>VDFB02075321.1:203111211-203328197 GCA_007258455.2 Sequoia sempervirens
TAGATCATAATTTTAAACATTTATGGGATACTGTGAGCAAATTAATATCTTACATTCTATTGCAAGTTTGTGGAGTTTTCCATTGATATACTTGTTGGCAACATGAGCATAAGTATGAGCATGATTTGTATAGTATGTAGTATTGTCATTGTTCTCAACATTGTGTTTTTATATGAAGATTGATGTGCAAACTATTTGGTGTAGCATGAGCATGCATAAATATGTTAATCAAGTACATAGATGCAAGAAGTGATCCAATGCAGATAGTAAGTTGTAGGATTGGCTAAGTGTCAAAATAGAGTTTTTTGTGTACATGACATCCAATTTTTGGTTCGTATTGGTCCTGATTGAAGAATCTTGCTCTATGGTTCTAAGGAATTTTTTTTGGATGTTAGAGGAGTCTAAATCTAAATTTTCACATCATTTTTCCTTCTCGTTCAAAAGTTATGAATGACAAAATATTTAGTTTTTTAATGATAGTATTTCTAGTGCAAAATGTATGTTTTGATAAGTCCACACTTCACCATAGAACAATATTTTATCTTGTGGATTTTTGGAAGTGTTTACAGGTATCAAATGCACCTATGTTCCAAGTGGTGTGAATTTTTGTGGTCCGTATGTCGATTTGTGATTGATCAGTTGGTGAATTTTGATGTTAGATCACCAGCAGTGCCGACCTAATATATTTGGGGTATTGCAAAGTTTCAGTATTGATATGTTATAAGGGAGCTATTATAGGTCCACCCCAACCTATTTGAGGCATTAAATGTTTTTAATTAAGGCATGAGGTGTGTATAGTTGATTGGCAGCCAACAAGTTATGTTTTTTCTTGATACATCTAATTAGGCTAACCTAATTGATGTTGTAGGTGTTTATGGATGTGATGGATATATATAAATATATAATTTCATTTCATTGATTGTAGAGTTTGAATATAAGTGTTGTTTATGTGAATTGTGTGAAAGTGATTCGAGTGTAGAGCAGAGCAGAGTGTCAAAGCAAAGTGATATGAAGTTTGTTGAATTTGTATATTGAGCTTCAGTGGAACTATATTCCAGCATGTTGTAGATGCATTTGTAACAGTTCATTCTAGTTGTGTGCCACCCCTCTCTTCTATCATTTATTCTTTTTGTGGGAAATGAGTCCATTAGGATAGTGAGTGCACCTGCAATGAGCACTTCTATAATATCTTATAATTGATTATAATATATTGTGAGCTAACCCTCACCATGGTTTTTCCCTTTTTGGGTTTTCCACATAAAAATCTAGTGTTCATGTGCTATGTGGTTTTGATGGATGTTTTCATGCTCTCCTTTCTTATGAAAAAATGAATATGCTAAGTGAATGAATGTTTAAATGTTTAAGTGGTTTCAAAGAATATTGATTCACCCCCCCTCTTAGTATTCCAAGTGTTCAACAATTGATATCAAATCTTGGTTCCTTGGAAGAAGCTTAACTGCTTGAGGAAGATCTTGGAAGTTAAAAACATGGCTATTACAAGATATCCTACTCCTCTGGAAGAAATTCCTATTGTTGGATTCACTAAAGAAGATTGCATGGTTGACATGAATGGAGAACTCAAAATAGCTCTTAAAGATATGGAAAAGACTAAAAGTGAGAACAAAGATCTAAAGGAAAATTTAAAGGAGGCAAATGAATGCATCAGAAAATTAAGAGAACAAATCAAGAAATTCAAAGAAAGACATAAGGAGATTAATGAGCAGTTGAAGCAAGAAAATGAAACAATTACCAGTCTAAAAATACAAGTTGAAGAAGGAAAAAGAGTTGAAGAATGTCTGAATGCTAAGATGAAAAGCAAATTTGAATAATGTCCAAAACTTGAAGAAGAAGTTGTGATCTTGAGATTAGATCTAGAAAAATCAAAGAATCAAGATGAGCTCTACAATGCTTGATGAAATTATTTCAAATCAAAATAATTCTAAAGAAAAGGGTGGATTAGGGTTTGATAAAAAGGAGAAAGTTCAAAGGCAGATCAAACACCAAGTGTTGAAAAGAAGAACAATGAACAAAAGAAGATTGAAGACAAGAAGAGCAATGGAAAGTAGGTCCAGAATCAAAGGAGAGACTTCAAAATACCACCTATCAAACAACCAAATGCACAAAGGTACTTATCTTTTAAATTTTTTTTTATTCCTACAATAAATTTGGAGATAAGGCTATGGAAAGTAGAAGCGGAATTAATCAAAATGTTCAATATTTTCCAGTCAGTGCTTTACATGCAAAAGATTTGGTCATAAGGCTAGTGAATCCAGGAGTCAAATGATGAATGGATATAACAACGGTATGAGGTTTCAATATTTTAATGGCTATTGTTATGCATGCAATGCATTTGGGCATAAAGCTAATCAATGTAGATCCAAAATAGGTGAAAGTAAGGTTGTTCAAAATGTTGTGATATGTTACAATTGTAATAGACCAAACACATTTCCAAATTTTGCAGAAGCAAGAATGTGAAGAAGGATAATCCAGTGAAAAAGGTTGATCTAGTTGAGATGAACAAAGAGGTGGACAAGATCTAGAGAAAGAAGGAAGATAGTGAGACTAAGCCTAAATCTATACCAACATCTTGTGTAGATGTTTCCTTTGGAAACTAAGTAGAAAGCTTTGGCTTAGGGTGAGCATTAATAGAAGATACTTTATCCCCTACCAAAGAAATGGTGTTGATGCTTCAGCACATTGGAATAAGGTGTAGGTTGACATGGTCAACCTATTGATGATAGAATTGGTGGAAAATATTGAGTTGCAGAAGTTTACTGAGCATTTGAAGTTGACTATGCATACAGTTAGGGTTTTTACCAACTTTTCAAAATATATATTCAATATGAGTTAGGTCTATTCAAAAAGGGTTTATAAGTGATTTCATACTCAATCTAAATCATTTGAAAACAAGAATTTGAAGAGAAAAGAGCAATGAAGAGTAAGGTGGAGCATTTCAAAAATTCTCATTCATGAAACCCTAACCAGAAAGTGATCAAAAGGTATTTACAATTCTATCTTGCCCTAAGTCTTTCAAAAGTATTTTGAAGTGTTGAAAAAATGTATACACTACAACTAGTTGATGTAGTGGATCATCCCCATCCTAAATTCAAAACTAAATCCCAATAAATCCATGGTTGATGATTTGGACAATACATTTTCACACATTCCATATGGTGTTTTGTACACAGAATATGTAAGGGCATACATACATGTGAAGTTGGAAGAATATGATCACTCTAAATTGGATGATGTGTAGGTTAATGAACTCACTGGAAATGAGTTTGAGCTGAAAATAGAATTTGAGAGCTTGGTGGAATAGAAGCTCGATGTATGGAAATATTTTCCTAACTTTTTCCACAATGATGTGTAGGTTAGGTACGTCCTGAGAAAAATACATGATAGATTTTTCTAGTTGGACATACCTCATATGATCAAAAAAGAGGTGATTAGGATTATTACTGGTTTATGCTCAACTAGACCAGCTTAGATGCTCAAATTAGTGAAGAAAGAAATGGTGATGGAGCTAATTGGTGCAAAGTATGATAGAAGAGCCCTGACAATAAAAGATATCAAGAATCCAATAGTTAAGTATGCCTCAATGGTGATCAGATACAAAATATACTTCTCTAATAGAGAAAATTTAGTGTCAGCAACCACCATTAATACAACATATGAGATGGTTGTGCGGGTACATATTATGATTTGTGTTAGTTTTTGAGAGCAGAAATGATTGAAAACCTATAGAAGACCAAGGACTCTAAGTACCCCTTCAAATTTAGTACTTTGATTATATGCTTATTATTTTACTTCTTTCCCAAAACAAAGAATATAGTGTGGTTGAAGGACAAACCTATGGCACATCAGATCAAAGACCACCTAAGGAGGTTAGGTGATGTGGATGCACAGGAAGAAGCATTATGGGGATTTTTCAAAACCTTTCAGAAGAATATGCAAGCCAGAGAAAGGATTCCTTAAAGCATGGTTGAAAAATATAAGAATGATATCACATTCTTGGTGACAAGAGACTATTGCATCATACAGGCCATTGAACATAAGACTATTTGGATCCCAGAGATGGGATATGAGATAACAGAGGAAAAAGTTACTAGTTTAGTAGACTTTATGTTGAGAAAACCTAAATACACCTTTGAGGATCTAGGTATGGAACCTATGAAGAGAAGTCCATGAAGGTGCATATGGACCAAAGGAAAAAATAGATAACCAAAAAAAGTTGAGAAGATGACTACATAGTTTGTGGAGGTAATGGACCGTACAAAGGAGAAAGTGGAGAGATCTAAAGGCTTATCTGGCTCTTCAAAAGGTACATCCAATGTTACGAGATCTATTAGAACATCTACCCCTTCTCCAGTTGCCCCTAAGTCCTTTGGGACTAAGACATCAGCAAGTGGAATGAAGAGAAAGGAACCAAGTACACTAGAAAAATAGATAAGTGCCCTTTTGAAAGAAAAGTATACTCCAACAAAGCATCAAAGTATGCCTATGAAGGAAAAGGCAGATTTGGTAAAGCAACAAGGTGCTTCTTAAAGGAGAAGAGTAAAGGAAAAAGAAAAAAGGAAAAAATATATGGGTGTGAATGTAGAAGATGATGAGGAAGAAGAAGAAGGACCATAGTTGGTCTAGAAAAGAAAACTCGATGTGTCACAAGGAGAATCAAGTGGAAATAAATAAAAGATTAACATTGTAGACGTGTTGATAGTGAGGCTGAAGTTGAAAAGGAGAAGGAAGGCTATAAGATATAGATGAGGGAGAAGAAAACAGAGTGTGAAAGGGAAAAAGGACTCTGGAAGCAAAGAAGAAGAAGAAAGAAAAGTCTTCCCCTCCGATAAGGCAACATAGCCCCATGAAATTAGATGCTTTATTTAATGGTATTGTGGAGCATGATATGTTAGAGAAAATAGGTGCATTGTATACTACAACAAATGATGTTGATAAAGCAACTATAGAAGAGGAAATTGTAAAATACATTGTTACTTTTGAAGTGAATATGAAGAATATTGAAAAACAATTGCCTATGGAGTTGTCAAATGTATTATATGCTAGAAAATAGGAAGCCATAAATGAAGAAGAAAAGTTGAGATCTTTTACTTTGGAGAAGGATAGTGCACCCCTCTCAGATGAAAATAAAACCACATTGGCTCAATTGTACAATAAGGAGATCCAAACAAAGAAAAGGGTAACCACCCTAATGAGTAGAGATCATAATGTTCTTGAAAGTATCTGGAACAAAATTGTGGAGAAGGTTGCCGATTTGGCACAAAGATTAGGACTAACTCTAGACAGTGAAGAAGAAATGCACAATGATATGTCGACTCTAGAAAATGTAACAGAAGAAACTCAACAAGAAGATTCTCAACATGAGCATGGAACAAAAGAGGAGAATGTGCAAGATGACACTTTTCCAAATATGGAAGAAAAAATTGCAGAAGAAAATATTACCGGTGATATTGCAGAAGAAGGTGTTACTAGTGATGCTCCTCTAGTAGGATAAAATACTACTACAAAATTAAATGTTACAAAAACATAAGAGGATGTAGAAGAGAGCATGAAGACAGTTAGAGAATCTTCTAGGACCTCTAGATATTCATTGAAGAACTTGTTGAATATGCAACTCCAATTCCAGCTGGTTGTATCTACCCAGCTACTACAACTTCCAATGTAACGACCTAGCAGGTTGATATGAGTAAGATTTCTCCATTGTACAAGGTACAATTAGGTGATGCTTTCCATTCCTCTACCCGGAAAGAAATTTTACAAACTCATCATAAGAGTGTGGAGCTTATTGATGAAGTAGTGAAGGTGTTATAGGAGAGCGTATCTGGTGCAAGCATTGATAATTCTTTATCCGATAAGGAAAATTTGAAGTTTTTGCTTGATTCCTTTAAAGAATATTCCAGTGGCTTGAAGGAGAAACTAGAGAAGGAGATAGATAAAAAGGTGAATTATAAGAGATTAATGGATATAATAGAGAATTATACCACCACACATAATAAATTTCAGGATAATCTTAAGGATGTACAAAGTTGTGTTGTAGAAGCTAAGGTGTTGTTCCACTTTTGCATGAAGTGGCACAGCTCCACCAAAATCATTAAGGATGAGATGGACTCCATTGAGTCCCAAATTGATAAGGAATCTGGTGCCTATGATCTGGCACATGATATTGATGGTAACACAAGGTCATTGATTGAGAATCTGTACAATTAGTTCTTTCAACTGCAAGTACAAAAAGAGAAGATAATTGTGCAGATTGGACATCTCAAGGATCTGGTGAATGCAAAATTCACACTGATTTCCAATGTCCTGATGAGTGCAAAGAAGGAAATGAAGTTAAATTTGGTACCCGACACTCCGGATGATGGAGAAGAACTCCTCATGGAGTGCAAGATATAGAGTTGCATGCTTGGCCTTGTCATGAAAGGATGGGAAGAAGGCAAGAAAGATTGGAAAGCACACCTTGAGAAGTTGCAAGTGTCAAACACCTTTTTCGGTTGATTGCATAGATTTCTTTTCTTTTATGCATTTCAAATTTCATTTTTAGAATTCATTGTATATATATGAAAGGTAGAGATAGTTTCCAGTGCAAATTTTGATTTGGTTGGATGGATAGCATTGTTAGAGGAAGATTGGTTAAGTTTTTGGAATTTTGTTACTCCCATGTATATATGTATATATCAATTAGGGGGAATATGTGATTAATCCGATGGATACAAATTTCATGCAAGTCATGAAAGGGGGAGCGAATAACAAAACATATGTATGTGCCCTTTGCCCTTGATGTCAAAGGGGGAGAATAGTTTTGGAGAGTAGTTGATGCATGTTTCCATCAATGACAAAGGGGGGTATTTTTGGAAGTTTGTTGAGTTTCTCATTGATATTCTTGTTTGAAACATGAGCATATGTATGAGCATGAGTTATACAATATACACTATTGTCATTGATGTCAACATTGTGTTTTGCTATGAAGATTGATGTGCAAACCATTTGGTGTAGCATGAGCATGCATAAATATGTTAATCCAATGCATAGATGTAAGAATTTGTGATTCAATTCAAACAGTAATTTGTAGAATTGGCTAAGTGTTAGAATAGAGTTTTTTATGTACAGGATATTTGGTTTTTGTCTGCATCAGTTTGGCTTAAAGAATCTTGCTCTACAATTCTAAGGAAATTCTTTTGGATGTTAGAGGATTCTAAATTCAAATTTTCATATTGTTTTTCCTTCTAGTGCAAAAGTTATGAATGAGAGAATATTCAATTTACTAGTGATAGTATTTCCAGTGCAGAATGTATATTTTGATAGGTCTACACTTCACTACAAAATAATATTTTGTTGTGCAGATTTGTGGAAGTGTTTACAGGTGTTAGATGCACCTGTGTTACAAGTGGCATGAATTTTGGTGGTCCGCATGTCGGTTTGTGATTGATCAGTTGGTGAATTTTGATGTTAGGTCACCAATAGTGTCGGCCTAATATATTTGGGGTATTGCAGTGTTTAACTAAGTATTGATTTGTTATAAGGGAGCTATTATAGGTCCACCCTGACCTATTTGAGGTGTTACATGTTTTGAATTAAGGTGTGAGGTGTGTATGGTTGATTGGGAGCCGACAAGTTATGTTTTTTCTTGATACATCTAATCAGGCAAACCTAATTGATGTTGTAGGTGTTTGTGGATGTGATGGTTATATATAAGTTCATTTTAGTGATTGTAGAGTGTGAATATAAGTGTTGATGATGATAATTGTGTGAAAGTGATGTGAGTGCAAAGCAAAGCAAAGTGTTAGAGAAGAGTGATATAAAGTGTGTTGACTCTATATATTAAGCTTCAGTGGAACTGTATTCCATCATGTTGTAGATTCATTTGTAACAATTCATTATGGTTGTGTGCCACCCCTCTCTTCTATCTTTTATTCTTTATGTGGGCAGTGAGTCCACCTATAGTGAGCACTTCTGTAATATCTTATAACTAGTTATAATATATTGTGAGCTAAACCTCACCATGGTTTTTCCCTTTTTGGATTTTCCATGTAAAACTCTAGTGTTCATGTGTTATGTGGTTTTGATGGATGTTTTCATGATTTCCTTTCTTATTGTAAATTTAATATGCTATGTGGAATGAATGTTTAAATTTTTAAGTAGTTTCAAAGAATACTAATTCAACCCCCCCTCTCAATATTCCAGGTGTTCAACACATTCAACCAAAATGGCATGTCCTCTATTGACCCATCTCATAATCACCCACTACACATTGAATCCTTCACTTCAAAAAATAAAATCAAAAGAGTACATATATAATGGATTGATGTTTAATATGTGCACTTTAAGATTATTAAATCATCTTAGATACTCAAAAAATGCCTTAGATCCATAATTTTTCACCAACAAGGCATATGACAATGTAGAGCACAAGAAAGGAGGAACCATATATCTACCAATTAAATTTGGACCCATAATGCAAAGAAATATATATTATGATTTTTTTCTTGATTTACCGTACAATATCTTATTGTATTGTCCTTGGATCCATGCCCTACAATCCATTCCGTCCACTTTTCACTAGTGCTTCAAATTCCATATGAACATATAGAAGTAACTATTCTATCTAATCCTCATCCCTTCCAATAATATAATATTTTTGAAGGCCAATATCAAAAATCCAACCATTACCCAATTACTAATGTAATCCCAAAACTAGAAAATCGTCATCTTACCTAGATCTAAGTGAAATTTCACTCACATCCACCAAATCACTTCCCAAGACCAATATCAAGATCATTGATAGATGCTATAGAGAATATGAGTTACAATATATTTTATCTAGGCAAGTTCATTCCTTCTCCAAGATCTCATGGACAACCTAATATGAGGCAAATAAAATATTGATGTCTATTACTTTCATGCAATATGGTGTCCTCGTAATGAGGATATTGAAATCTCAAATAATTCTTAGCTCTATGATGGTGAACTATTTTAGTAATAATGAATATCATGCACCTCTTTGAATGTACATATGAAATATAACGGCAATGGTCTGAACAAGGGATCCTTGACCCCATATATGTGTAATATAATATTGCAACTTAGGAGTTGGGATATATACCATTTATATACAATTTGAGAGAGATAATGATTCTTCTAAAATTACTAGGAATGCTTCATTTGATATTAACAAACCAATGCCCACTAATGGCCCTTGTGAATATTTTTACACCACTAATCTTTTTGATGAAACATCCATTCTTAGTATTTACCTTGAGCTTAAGTATCCAAACCTTGTCGATTAGGATCAACAACATCCAATATCATTAGATACATTTTAAAATGATGGAGCTACTGCATAATTCAAAGAATATGTAGAATTCCACTAGAAGATCATAAAAATGATTTAAAATTAACTTGATATGTCAACATATTTTAGACAATGAGAAGAGTTTCCTAGAAAAATAAATAAATAAATAAAATACCCTAGTGAAAACCTCTCTTAGAGACTATCAAATGAAAATAAAGACATGTTTATTGATAGATACCTTTTCATGAGGAACCCAACCCTCCTCTTACGCCTCTATAATTACAGTAAATATCCAAAGTATTGGTTGGAATAGCCTTGGAACTCAAGCTTGGCATGGAGGAGAATCAAAAGGTTACCAACATTGTTATAAATTTGGAGTCTAAAGAGAAAAACTATCACCACTATAACTAAGGAGTCTACAAATATATTTACTTGTCCATTAATATTCTTTGATTAGACCCATTCCTAGTGATTTTTCATTATTCTTTGAGAAAAATGCAGCCCAAAAAATCCCACCTAGTTAAAGAAGATTTCCAGAAGCTTATAGAGGTTAGTTTCATTCAACCAGTTGACAATTTAGACTAAGTATCAAATATTATTGTGGTTTGCAATTTTGAAATTCCAAAATTTTAAACATTTTCCCCATTTTTGAGCTAGGGCATATTGTCATTCCCACCCATTCGGTCTTGATAAACGAGGGAAGGTTGGGCACATTTCATGCAGCTGAAGGGAAGTTAATAATTTTTGACAATTCAGACATGGCTTCTCTTAAAACAAACAGGTAATGAATTGTGGTTCAAAGTTGAACTGTAAGAAGATTTTATTAGCTGATGGAGGTCCTATAAATCAAAATCTTTGCCTGGCTACACAGAATCTCCACTATGATTGTTCCCACATATTTAGCTACACTAGCAGGCTTATGATTCTTTGTTTATAAAGATATATACCTATATCTTACTTGAGGCATGTATGTAGGTACCACCTTGGGATGTTTGCATTGATTTCCTCAATTGAGAATGAGGGAAGTGAATATAGTTTGCAGCATCCTATGCTATCTAAGGTTTATTGTGTTGAAGTAACTGCAAAAATGTGGTCTTACCCTCAGTAGGCCTTTGAAAATCCTCTATGATTCCAATTGTGATATTTCAAAAGAGAAAAATGGTATGTTCCTTTTTATGTTCTAGACAGGCACTTAGCAATTATGCAGGGTGCAAACGGAAAAGGTTTGTTATAAAGAACATGCAAGAAGATGGCCCCAAACAAATAGGTCTGATGACTCAAAGTTTGGACGCAATAGTAGATGAAATATGCAAATATCTTAAGTACCAAATTATTTTCAATGCCTCAAAGATGTATGCTATTGATGATGTTGGCTATATAGGACTAAAAGGGAATCTATTCCTAGAACTTTTATATTCACTACTCTCCATCCCCTTTCACGAAATGTTCAATAACTTTTTCGAAGGAAAGACATGATTATTTTTATTTAGGCATCTCCCATTTCTTGAGCTTTATTACCAAGAAACAATTCCAATTGAATGATCTGAAGTTCGATGACCCTCTTGATGACACATATGCAAAGTGTAGAACCATAAGCAATGCAAAATGTGGAAGCAGAGACAAGGCACATAAACACTTTGACAAAATGCTCAAACTAATGTGGTCATGGAATGCTATGATTGTAGAATTTGCACAAAATAGTTGAGGTTATGTTCAAAGTGATGGTTGAAGAATAGAAACTATTTGAGGAATTAAATAATATGAGCATTTTCTCATGGAATTTAATGATCAAAGGATATCTTAAAAATGGAATAGTAAAGAAACCTTAAAAATGGAATTTAATGAGCTCAGTGTAGTGACAATATTGTTAGTATTTGCATGAGAGGTATTGTTAATATTTGCATGAGAGGTATTGTTGAAAATAGGAACATAATTCATGTTTGATGCTCAAATTGTGTCAGCACATGAAGCATAGAGGTTTGTACACATAGGCCATGACTTCAATTAATTAACTACACAAGTTTGATAAGAAAAAGAATACAAAACGCCATTCTAAGAGGCTCACCCAAGGAATATATAGAATGAAGAGCTACATGGGAGTTGACAGCTTCACCACATTATCATTGTTTGGAAACGTTATTACGTGTTGAAACTAAGAAGGTGACAAAGTATGGCAGATGACATTTGGATCAGGCTTAAGTATAACAGTGTTCAAGAAACCTTTGACGACTATGAATAAACTAGTTGAACACGAGTATAGTTTATGGTATTCTATAGAAGGTTATTGAATGATGAAAGATTAAGGGAAAATATTACGCAGATCAAATTCAATTGTGATGTGCAAGGTATGGTACAAAATCATCATCGAATTTAGTCTTTGACAAGCTTACAAATAGGGGATATGCAACCATATGTATCTAGTCTATACTGTTGGAATTAATCCCAACTACTCTCTGTATTCTCCTCTCTGCAGTGATAGAAAAAAAGTCTTTTCTACTTCTTTCACACGCCACTATTATGTGCACACATAATCTCTGTCCTCATATTTTCTCTATGCTGGAAAAGACTTGATAGTAATTGTTATTAATTGTTTTTGGTGTGCCTCCTTTTTGACTTAGCTTATATGTAGTGTTGTATGTTTTGAAAAACAGAGAGCTGCTAGTATTGTTGTGATAACAACCCCTTTATGAATGTAATGTCTGTGAATGAAATAGATGGATGCTCTGCTATAGCAACATCTTGAAATTGTAATTGTTTTTGAGCAGCAAACAGCACAAGAGATTGTGATAAAATGATTTTTGAGGGTGAACAAAGAGCAGCAGCTCTGTTTATATTATTAGTTTTTTTTGTGTTTTGAAATATATGCAAATACATATAATCTTGTGTTCATCCTCTGTTTTATTCTTGTTTCTTTTGCACTCGGGTGTGGTTTTATCCTCTGCCTATCCCCTTCATATACTTGTATCCAAAATGCAAGATGAGTAAAATATTTATCTTGGTTCATAATGAGCCTTAGCTAGTTAAGAAGCATTACAATCCAACACAACTATGGCGGCTTATGGTTACCAAGTCTAAAATTCCACCATATTGGTGTTTTCATTTATAAGAGAGCAAGAAGATTAAGGAAGTTTGTTGCATTGTCTAAAAAGGATGAATATGAATATGGATGCCCTTGTAAATATGACCGATGAATACATATTAGAAGCCTAAAAGACTGGACTGATCACATTCAAAATTTATTTTAGGAGACCATTGGCATGATCAAAATAACATTATTGCAGCACAGAAGTTCCACCCCCACCAATACCTACTCAGTTCAATAGAGTTCAGGAGATTAGTGTTATTCAGTGGAGAAGTTGTGAAGGTTTTTATGCCAACTGTCTTGTCTAGAAAAGAATTTGAAGATGCTGAAAAGAATGGGAATCTTAGGAAGAGGAAGCTGATGAGTCAATCAAGGTCTTTATCAATCAATCTGAAGCCTTTATAAATTGGTTACAGGAAGCATTGAAGGAGGAATATGAAAAGGAAATCTGCTGACTCTTCAAGTTTTATCATTTTGTAATTATAATTGAGATGGAAAATCCTTTGGAATGTCATCAAAAGTATTTTTAAATATGAGTGTAATGGTTTGAGGAGGGATTTTTTTCTGACATGGGAGTGGGAAGCCTATGAGCTTGTTAATTTCTATTTTTTCTGAAATAAAAAATTGATTTTGGGAGTGTGTGATGTCCATGTTGATTTTGAAATTGTTGCTTCTATGTGTTCAATTATTATTTTCAGTATTCAATATTTTCGTGTTAGTTTATATTTAAATCCATTCCACATTGGTTGATTGGTCTTCAAATAGTGTGTTAGTCTTTGAGCTAGTTACTATTTTGAAATTAAATTGGTGGTTTATCATTCATGTGCATTTAGATTTATGAATTAATCATTTATCAATCATTATTCAGTTATCTTTTTCAAATTTATTTTATTCGTTTGCAATTTCCCCTTTCCTGTTTTTTGGTCAAAAATATACATCTTTGAAATTTTAATTTCATCATACGAGGGAGCTGCCCCTCTCAAACATTGAGAAGTTTCATTAATTTTATAATGATTTCTCCATTTGTTGGTGAATATTGTGGTTGATCATTAGACATGTCTAGTAATCTTCATAGTCAGCCATTAGACGTATCTAGTAATCTTCATAGTGACAAAAAATATTTACCAAAATTATCCTTATGAGTAAGAAACCCAAATATATTCATGTATGAATAAACTTCTATGATCTTAATAGGATATTTCAAAATGACTATTTTTCCTTTCCTAATATTGACATGATAGTTGACCTTACCACTAGATATTAAGTATTATCACTCATTGATTATTTTTTAACTACGCAAAATAGATTTCATAACTCCTTGGGTATCTTTATATTATCTAGTTACTTCTTTTGTTTAAATAATTTTGGAGCAACCTACCAATAAGAAATGACAATAATATTTCATGACATTATTGAAGACTATGTGGATGAACTATTAGGCTCTATTTGTTATTGGTTCAGATGCAATCTTCTACCTGTTGAGAAATTCTCTCCATCTCCTAGGGTTAGGGGCATCTCCCTCCCTAATAAGGAGTACATGTTAAATATGCAATTTGTTGATGATACAACCTTGTTCCTAGAACTAGATGAGGAAAATATGGATTCCTTTATGCTAAAATTAAGTTATTCAGTAATGCATCTAATGCTAAACTCTCAACTGCCAAATTTGTTATGCTAGGTTGGTAGGACACCCCCCCAAATTGGTTTGCAAAATATGAATTCCATTGGGGAGGACCCTCTAGGCAAGTAAGATATCTTGGAATTTCATTTTTTCTTAACCCCTGTCTAAAGGACATGTGCTTGTGGATTAAGGGAAAGATTGATTGCAAGCTTGATAAATGGAATAAACAATTTCTTTCTCTCGTTGGGAGGATACAAATTTTTGAAAAGATATTATCCTCCTATAGTTTATATAACTCTTTTGCATGACTATTTAGCAGTTACCAAGTGAATGAAATCCAAAAAAATATTACAAAATTCTTGTGGTCAAATGGTAAAGGGAAGAAAAATAAACACTATGTTAAATGGGACTAGTACACTGTTTGGATAAAGCTAAAGGGTGGATGGGATTGAAAGACCTTAAACTTCATTGTATGGCTCTTGCTGTCAAATGGATCCTTAAATCCATTGAAGGAAATGAACCATGGAAAGTATTGATAAGGAATATATCCATCTTGTTGCCCCCAAACAGGCCAAATCTTGGAAGATGCTTCCTTTCGGTGACTTTCCAATAGTTCCTACAAGGTCTGCTATGTTCAAAAGCATATGGAAGGCAATGGGATTTTGTTAAAGAGAAATTTATTAACAATTGTGTTGTAAATGAAAATAGCATGATTCAAGAAAATAGGTCCATTTGGTGGAACCTCAAACATAAGAATAAGCCTTTAGCCTTAATTCAAGGTTGCTCTACTGAAAATTGGGTTGCTAAAGGCATTAGTTGTTTTAAAGATATTTTGAGTGGATGCCAAATTAAGACTTGGGCCTCCTTGACTGATGAATTTGATCTTCCTCCCTCAAATTGGAAGACCTACTCCATTCTTAGAGAGGATTGTGCAACTCTTCAGCTACCCAAAAATTACATCCATGACAATGATTATTTTAAATAGTATGAATGGATTGATGATACTAATATTTTAAAAATGTAATGCTAAAATTATTTATAAAAAATTATGTAATAATATTATCTTGTTTGATTGTCTTAATCAAACATGGAATCTTTCTCTAACTGATAAACAATGGCAAGATATCTTTGAGAAAAATTGGTCTAGCATTGTTGAGCCAAAGAAAGCTTGTTTTAAATGGTTTTCTTCAAATATTGGCATAAAAATTTAATCATACTGATATTGAATTTTGCAACACTTGTAGGTGGCCTGAAATAATAAATCATATTTTTTGATTGCTTATATGCAAAGGAAGTATGAAATTTATTTTGATTTGGTCTTAAAGGTTGGAAAGGTAACATTATTTGGACTGAAATTTTATTTGGAAATGTGGTTAAACTAAATAAAGAATGTAATATATTTTGGTTAACTCTCTACTAAAATTCTTTGGCAATTTTGGATTAAGAGGAATGAGGAAAAGTTTCAAGGAATTAGGAGGTCACTTGCTAAGTTTTATAAAAGACTCATATTTTACAATGTTGCAATACAGGTCACTATTACCATGGAAATCTTGAGGCAAAAATTCCTAAAGTTGATGGAAGATGGAACAGTTAGAGTTAACACATCTAAGATAAGGTATGAACATACCTAGACTTTCAACAAGAATGAAAACTTGTCATTCCTAAAAGGGATTTTAGAACTGCTAAAAACTTACAACAAGGGCTTACCAGATGAAGGTCTAAATAAAAAAAAAACAAAAAACATTTTTTCTATGGAAATAATTCGGTCTAGTGATGAATGCTCTGAACTTTCTTCACCCATTGGATATGGAGTGTGGGAGTAGTCTAATGAGAGTAGGATCTCTTGCAAATTCATAATGTATTGGATAATAATAGTATAAACCTTCTTCAATAATTTTGTAGTTAAACATTTTTTGTTTAACATAAGGCCCTATGTGGTCTCCTTATATGTTTGAAACAACTACGCTATGTCTATAATTAACTATCTTTAATATATATAAAAAAACTCCTTGAGTATCTTTATATTATCTAGTTATTTCTTTTGTTTAAAGAATGTTGGAGCACCCTACCAATGAGAAATGACAATAATATTTCATGATATACTTCATGACATTTTTGTTCATTGTGGATGTTGCTTGTAGATGGAAGCTCTATCTCATATGCTACTTCACCAATTCTCTTATAAGTTACCTTGAAAGGCCCATAAAATCTAGGTTTAAGCTTTCCACCCCACTCACCTTCAAGGAAGTTTGTCTATAAGGTTGAAGACACACAAATACCAAGTCTCCCACCTCAAAATACCTCTCAACTCTATGGTGATTAGCATATTTCTTATGTTGTTCCTATGCAATCTAAATATTCTCCTTATCTCTCCTCGATAGAAATGCAATTATTCTCAACATGTAATCAACAAACTCGCCATCACATACCTTAATCTTCATAGAAAACCACTGCACTACTCTAATTATCATATTCCCCAAATCTTCATAAGGATGATGACTCATGATTGGAAGTGAAAACATCATGCAACATGTAAAACCATCTACCTTATCATGCACAAAACAAACCTCCATCCTTTTCGTTGATGCTACCCTTGGAGCACCATCTTCTAAAGCTCTCAATACAATCTTCTTCCCAAAATAGGCAAGTTAAATACTAGAGAACAACATCTAATACTCTTATAGCTCATATATTTCAAAGGATAAAAAATATAAGGTTTGAATTAATCCTAAAAATTATGTTAACATTAAAATGAAGTGTATATAAATGAATCCCACCAAATCCAAATCTATCATAAAAATGCATCCTAAAATCTTAAATAGCTTCATAGTTTTTAAGGAAATCTTTAATCTATCAAGAGATTCATCCCACAACTTCCAAATAAATTATAGTCATTCTCACACCTCACAAAGAATAATATGGACTATCATCAAGATGAATCAAGCCAAGAAAATTTTGACCAACTTAACAAATATATTTCCAATCTACCAATTCTAATGGCACCTATGCCAAAGAAAAACTCTTTTACTCTATATTTTAGTTATACCACTTGCCCTAGTATCCTTTCTAGCATAACATGATGAATAGGGATGAAAAATATTTATCTACTATATAAGTAGGACCCTAGTATCCTATGAAACCAATTACAAACTAATGTAAATTGCATATTTGGAAGTCATTTTTACATCTCAAAAATTAAGGAACTGCATGCTCAATCATCAAACTAAGATAAATAAAAAATTTGACCCTCTTAAGTATATTTTATCGAAATCATCTCTAATGAATAGAAAGTGTAAGTGGGTCATTATTCTCGGTGAATTTTATATTGAGTATGTGTATAAAAAATCAATTAGAGGATAGATAGTGTTAGATCAGTTGGTTGAAGAACTATTGGTGGATACACAATAATTGACCATTAATTTTCTATATTTTTTTAATCTCTTAAACAATACCCTACATGGATTTCTACTTTAATGGATCAGTGTAAAAACAATTCCTTACATCACAAGGAGTCCTCATCTAGAAAATATTGAAATTGGTTTTCTTTGTGAAATTAATCTCATACCTTAAGGTACTAGTGTAATGGAATGTACCTATAAGTGATTAATTTAGAAATGGAAATAGAATCAAATGCAATGTAAAATATAATTTTCTAAACTATCACAAACCTCAAATAGAGCGCACAAAAGAGAAATTCAACAAAATATAACATCAAAATCAACATAAGATATTACCATAATCTCAATTGTGTTTGATTTTATCCTTGATGAATTAGAATGTGGATGATCTCTTTGCTTGAGTATCACCAAATTGATAGCATGCACCTAGCTTGAATGATAATGGATTATGATTTGGATGAGAGGATTCCTAAATTTATAGATTTTAGGAATGGGGAGTGGATGGCCAAGATCTGATTATGAGATCAAGGGTGGAGAATGGTTGAGAGGAATTCCCTAGGATCTAGGAGAGGATGAAGGATGGAGATGAAGGTGGTTAGAATGTACATGGATAGGATTGGCTTACCAAATTTAGTAAGTAGTTATGAGGATGAGGTAAATTAGGGACGTGTGCACCTAAAACGGCTATAACTTTGGGATATGTTGAGATAATAAGGGGACCATAAGGACAAGTGTTCCTAGGTGCCCAATATTCTTGAAATGTGTTGAGAGAATAATGGGAGCACAAGGGAAAGTATTTATAGATTCCCATTATTCTTGGAAAGTTGTGAGGAAATATAGGATTAATCAAATAATAATAATTAATTACTTTGGCCACATGTGTGAAGTGGATGATAGGTGGAATTTGTAATTAATTATTTATTTATTGTGATGAGATGGAAAAGGGTGGTTTAGTTAAATAAGATGATTATTTAATTAAATTACAAACTTTAGGTGAAAGGGATATGTCATAGGTTAATTAGGACTAGGTGATGGGACTTAGGCCTAGGTGAAGGAGTTTGTTCAATTAGGGATTAGGTGATAGGTTTAGTGATGATGAATAGACTTAGGGAATATTCTAGGTGTCTACATTTTTCCCCTCTTTGATACAATGCAATTAAGTGGCATTGTGTCAAAGAAGAATAAAAAGTAGGATGGAATGGAATGAAGCTCCAATGGCAAGTTGCCCTAGTTGCTTAAGGATAATGATGGAATTGATGCCCCCTCAAGAGAATTTTTGGGTGAAATGGAACCTAATAGGTATCTTGAAAAGACAAGATGTGTCATAAAGGATAAAATGTGACTTGAGAGAGATCAAGTTGGGATGATGTACATACCATGAAAATAGGACTAATTATAGACTAAGGGTTGGGCATGTTGATTGATGCCACTAGGATAATTAGATTGGATTGCATGGATGTAATGCAACAAAATAACTCATTAGTGGGATTATGGATAAATGATGAGAGAAAATATGTAATGAATGAGGAATATATGTTGTTATAGTAACTTAATGTGCAATAAGTAACCTTTATTTTTCTATAGAACTTAGCGTTATGCACCATGACATAAGAGACTATGATGATGATGTGTCATGTGCATATGGACTGACTCACAAACAAAAATGTTACAAATAGAATAGTGATCCAATAGACACATTGTTGTAAGCACACCATCATATGAATGATGAATGCAACCATGACAATGTGATTGATGGAGCACTAAGACTAAAGAAAACTAACAAACACAAACCCATAAAAGAAAGAAATCAAAAACATGAAAAATATAAAAATTGGTAGCCAATGACATGTTGAATCCAAGGGTGTGTGGGATAGATGGATGGGATTGGGATGGATTGATTGGCTCCAAGGATTAATGATGACGATTGGATAGGATTTTTCCTGTTTTCAAGCTAAAAACTAATTGATTAATTGGTTGATTGATTGATGATAATATTATTTTTGATGTGGGAAGGAAACATCCCAAAAACAATGCAAGGATTGGGAAAAACATCCCCATGATGATTGATTATATTGATTATATATTAAACACATCTTCTAGCAAGATAAGAAATAAATCTTAGGGAATTTTTTGGATGGATGTGAGACGTTGGATGCGATGTATCTAGTTAAATAATTAAATACCTTCCCCCTTTCATCAAATGAATTAAATAAATATGACATTTATTTAATTCCTCATATGTCACATCCTCCATCTTTTTATCTAATCATAATCCATCTTCTAATCTCATCATTACAGATGTGCACATGTCTAATCCTTTATTAGGATGTGCCACATCCTCCAAATTTTGCAAGTTGGCCTCTAATCTCTCTTAGCCACCTAACCCTCCTCTAATCCTTCATTAACTAGCCTAATCAATCTCCCAAGGAATTTTTAATTCCTTTTATCCTTCCAAGGAATATTAAAATCATTTTTCTCTTCCTCATGTGATCTTTGACTTGTCACATCAAGTCACATGTGAAATCTAGTCCTCTTCTAATCATAATTAATTTATGGTTAATATGTGCACACCCCTAATCATCATTAGGGTTGCATCCTCCATAATCTCCCACTTGCCTCTAATATGTCATTAATTTGTTTAATCAGGTACTTGTACAACCTTAATCACCTAATTAGGTCAACCTAATCTCTATGTCATTTATGGAATGTGTCCTAAGTCAACTTTATTAAAGGCTTTCTCCTTTTGGAGAAGGAACCCCTTTCCCTATATGAATTTCTAATTCACATTTAATGCCCCAATGCATTTCAAAGAATTTTAAATTCTTTCTCTCATTCCATGTGGATATTTGAGGAATTTTTAATTCCTCGCATGTCCTCTCACCCACATGGGGACAAGGACCTCCTTTATGAGGAGATATTGTCCAAATCCCAAGGTACTATGTAGTACCTCCATATCATGTACTCTCCTTCCAACTCATTTACACATCATCTTTTTCAAACCACTTCACATGCCACATGTCAAGATGTGAGGGCTTGTGAGTTCTCAACTCACCATAGCCCTACATCTTGGCCTTGTTGGTTTAATCTCAACCATCCATTTCTCTAAAGGATCCAAAAAAAAATATAAATACCCCCTCTTTTCTCTTATTTTAGGGGGGAGATTATTGTGCTAACCAAACTCTTGCAAATTTTCCATTTGAGCCATACTTAGTCAAATTTCTCATTTTTCTTGAATTCACCATAGCATTTGCACCATTGTTATCCAACTTCAACCATCTTGCATCCTCATCAATCACCATCAAAGGAGCATACAACATCAAAGATCGAAGGGCCAACCAAAGGACAACTCAACAAGGTAAAATGTTCCATTTTGTTTTGTTAAGTTAAATGATTTCCCAATCTTGAGGTGTAGGGTGTTTATATTTGTTGTTTGCACTCTTTTGTTTGCTACTCATTTTCTAACATGTATTTTCACTCGCTCACATTTTTGGCACGCCCGGTGGGACCCACAAACGGGTATGTATCTTTCACGTTTGTTATTTTTTTCACTTTTTGCAGGTGCAGGTGCAAGTTGCAAAGAGACAGACCCAACCTACAGAGGGACGGACTTGACAATCCAGGGGCAGACCTGACCTCGAGGGGCGGACCTAACCTCCAAAGGCGGACCCAACTTTTCCCAAGGGCGGACCTGCCCTCCACAAACTCTAGAAACTGACCTTTTTTGTAGATTTTTCACAGAGGGGCGGACCTGACCAGACAGACAGGCAGAACCGACCTGACAGACAGGTGGACTTGACCTCCAGACAAGCGGACCTGCCCTCAAGACAGGCAGACCTACCCTCCAGATAGGCAGACCTGACCTAGACATCTTTTTTCATAAGGTGAAATTTTAGTTTTTAGCAAATTTTTTTGTTGTTTTAAGTATTTATGACCTCCTAATGTGTCCTTTTTGAGTCGGTGCAAGCATTTGATCAACGTTTGGCAAGAAATAAGGACAAGAATCACTAACAAGTTTCCTTGCAGGGTTAGTTATTTATCAAATGTTGCTTGTTATTTTGCATAACTTAGGCACTTATCAAATGTTGCTTGTTATTTTGCATAACTTAGGCACATAGTTTAACTAGGGGGTCAATTGATCTTGTTTGTCATGCTTGTTGGTAAGTTATTTGACGTATCCAATCCCCTTGCACCATTTGGCGATCCTGGGTGACGAGAAATCATAGCTTGCCAAGTATTTGTGTCTCCCTTTTTTTCTTTTATTAGGGTACCTACTTGGGGATTTCATCACCCCAAGGGATGATCCCAACCACACGTATCGGCGGGGTATATAAAGGGGGGAGAGCAAAATTTGTACCTAAATCCAACCACGTTGTAATTCGCAAAGCGTTGGGATGACGTGAAGAGTTGATCTAAGCCTCTAGTATCTCGCTAAGGTTCCCAACTCATGCTTGTAATGGGTTGGTGTTCACGGTTTAGGCCTCATGTACTGAGTGTATATCAAGGACTCCTTAGCAACCATGTTCATCCTAGAATAGAAGACTTTGTTAGCCATACCCCTTCTACTAGACTTAGGATTGTGACATCTGAACTATTTTCTTTGTGTGAAACTAGTAATTTTCTACTTAATTGCCTCAGTCGTATTCTTTTGATTGATGCTTGTTGTGTTTTGGGTCCTTTGCCTTAGCCTTCTTTTCAAAACTCAAGTTTAAACCTATCTAGGGGCGAACCTGCCCTCCAAGGGTGGACTTGACCTTCGGATAGGTGGACCTGACCTCCAGACAGGTGGACCTGACCTTCAGACAGGCGAACCTGCCCTCCACAGGTGGACCTGACCCATCCTAGGGGTAGACCTGACCCTTGACCATTCAGTTTTATTATCCGTTTCATCGTTTCGCGCACTCGTTTGACCATTTTGATCACTCGTTTCCCCATTCCAAGTAAATATTCACCCATTTCAAACCTCTGTCAATCATCTTGAACTCTCGTTCTACCATTTTGATCATTTGTTTACTCGTTCTGAGTAAACGTTCACACACTTCACACCTCCTTTCCTCATTTCCAACTCTCGTTCTATTGTTTTGATCATTCATTTACTCGTTTTGAGTAAAAATTCACCCATTTCAAACCTTCGTCTATCGTCGTGAACTCTCGTTCTGCCATTTCAATCATTCATTTACTCATTCCAAGTGAACGTTAATCCATTTTGCACCTTGTTTCATCATTCCAAACTCCCGTTCAGTCGTTCTAATCATTTGTTTACTCGTTTTGAGTAAACATTTATCCATTTCGAACCTCCTTCTATCATTTCAAACTCTCGTTATGTCATCATGATCATTTTTTTACTCATTCTGAGTAAACATTCATCCATTCTGAACCTCTATCTCCTCATTTTGAGAGTCTGTCCATTCTGAGTCACCGTTTACTCGTTCTGATTACTCATTCATCCATTTTGAGCACTCGTTCACTCATTTTGAGTACTCGTTCATCTATTTCAAATCTTCCTCCCCTCGTTCTGAGAGTCATTCATCCATTTCGAGCACTCATCCATCCATTCTGAGCATCCATCTCCTTGTTTTGTGTGCCCGAACAACTATTTTTTGACCATTTTCACCTAGGGGCGGACCTACCTAGCCAGGGGAAGACCTGCCCTCCAAGGATGGACCTAACCTTTTCCAAGGGTGGACCTGCCTAGCCAGGGGTAGACCTGACCTCTGAACCAGCCCTTTTCAGCTTTTTTTAGCCAATTTTGACCAACTTTTGTCTGACGGGCAGACCTGCCCTCCACAGGCGGACCTGACCTCTAGATAGGTGGACCTGACCTTTGAACTAGCCCTTATCAACCTATTTTAGCCAATTTTGACCAAATTTTTTCTGATAGGCGGACCCGCCCTCCACAAGCGGGACTGACCTCTAGACAAGCGAACCTGCCCCTGTACAGGCTGACCTGCCCTTATACAGGCAAACCTGCCCCTATACAGGTGGACTTGCCCTTGTACAGGCAAACCTACCCCTTGGGCAGACCTACCCTATAGGAAAACCTTCCCCCTTGGATAGGCGAACCTGCCCTACAGGAAAACCTGCCCCCTTGGATAGGCGAACCTGACCTCATCCAGGGGCGGACCCACCCTTCAAACAACATTTTCCACCCTTCGTTCAGTCGTTTCGAGCACCCGTTTTCCCGCCATCAATGCTTTTCCAAAATTCATTGTTTCATCACCAAAATCACATAAGTGCTACTTAGAACATCATTAGAGTCCATATCCATCATCGGATCATCCATCCCAATCACCTAGACTTCATTTCGAGAGCTTTGATTTTTATGTTGAAACTTCCAGAGGCCATAACTTTTGACTCGAGTGTTTGTTTGAACTAAAATTTTACGAGTGGTTGCATTATGAGGTGGCATGTGGATTCTAGAGACTTTCAATTAGTTGGACCCCATTTTGCCACATTTTTGGGGCCTCAAACTTTCATCTTGACCCTCAAAATCCTATATTAGTGTTGGGTATTTTTTGGGAAAAAATTGGACTCTCAAAAGTATGTCCGTGAAGTTTCCTAAAATGGCAAAATTTGACAATTTTTAAAAATTGTCAAATCTGGAATAATCTAATTGTCAACACCTTACGTCCTTTAAACCTCAGAACTTGGCGTAAAATCAATCCCATCACATCCTCCAATCATTCTAATCTAGGCTTCAATCCAGTCCTAATCTGAGCTTTAATTTAATCTCAATCTAAACTTAACCAAAATCCTAACTGAGCTTTAGTCTATCTACAGTCAAGATCTTTGGATATCAAAACAAATCTTAAGATCCCTCCCTCCATCTTCTTCAACTTCATCCTATTCAACCTTTCATCCATTCCACAAGTCAACCTCCTCCTCCGAGCATTCATTCATTCATTCTGATCAATCATTTACTTGTTTCAACCTTTCATCCATCCATTATGAACATTCGTTCCCTCTTTTTTGATCATTCGTTTACTTGTTCCGTGCAAAACATTCATCCATTTCACACCTCCTTCTATCATTTCAAACTTTCGTTCAGTCATTTCGATCATTCGTTTACTCATTCTGAGTAAACATTCATCCATTTCACACCTATCATTTCAAACTTTTGTTCAGTCATTCTGATCATCTGTTTACTCATTCTGACTAAACATTCATCCATTTGAAACCTCCTTCAATCATTTCGAACTCTCTTTCAACAATCTTGATCAATAATTTACTCATTTTGAGTAATCTTTCATCTATTCCAAACCTTCATCTTCTCGTTCCAAGAATCATTCATCCGTTGTGAGCAGTCATTTACTCATTTTGAGTAGTCATTCATCCCTCGATCCATGTTTTACTTTCGTTCAGGTAATATTTCATCTATTCCAAACCTCCTTCTCTCATTCTGAGCAGTCATTTGTCCATTTCTATCATCCATTTCTCCAATCAAATCATCATTTTCCCCATCCAAATCCTCTGAACTTCATTGGTGATTATCAAATTGACCTAAGTGTCTGATCTGATTGTCATCATCAAAATCCGCTTAGGATTGTCATCCATCCTAAGTTAATCATTATCATCAGCCCAATCAATCCATTTTCAATCTCAAAGTGGATTCGGTTCTATAATTGTCCTTTTATCCTTTAATCCAATCAATCAGCATACTAAGTCACCTAGGATAATCTCTAAATGAGGTTTAGAATCCCTTCCATCATCCTATCCAATCCATCAATCGATCTTATCAATCATCAATAGATCTTATCCAATCCAATCCAATCACATCTCTATCCAATCACCTTTGACCCAATCAATCTACTTCCATCTTGAAGCAGATTCGATGTTGTAATCATCCTTTGGTAATCAAATCTGATCATCAGAATCAATCACATCGCATCATCCAATCATCCTAATATGAGCTTTAATCCAATCCTGATCTAAGCTTGACCTAAATCCTGATTTGAGCTTTAGTTTGTTCCCATCCAAAATATTTGATCCATCCTCTATCCTTTCATCATCATGAATCCTTATCCTCCATCAATAGTAGTCAAGGGAAACCCTAATTACGTCGACAACGATAACGAAAGTCTTGTCGATCAAGAAGAATATGACATGGATCCCCTTGACACTATCATTGCTAGTAAGCTTTCTCCACCCATTGTTCCAAATCCAATCACCCCTTCGAGTTATCCCGATATGTTTTCATCCATGCCTAATCAAGTTCCTTATGCTACCTTTGACTAGGGATATACAGTACCTTCCCCATCCGTATATTTGTCATAGCCTTCATCTACATCATCCTCTTATCCAACACCTGCATCCTCTTATCCTAGTCTACCATCACAATACCCCTATCCTAATGCCTCTTCCACATCCTCCTATCTCCATCCTTCATCCACATATACCCACTACCCTAATCTTCCATACCAATCTACTCACCCTAATCCTACATTCACACCTTCCTATCCTAATCCAACATCCACACCAACCTATCCTAATCCGACATCCACATTTTCCTATCTCAATCCGCCACCTCAATCTTCCCATCCTAATCCACCATCCCAATACCCTTACTACAATCCACCACCCGCATCCTCGTGTCCTAATTCACCATTCCAATAGCCCTATCTTAACCCTTCATCTAATCTTAATCCCCCATCTATTCCTAGTCATGCATCCAATCCCATTCCCCCATCTCATCCTTGTCCACCAATCCCTAGTCCTAATCCCCCACCAATCCATAATCCCCCATCCACTCCTACCATGCCATCTTAGCCTAGAGTATTCAAATTTCTCACTCCAAAATTTCTCCAAGGACTTATAACAAAGAAGACATCTCCCACTCCACACCTTGAAGTTGTGGAATCATGTCATCCCGACGCATCACCCATGGTCATTAGTGGTGAGACCCTTCTCCACCGAACACCTATCATATATGATACCACCCATAGCACCACTCAATCCATCAAAACCATCACATCCTCTGAATCCACTAAGCCCCCATCTCCTACCATCACATCTACTGAATCCATTGAACACCCACCTCCTACTCCGAGAGCCATCAAACCCACTGACGACACCCAAATCCAATCCACTTCTTCCACTCCTAGTGTCACTAAAATCCATTCCCATAAAATCATCTCCTCCATCTCATCCTTTAATCCATCCAATACCTATCCATGTCATCCATCATAAACATCCCTCTCACATGTCCCCTAATTAGGATCAACAAAGGCACATACCTGCACATTCTCCATCTACACGTAATCCTCATAATCCTACCTCCATTGCTCCACATCATCCATCTCCTCACACCCATCCCATTGCTAGTAAAAGCACTTTGGATGCCAAAGAAAAATTTCCTAACTCTAAAGATCCACATGAACCTAAAGCTCCTCATGTCCCCTCTAAACGACCTATTGAAGAAAAGAAAAATAAAATCCAAAATCAAAATCAAATCTGTAGCCCACAAAGGTCCACCAAAGGAAAGATCAAACCATGTGGATCCCAAAGAAAAAAGATGCAATGCCATCAAATGAAAAATATGTAAGAACATCCAAATTTTCTAATCCAAAAGCTAATCATACACCCCTTTCATCTCCGAAGTCTTTTTTGGTCCCTTATGTTCCAAAATTCACCATCCCATCTCCTCCATTGTCCCCACATTCCCCATCCATTAATACTCCTATCATTTCACATTCATCACCATATGTGCCAATTTTGGTCCTAAACTCACCACCCCATCACACATCCACCCCGTCATTCTATCCATACCCTTTCCAGCATCCCATCCATTACCCCACATATCTCCTCCATCAAATCCCTCTAATCCATCCTCTTGCATAATCCATTTCTCCTAATAAGGTTGTACCAACATTCAACAGTCGATTTGAACATGGGCTCTTAATACCTCATATAGAACTTGATTCTTGGGTCCTTCATCCATATCCTTATCGCATGTCTTCTAAATCCACTTATTCTCCTCCCTATCCTTATCCATCTCCTTCCGCATGCTATCCAAAAAGTCAAAAAATCCAAAAAAGTCAAAAAGTCAAAAAAAGTCAAAAAATTAGAAAAATCAGAAAAAAATAATAATAATTATAATAGTAAAGAGAAATGATTTTTCCAGTGGTGAAAACTTGGAAAACAAGCACCTTGGATAAGTACAATGATAAAAACCTGGAAAATAGGTGTCATGCATAAATCCCCATCTGCACTTGGGGGAAGCTTCCTAATATGCATTCCCTCCATCCGCTATGCTTCCAGCCATGCACCCGTCTTCTTTCTATACGTCATTTTCATTCATCCCCTCCATCCTACCTATCTTACACATCTTGCTTGGCATATCTCATTTATCCCAATCCTTCCATCCTCCTTGTGATCTTGATAACGATAAGGGAAAACATATAAACATGCTTTGGATACCTCTTATCATACATTCCCCTCATCTGCACACTATCCTACTCCTCATTTGCACTTGTTTACCTTCCTTATCCACCCATCATGCTATCCTCAATCTCCCTTCCTTATCCATGCATCCTATCTCCATCCATCTCACTCCTTTATTTTCCTATCCTTCTCTATTTCATCCTTCATGCCTCCTTGCACATGACATATCTAGAGTGGTGGCATCTATCTTCCTTTGTGATATAGTCCTTGGAGACATCATTCATTCCATCAGAGAAATCCCTTCCATTTCCCTATCCTCATCTCCTTATCATTATATCCATCTCCCCATCCTTATCTTTTATCCCTCTAAACAATCCTTATATCCATCTCCCCATTCTTATCTTCCTATCCTTCCATCATAGCATCCCTTTTCATCTATCCATTTGGTCACCTTTTCCTCATCCAAATCCTTATCTTCCTATCCATCAATCCAACCAATCCTTTTCATCTCCCAATCCTGATCTCCTTCTCCTCATCCCATCTTATAATCCCTTATCGTTGGTCTCTAGCTATAGGCTACTCCCCATGTAATCCAATGCCATATATCTTATCATCATCACTTCTGCTTCTTTTGCACATATTTTCAATCTCCTCTCCTTTCTCATCATTCATCTATTCATCGTGTCATCCTCCCACTTCATATTTGTTGATTTGGATAACTATCACATCCCTGAGCTTTGTGTAGTCACCATCCTCCGATCTAATCTAACAAGTCTATCATGTCCCATCATGTCGTTTCCATCATTTTATCCCCTTTATCAGAGTTATCTCATCATCCCTTATCCATCGTTTTTCTTTGGCCTTTTGTCGAAACTACATTACCCCAGTGCTTTCATGTAGGCAAGGTCGATCATTTGATCCACCCCCAAGGCTCCTTTATCATCTATCATCAATCTTTCTTCCTTGTCCATCATGTCATCCATTGAGGTCTCCATCGTTCTCTTTCCAATTTTATCCATGGTTTGTCATCATCCTTTTATCAAACTACAAGGGCTTTGTTCTTTCACATAGGCAAGGCTAATCTTTGATGAGCCCCCGAGCCCCTATGTCGCTAGGATGTGTCAGTCTCCTATCTTGTTTCATGTCTCTTGTGTTGTTTTGTCAAGCTATGCACTTGTCTAGCTAGTTCTTAACAAACAAGATCCACTTGTATCATCAGATCCAATCAGTTTTGAATATCCTACGTCATATCAATCTTTTAGTTTAGTATCCATCATTGGTCTCAATAGGATACATCCTTCCTAACAGACCTCATCAATCCCATCCATCCCCTTGATCCTATGGCAAAGGACATTTGAAATTGATTGCAATATTTTGATGCTTTTGGATTTTATTTATCATTTGAGCTCCCTATCATCACTTGTCATGGTCGCCTTGATCCATCATATCATGGTGTGTTTTGACTAGTCAACATAGGGGCATATCTTGATCTTTTCTTTGTTGTTGTCTTCTTAGTTGTCCCACATAGTACCCACCAAGATCCCTAAGGTCTTGTGTTATATTGGGGCATCCTTGTGTGCTTGTGGTTATCCCAATACTTGGCCTGACCAAGGTCATCCGACTTTGGGGTGTTAGGATAGCCTTCTTGTTTGATGTGTTTGTTTCATGCATTAGACACTAATTTTCCTTAGTCCTCTATACCTTGATGTGTCTTGTCTTCTACTATAGCAAAAACTTAGTGCTCTTAAAGATGGAAAATTGCATTTGGATTGCATTTCATCTCCATCCTCTCATCTATAAAAATCTCCCCCATCCATTCATCTTTCATCACTTTCCCCTCCCAATCTCCTTCCACCTTTTCTCCCTCTCTTATCCATCACTTTACATCCTCTTCCGCATCTCCCCTTTCATCGTTTCATCCATTTCGAGAGAACACCCATGTTCTTTTGAACCTACATGTCCTCTTGAGGGGGCATCCTCAATCCCTAACTTTCATCTTCACCCCCATCATCTTCCTCCCTAGTCAATCCTTTGATGACTGGGGCATCTTTCTCAATCTGACCATCTTTTTCTAAGTTTTATGTTTTAATATTCTTTGAAATGATGCTACCTCGTAACACCATCTCAAAGAGGGGAAAAATGTAGACACCTAAATTTGTACACTTAATTTATCCAAATTTATCTCTTTTCATCTAAACATCCCCTTATTCATTAAGTAATATCACTATTATTTAATTAATACCTCTAAGGTTCTTCTAATCCCTAAGGTATCTAGTTAAATAATTAAATTCCTTCCCCCTTTCATCAAATTAATTAAATAAATATGAAATTTATTTAATTCCTCATATGTCACATCCTCCATCTTTTTATCTAATCCTAATCCATCTTCTAATCTCATCATTACAGATGTGCACATGCCTAATCCTTTATTAGGATGTGTCACATCCTTCAACTTTTGCAAGTTGGCCTCTAATCTCTCTTAGCCACCTAACCCTCCTCTAATCCTTCATTAACTAGCCTAATCAATCTCCCAAGGAATTTTTAATTCCTTTTATCCTTCCAAGGAATATTAAAATCATTTTTCTCTTCCCCACGTGATCTTTGACTTGTCACATCAATTCACATATGAAATCTAACCCTCTTCTAATCATAATTAATTTATGGTTAATAAATGCACACCCCTAATCAGCATTAGGGTCACATCCTCCACAATCTCCAACTTGCCTCTAATATGTCATTAATTTGTCTAATCAGGTACTTGCACAACCTTAATCACTTAATTAGGTCAACCTAATCTCCATGTCATTTATGGAATGTGTCCTAAGTCAACTTTATTAAAGGCTTTCTCCTTTTGGAGAAGGTACCCCTTTCCCTATGTGAATTTTTAATTCACATTTAATCCACCAATGCATTTCAAAGAATTTTAAATTCTTTCTCTCATTTCCATGTGGATATCTGAGGATATTTTAATTCCTCACATGTCCTATCACCCACATGGAGACAAGGACCTCCTTTATGAGGAGATCTTTTCCAAATATCAAGGTACTATGTAGTACCTCCATGTCATGTCCTCTCCTTCCAACTCATTTACACATCTTTTTCAAACCACTTCACATGGCACATGTCAAGATGTGAGGACTTGTGAGTTCTCAACTCACCATATCCCTAAATCTTGGCCTTGTTGGTTTAATCTCAACCATCCATTTCTCTAGATGATCCAAAATTTTCTATAAATACCCCCTCTTTTCTCTCATTTTATGGGGAGATCATTGTGCTAGCCAAACTCTTGCACATTTTCTATTTAATCCATACGTAGTCAAATTTCTCATTTTCTTGCATTCGCCATAGCATTTGCATCCATTGTTATCCAACATCAACCATCTTACATCCTCATCAATCGCCATCAAAGGATAATACAACATCAAAGATCGAAGGGCCAACCAAAGGACAACTGAACAATGTAAAATATTCCATTTTGTTTTGTTAAGTTAAGCGATTTCCCAGTCTTGAGGTGTAGGGTATTTATATTTGTTGTTTGCACTCTTTTGTTTGTTTCTCACTTTATAACACATATTTTCACCTGCTCACAGATGGAATTAAATTATAGGATGGATATGTTGGTGGAATGGATGAGACAACTTGCCCCCAATTTCAAGGTTCACATAAATAGCTACCTTGCACATGACACCCATGAAAGGGTTTTAATTATTGTAATTTCCCAAGGAACCACAAGAAGTAGCTTTAACAATTAAATGAAATTATTTTCTCTTTACTATTTTTTTAATTTTTCTATTTTCTATTTTTTGGAATTTTGTTTCAATTGTATGTTTTTTGGAGTTTTGCTAATTTTATGTTTTTTTTGGAATTTTGTTGATTTTTTTATTTTTTTGGAGTTTTGGACTTTAAGTACACCATGTGCATGGATTGTTGATGTATCTGATCTAGATACTTGAATCATGACATGCCAATAATCTATCCTTCCTTATGGATTTGCTTTGCTAGGATCGTTGCACTAGTATATAAGTCACAATTATGATGATGCTCTTTTATAGTTGGTTGGCCTTGTCCAAATATATAAATCTTGATAAAGTTCCATCATAAATATTGTGGTAAAGTGTGGTTGTAAGGATGTGGTGGATTCTAGGATCTAGTTTAGATTTAGGATGAAGTGGGATGGATTTAGATGGTTGAGGTGAGGATTGGGATTGAGTTGTAAAATTGGATTTGGATTTTGGATTTGACTTAGGATTGGGACCAACAATATTATTGGATAGTGAAGGAATTAGGATGATTAAAATTCTCAAAGTTTGGATTAATGTGTTGATTTTGATTAAGAGATTCAAAATTTATGCTTTGGGTAAACCCAAAAAATTGGTTACAATTCCACTATGGAAGGAGAAATGCATTTTCAGATGGAAAACACTTTAGGGTTCGATAGAACCAGGGGGGTTCAAACGAGCCCCCCTTTAATGGGTTTATTTTTTAATTGCATTAAAGGGGGGTTTGCTAGAACCCCCCTTTTCCCCTCTTCTCCCCCTCTGGCACCAAAAATATCTAGAATTTTTCCCTTCAATTCTTGAGTTGAGGATGAAAATGGAGGAGACTTCACAAACCCAACTAGATGATGCTGGGTGGCCTCATAATCAAAGCCATCCAAATCTGGAATAAGAGTTATAATTTTAATATTTTGGTTTTATTTTATGTATTTTTCTTTTAGCTCTGACAAACATAGGTTTTTCACCTAAAAATCAAGCTTCTAAGGTCTACATGTGGAAAAAATAGTGTATTTCTCATCAAAACAAAAATTAAAAATATTAATGCATCAGATATTCAAGTCCCGGATCCAAACGGAAAATTAATTTTGATGCATACAAAAATGTTTATAAGTAGAAATCATTTAAGTGTCTAAATTTATAATTATTGATTCTTTGAAATCCTGATTAAGGAAAAACAGATGCCCACCAATAAACACTGGCATAAATGAAAGCCCGATATCGTTTTAGTTATAAAATCCAATTTGAAAAATAGAATCTTTGGTCCTCATGGAAAAAATTTTGCGTTGTACAAGAAGCACACCCCAAAAAGTCGAGTTTCTCGGGCGAGATAGAAAGCAGCGCAATCGACCCCGCACTTTGAAAATATATACTTAGATCTCAATGCATAAAACGTCACAAATTCACCAGTAGTTTCGTACCCCATAGTTTGTCAAATTATGAAAGTCCAAAGAAAGCATGATTTTGAAAGCAGGAAAAAATTAGTCTGGTCCACTCCTGCAGCCAAAAAGTGTAAACCAATATTGCACGGGATCACCCCTTTCAACTATTACCGAGGGTTTATTTAGAATAATGATGGATGTGGATTATAAGGATGATGTGGATAGAAGATGATGATGGTGATATGAGGATGATGGATAAAATATGACAATGATGGAATGATTCAAGGATATTCTAATGTTTCCAAAGATGTTGGATATGGCTTCAAAGGTAACTAGGGTTATGATCAAGTGGATAATGAATGACAAAGTATGCATGTGATGATTGGATAATTTGGGAAATTCAAAATATGGATATTGTATGAAGGACTAGGAGTTTGGTTAAAATGGATAAATGAGAAATGTGCAAGGTATTGGTATGGTGTGGGGGATGTTGGATTGATTTGGAAGTAAATGATTATCATAAGTTTGGCTTCAATGTTTGGTGGTTCAAAAGGATACCAATTGAAAAAAAATTCAAACAAACAAAAGTATTTCAAACTTGACTTGATTCAAATTGGTAGTAAAGTTTATGAACAAGCACTTTGTATCTACAAGACTCAAACAAGAAGACACAATAGAAAGCCTAAATTTATTCAAAAAAGGGTGTGTTGACTTAATGTGGACCTACAGAATAAAATACCTTCAAGTGAATGGATAATTGGGGTATAAAAATTTCATGTACCACCTCTACAACCCCTACCTTGAAAGGAAAATGCCTAATCAAGGAATAGATACTATCTCAACACAAGAAGGTACATGGTAAGTAACTTCACACATGATATTGTACCTTGCACCATGATTAAGAAACAATTGAAAGGTCTTAAACTAGGCTATACAAGGCTTATCTAGGGGTGTCCTCTAAATACCACAAGGGTATGGGAGGCCTAATCCATGAATTTGAAAGTGCAAGAAAGTCAAATAGTTGAAAGAAGAGGGTAACCCAACCTTATCCTTCACTTCCCCAAGGTATAAAGTTCTTGAAGGTTTAGCCTAAATGACAAAAAAACAACTTCCAAGAGGCATTTCTTTTGATTCAACCCCCACTATTTATACTCGACTAGAACAATGGAGTTGAGGTTTTCCCTTGGGGCGAGGAAATCCCGAAATAGGCCCCCTAAAAATAAAATCAAGACAACATGTATTTATAATCTTCAAGATCACCCTAAGGTGCAAGAGGAGATCATACGTAAGTGTGCTTGGGGTTTAAAAGACACTTATAAATTATTAACCCAAATTAAAATGTGAAGTGAATTTAAACCCAATTTAGAGTGTGAGGAAACAAAAAGAAAAAAAAGGACACATAAAATAAAAATTTCTATAAAAAATTTATTCAATAAAATATCCTATGAAACCACTTGAGTTAGTAGTTTGCAAGATTTGATGTCTTTAAATCAAAAAATTACCTACACACAAAATTCAATTAAAAACAAAAAACTATTAAGTCCTACAAAAATAGATTCTACAGATTTCTCATATAAGTATTATTAAAAATGCACTAAAAAAAGACAAAAAAAAAAAATTAAAAGTTATGATCAAATGAAGTTTTAAGATAAAAGCTTACTTTAAATGTTGATACTTGAATTCTAGATCAATTTTTTGAAAATTCACTTGCACTGCAACACCCACAATGGAACTAGTTCTCCAACATCTATCAAATTTCAAAAATTCAACCTATAGAAAAAAGTTATTGTTATTTGACTAGAAGGAGGTATTTTCAAAAACTCAAATGTATAGATCACCCAAGTGAGGAGGGCTAAGATGCAGGGGAGTAAGAGTTTAGCTCTTGTAGGTTGAAAGAAACCATGGGCTTGTGCCTGTGTATGACCAGGGGCTTATATGAAGCCCTAGACCCTAATCCCTAACGTGATCGTAGGCCTTATAAAGGAAAAATAAAAAAGAATTCTTCTAGAGCTCCTGTGCATGACCAAGGGCTTATATGAAGCCCTAGACCCCAATCCCTAATGTGATCGCAGACCTTATAAAGGAAAAATAAAAAAGAATTCTTCTAGAGCTCCTGTGCATGAAGAGGGGCTTATATGAAGCCCTAGACCCCAATCCCTAATGTGATCGCAGGCCTTATAAAGGAAAAATAAAAAAGAATTCTTCTAGAGCTCCTATACCTATGCATGTGCAAGTGTTTAATGATTGCAACTTATTCAACAAATTTCAAATTAATATCAAACTAAATTTGGGGTGGTTTTACCTATTAATTTGTGGATTTTATAAATTATAAGGGTGGTTTTGGCTTTTTAAGGAAGTTTCTAACTTGAAATGGTGGTTTTGGGATTTTGTAAGCAATTAGTAACCAAAAACCTATGGTTTTAGGTATTTGGACAATGGGTTTTTGCCCTTTTGAGGGTATTTTTCCATTATGAAGTTCTAGTTTTAACAATTTCAAGGGTGGTTTTGCTTTTGTAAGAGTAATTTAAAGATTGCATGAATTACTATTTAGAAAACAAAAAGACCCCCAATTTTCCTTGACTTCAAAGAATTTTTTTTAAGAATTTAATAATTCACGAAAAACCTTAGTCCTGACTGCCCTAATTGGAAGATGTGAAATAAAAATTGTAATGTGAGATTTCCAAAGAATTTAGGCTTAGATTTCAAAGATAATTTCAAATTAATTTACATCCCACCAAACTATTATTGGGTTGCAGGTCATTTAATCCTTGAGTTTTATCCCTCGACATATATACATAGTGTGTGTATATGTTTATGCTTGTATGAAGATATTCCATGTTCGAGGTGTAAGTGTCTCTAATGGTGCACCAAACATACCTCTCATGTGTATATCTATGGATGTATATTTGTGATTCTTGTGTATATCTTCCTCCCAATTTGTGTATATATCTCTTTCAATGATGACCTCCAAAATGAAAAAAACATGTCAAAATAATGCATATTTGTCAAAAATCAACATGTAATTCTAAAGCAAAAATTGCATGTACTCCATCTATGATTTTTTTTCTATACAATCATATGATGTCCATATATTATAGATAGTATGAATTCCATACAAAAGTATGGAATTTTATACGATCTACTCGTAGATACCCTACAAAATACTAATTTTTTTAGTCAACAAAATATCAAGTATTTTATGTCAATTTTTATTTCTTGTTTGTTCTAGACACAACAGTATGATTTATTTTTCTCCTAGACATACATATAAGAATAAAATATCTAAAAATCACTCAAAGCTTGCAAAACCCAATCAGTGAAAATCAACACAAGAGAAATTCAAAAAAAAAAACATCAAAATCAACATAAGATATTACCATAATCTCCATTGTGGTTGAATTGATCCTTTATGTATTGGAATGTGGATGCACTCTTTGCTTGAATATCACTAAATTGATAGCATGTACCTAGCTTGAATGATAATGAATTATGATTTGGATGAGAGGATGCTTGAATTTATATATTTTGGGAATGGGGAATGGATGGTCAAGATTTGATTATGAGATCAAGGGTGGAGAATGGTTGAGAGGAATTCCCTAGGATATAGGAGAGGATGAAGGGTGGAGATGAAGGTAGTTAGAATGTGCATGGATAGGATTAACTTATTGTTGATGTAGACACCTAAAAATGGTCTGGAGAATCTAATTAATTAAATATGATTTATTTGATTAATTAATCCTAAATTCATCTACTTCGTAAATAAATAGAAATATTTATTTATATTAAGTTCACTATTAATTCTTCTATTTTATCACATTATTTTTCTTTTAATTAAATAAACAAAATTAAATAATTTATTTTATTTAATTATTATCATTATTATTTCTTCTATACTTTATCCATTAATTCTATCTTAAAATTAAACATGCAACTTCAATAAGTTTGTGTTATTTAATTATCTTATCATATTCCTCTTTATTAAATAAGCAAATATCAAATATTTGTTTTATTTAATTAAATCTTCCTATTTTGCTAAAATTGAATAAATAAAAAATATTCAAATAAAGGCATAAATCAAATCCCTCTATTCACTCACCAATAAAATTAGATTTTTTAAATCTAATTAATGCAACTAGAATTCACAGGAAAAGCCTCAGGGACAAGCCTACAGGAAATCCTCTCAATCTTCTTCCTCAAATATTTCCTCTCATCTTGCCTTGTATTTTCATAGGGAGGAACAATCCCCCATGATCAGCTCCACCTTCTCATCTCTTACCATTCAAATCTCCAAATTTAATCTCAGCCTCTGTTGTGTTACCCCTCTGCTAAACTATTGTCATAAATCTATATATACAGCCTTTTGAAGCATGAAAATGATATGAGAAATCCCAATTTATGCAAACTTACTCTGCAAGAATACAACCAAGCAAAAAAGCAGTCATAAGCATTAGCATTATCATTTTTCGTATCATCATAGCATCATGACATCAGTAGATTTCATATCACGGCAGCATCATTAGTTTTTACTTTAGCTTCCTTTTATCAGTTTTCATCAAAATAGTTTACAGTAGCTCCATATCATTCAAGAATCATTAGTAATCATCAATCATTGCATTTAGCATCCATTCCATTCTCTAGACAGGCATTTTAAATAGTTATGGTGCTTACAAATCTGAGAGCTTCTATAATTTGATAAATCTTTGGAGATAGGAGACAATGAGACGCTTTCAAGCTTTTCTTTGTTTTAAATTAGTTTAATTCATGTTTAATATTGATACATTGTTTCATTAAGAGGTGTATTTAATTGTATTTAGTTTACATTTTTCACACTTACATTCTAGCACCCACCGTGGGGCCATACCCCATGTTTTTTAAAAAAAATTCTAGAAAGTTTTCGTACAAGAATCTGGTGTAAATTGTTTTAGCGCAATCGAAAGATTCTATAGCACTTCTGAGAAAAACTATAGCGCATTGGAACTCTATTCTAGTGCTTCCGACGAAAAGTATAGTGCTTTGAAGGACTATTTTAGTGCTTCAATCCTACAACCCAACACAAGCCAGTAGTAACATCCAGCATTTGTTTTAGTGCGTTTCTAAAATCCTATAGTGCATCAAGCTATTTCTATAGCGCTTTTGAGTATTTCTATAGTGCTTTTGAACACTATCATAGCACTTCTATATAATTGATTTTCTGGATCAAACGCATCCATGGCTAGTAAATTTTGTTTCTTCAGTTGGATTAAAAAGAATCAATCTAGGATAGACACTTCTTCAGTTGGTTTTAAATAAATCAATCATAGGATAGTCACATTTTCATTTGGATTAAAATTTTACCAATCTAGGGTAGTCACCAGACTTTTCAATTTGAGATTTAAAATTGAACACCATGTCTTTTTGTGAAGCAAAATCTTCACTATGAAGCAACATCTTCACATAGATTAGAAAAATTTTGTTTGGGCTCTAAAAATTAAACAAGTGATTTATGTGTTTGTATGGTTGATAGGAATATGCTCTCCCCTTAACTGGGTGATCCAAAAAGTCAGACTCATCCTTTTTATGCATTCTTCAAGTTTTATTACATCCTTAAGAAGGCCTGTCGTAGTTGGAAAAGTTACCCACCCTACGGGAACAACCTAAGTGGGTTCAAACCAAAGCCAGGTTTTCCCTCCTCACTATAAAATTTAAAGCAAATATGGGGAAACCCACTTTTCTAGAAGTGTGCAAGATAACCATCCCTAAAACCTTTGTTCTAAAGGTTGGGAGGTCTCCTGAAGGAGTTTATTATTGTCATTCTGAATGGAAACCCTTTCTAAGAACCTAGTGTAGTATCCAGCCAAGTCAGTAACCAAACATTATAATACTCGTAGTGCAAAGGGAGGGAAGAATCTTCCCCAAGACACTTGCCATATAATTTCCAAGGACCATTTGCTTAGGGGATTGATAAATCTAACCTTGAGTACAATCCTAGAAAAGATAAAAACACAGGCACCCTCTAGGTGGTGACACGGCTGTGTGAGTCAACACAATTTTAAGATGTGGGTTGTTGAGTATAACAATGACCTTTTGACTATTAAGAGTGTGTATGTATGAAGTGATTTATTGTTATCAAACCAGTGAAAATAGGACCATGTGTGGTTCTTTTGAACATACACTATATGTTTAGATTACAACTCTTAAAAAAATAACTATCTTCATTTGAGTGATGTGTATTCCAAAATCATTAAAATTTAGATAAAAGATAATCCTAAAAAGTACAAACAACTTGGAAAAAAACAAAGACTAAGAACATATGATTAGAGATTGGAAAACCACTAAGTTTGTCAAAAAATATCTTGCTAGAAGAATTAGAAAACTCAAGACACCACTTAGTTACAAACATCTTTTGCAAAGACCACATTTCTTATATCATAATAGGAAAATTTTGCTTCATCATAGAACTTTCCTCCATAGGTTTTATGATTTTGATAGGGGTTACACTGATGATTATGATGTAGAACCTTTGAATTCACAAGCCTATATTCAGAGAAGTGCTCTTTCATAGGAATCTAACCATAGTAAATATATTTTTCAATCCTCCATTCCACAACAAGCCACATAATACTCCACCAGACCTAATCAATTTTTACAATAGATAAATCTTTGGAAACCTTAGGTTGACATCCAAAATCAAGGAATTACCACCTTATGACCATTTGGTGACCTACAACTCCCATTCAACAACTAGGACTTATACCACCTATAATAAAACCTAGCCTTACACATCTTGAAAATGGCCAAACCAACATCATCGATAGCTTAAGGGAATTTATTTTTGAGTAAAACAAAACATCCCATCAGTTTCTTACAACATCCATCGTTCTAAACAAAGAAGAAGAAAGACAAACATAGCAATAGGAAGACCCATGTTACTACCTCCTACCTAGGAATAGGCAATGAGTAACATTACAGTAAGGCATTGAAACCATCGTACATCATACCTTATGACCATTTGGCAGCCTACGACTCCCGTTCAACAACCAGGGCTAACCACACCGATATTTCAGCCCGATAACATGCACATTGAAGGTACGCAAACTGACATTATCAGTAGCTTGAGAACATTTATTTTTGAAAAGAATGAAACACCCCATCAATTCCTCATAGCTTCCATAGTCTTGGATGAAGAAGAAGAGAAAGCAGAAATATCAGTCGAGAGACCCATATTGCCACCCCCTGCTTGGCATTAAATAGAAACTATAGTACTTTAGAAACAAACTATAGCGCATTTGGAATCTTTTCTAGTGCTTTAGAAGAAAAATATAACACTTCAACCCTCTATTTTAACGCTTCTAAACAATCTTACGACGCTTCTACCGCAGCAAACCAAACTGTCAAAAAATTAGTCACACCATTCTAACACTTTTGAGCCTAATTATAGTGCTTCCATGATCAAACATAGCACTTCTTGCATCTATTCCAACACTTCTGATTAATGTTATAGCGCTCTATCATTTTCAAAAAACCAGTGTCAATTATCAGTCGATCTTTTAGCACTTTTGTGCTCTATCATAGCGCTTATGCACTACTTTACAATGCTTTTATCAAAAATTCTAGTGCTTACACATTCTGTTATAGCACTTCTGCCCTTTTTATTAGTGCTTCCATAAACCAAAACAAAAAAATAGAGTCTTCCAAAACAACTTTCAGACATTTGGACATCAAAATCATAGGATTTTTACCAGTCAGAAAGATTTTACAAATCGGACAAAATCCCAAAAACCTAAAACAAAGTCAGTTCTTACAAGTTAAAATTGTTTTAAACAAAACAACAGATCTGACAAAATACAAAGTGTCCAATTATCAAGAAAAAACCTAGATTATTGAGCCAAGTTTCCTCATCAGGATTTTAACATCCTATCATCACAAAACAAAAACTCAGTAATCAATAACTTTTAACTTAGCCTTGTAAAATAGAATATATCATTCTATTAGGCTTATTTAAAAATCAAATTGACACTAACACCACATAGAAGATCTAAGTTTAGCAAGGAAAAAATAAAACTTGTATGCCAATCTTAACAAGGTTGCAAAAGCAAAACTCAGAGAGAAAGAAATAGAAAATCCAAACATGACTGAAGAAAACTCTTTTTTTATATACCAACAAAATGATAACAATGAATTAACACAAGAAAATATACAACATTCCCAACAAGACCCAAATTTTCATAAATTTATGGAGAAGATCTTAGAACAAGACATGGAGAAATACCTCTTGATGTTAGCGGAATTAGGTGCCAAACTTCCAAAAGATTTTGACATCAATCGGTTGAAGGAAACACCTAGAACCAATGAGATAGAACCAAACCACACCTAGGATATGGATCAAGTGGTTGCCTTAACAGTTCAAATGCAAACCCTATAGCAACAGGTTCAAAACATGCAAACAGGAACCACAAAAACATATTTATTAAAGGACATTCATCCTTACCCTTTTCATCCACGTGTGGATATGATACCCTTTCCAAGGCATTGTGAGTTTCCTAAATATAAAAAATACAATGGAAAATAAGACCCAATTGACCATGTACAGGAATTTAGAACAATGAACCTCAAATTTTCATAGGAGGATACCTACCTCATGAGATTATTTCCTAGGATTTTGGGGGCCCATTGTATGGAATGGTTCTCAAAATTACAACCAGGGATTAGATCCTTTGAAGAATTGGTCAAAAAAATCATTTCTCAATTCTCCTTCAACATAACACATGGCGTAACCATAAAGGATCTCTATAATCTAAAATAGAAAAATGGTGAGACATTCTTATCATTTTTACAATGATGGAGAAAATTGTTTGCTAGATATCCTTGATCTATACCTAAAGAGGAGAAGATTGAATTATTTATAGACAACTTAAATGATCATGTGAGTTATAGAATTGAATTACAATGTCCCCCAACATTCAAAAAGGTCATTGAGAATGGGCTCAAAATCAAAGAAGCCCTAGTCAAACAAGGAGTGATTAAGCACTATAGTGAAACATCCAACAACGCAAATCATGGAAACAACAACAAGCCAAAATTTTGGCAGAAAAATAGAAATACTAGAAGCAATGAACCTACAATTGACAATGTAAAACCAATATTCAATTTGACAGCATCAACTACCAAAGCAAATCAGAATGAAAACCAAAACAACAGTCAGGGCACTATTCAAAACAATAACACCAACATTGGAGAATCATGACTATCATACCAAAGACAACCCAATCGACAGAAATTCACCACATTAGGACAAACATGGGAATCAGTAATGAGAGAAATCATTGCAAAAAGACTTATTACTTTACTAGAAGCTCAAAATTGGGAGCCAAAGGTAAAACCATCATGGTGAAATGATGCAAATTATTGTAATTTACATAAGAATAAAGGGAATAAAACAAATGATTGTATGCAACTCAAACTCCTAATACAAGACTTGATCGAAAAGGCATCAGACAAACAATGATCACACTACATTTACCAATCCATTACCCAACTATGAAAAAGGAGAGTCTTCTTCTAGTGGTAAGGGAAAAAGTATAAACTATGTCTATGACACCACTATTCTTTGCCTTTCTAAGGTAGAGAAAAATGACATTGATGCTCAAAAAGATGACACAAACATCAATGGCATTGAATCCCTAAACATAATTGCAAGCGCAAACACATTTGATAAACAAATCAATGTTCTAAAGATTAGGGAAACATAAGACCATCCACAAGTCAATATAATGACAAGGGGGCAATCCAAAGTAATACTGAAAGGAATTTCCTCCGAAAATAATGGCCCCATCACACCAATAAAATATCATAGACCAATTACACAAGATACCCATGCAAATATCCATTCTAGAACTTCTTGAAATGTCACCATCACACAAAGAAGTTTTAGAACAGTCTCTAGTCGCTACAACGGTCCCTAATAATTTGGATGGTTTTCAATTCCAAGCCATGGTGGGACATCTCACCACACCTCATTTTTTTTCATTCTCTGAACAAGATGATGTATCTTTAAATCACCCACACAATGCAGCCTTTCATATAGAAGTTTTGATCCATAAACATCATGTTAAACGTGTTCTAATAGATGGAGGAGTTGGTTTAAATATTTTTACCTTAAAACTAATTCATTCACTAGGCTATTCTAACAATGCCATTGATTCCAAAAGAAAAATAACAATAAAGGCATATGATGAAGAGGAAAGATCTTCCAAAGGGATTATTATACTTCCAATTCAGGTAGGTTGATTGTCAAAAACATTGTTTGTCAAGTGTTAGACAAGGATCTAACATAAAACATACTATTTGGTCATCCATGGATCCATGATATGCAAGCAGTACCTTCAACATACCATCAATGTCTAAAAATTCCAATAAACGGATAGGAGGTCACCATATTAGCGGACAACAAAAATCCACAGACTTGCAACATGCTAAAAGAAACTCAAGACACTGTAGTACCTCATAATAGAGAAGTCAATAATTCTACTTCATCCACTATGGACAACCAACCCAATTTCATATCTAAATGGGTTGAGAAGAAGAATCTAGAGAAAGAAACAATTGTCATTGACACATCAAACACAGAAAGTCCTATAAACAAATTATCACAACTTTCAGAAAAGGTTCAAATAAAGGAAAAGGGTTTAGGAAAATATTCTCTTGAGCAATCTTTGTGCCTATCATGGTTGCTACTATCACCAAAAACATATGGACAACCCATATTAAAAACTCCAAGTTCATCATAACCCATCATAGCTCTAAATGAAAAGTTTATAAAATAAAATACACTCAAAGATGAGTTAGAAGAAAAAGCCATTCTCAATTGGCTATACAAAGAGGAGGAAGCATCAACATCAATGAATGTCAGCATCAAAATAGATTAGGACAGAAAAGGGAAGGCCATTTTAGAGAAAATGGGTTACAAAGGTCAAGGACCAATTGGCAAGAGAAAGGATGGTATTATTGAATCCATTCAACCTCTAACATTACAGCCTAAAGACAAAACAGGATTAGGCTACATAACTAAACAAAAAGAGAAAGAAACCCAAAAGGAAGTGGAAAGGATATTACAAATGAGAGATGGCTATGACATAGACTCCCAAAAATATGAATGGGATCATCTATCTGATACATCTTATACTAATAAAGAGGTTGATGTTATCTAAGTATATACACCCTTACAAGAGGAGGGGCAAGGTTTAGGAAATAGAACATTTGTTATGGGATCAACAAATATTGATGATTCAAGCAAGGACGATCAAACATCGAGTGAGTCATAAAACATGGAGGTGAGTACTATCATAGACCTTGAACTTCCTACCAATAACCTTGACCACCTAGCTATCATGACACTTACAACAGTTGACCTTATTCAAACTAATGACCTGTTACCTTTAATACACCCTGAACTTATTGACTGGGAACCCACCCAACCTATTCTCATACCAGTCTTTTCAAATGATGATGTCATCATAAATTATCTTTGTAGTGACAAAATTGATACAAGTACTATCCATAACACTCATATCGATGCTTTACAACATGAGGGTGCCAAATCTTTTAGTTGCAAAAGTAATAACAAGAAAAATTAATTTAATGATGAAAACCTCTCTGAGGCAGCTTTAGACTTTGAAAAGAGAAAAATAAAGAACATATCCAATAGTGAAAACCTTTCTGAGGGGTTGAAGGATGGAAGATTTGACACTCTCCCAAAACATTACCCTTATAGATCATCAGTACTAGTAGATCCGACATAGTCTATAAATATGGGAACAATTGAATAGGAAAAGATCTTACATCTAGCAGCATCCATGACAGAATAAGAGAAGTCGACATTCATCAAATTCTTTGAGTAGCGACACATAAATTTTGCATGGTCTTATTTTCACATGCCAGGATTGGATCCACAACTCCTAATGCATCATCTATCACTACCAAAGGGAATCAAACCATTCAAATAGAAATTGAGAAAGATGCATCCCCACATCGCTCTTATGGTTAAAGTTGAACTAAATAAATTATTGGATGCAAGTTTTATCAGGTCCATAGATTATGCAGAATGGATCTCAAACATTGTGCCAGTATCAAAACTTGATAATTGCATTAAAATATGCACAGATTTTAGGGATTTAAACAAGGCATGCCCAAAGGATGACTTTCCTTTGCCGAGCACTGACATAATTGTTGATCTAATAATAGGACATGCCATGTTATCTATAATGGATTGCTTCTCAGGAGATAATCAAATAAAAATAGCACCTAAAGATTAGGAAAAGATGGCACTCACTTGCCCATGGGGTACATTCTGCTACAATGTCATGCCCTTTAGATTGAAAAATGCAGGTGCAACATATCAACAGGAAATGACCACAATTTTCCATGACATGATGCATACTTTCATGGAAGATTATGTGGATGGAATCTTAGTAAAATCACACACCAAGTAAGGACATCTGGAAATACTTGATAAAATTTTCACTAGACTAGAAAAATTCAATGTAAGGTTGAACCTGAAGAAATGTATCTTCGAGGTGACATCAACAAAACTTCTTGGTTACATAGTGTCAGAAAAAGGAATTAAAGTGCATCCAGCTAAGGTTAAAGCAATAATGAAGATGTCACTGCCTAAAAATATCAGTCAATTACAGTCCCTACAAGGCAGGTTACAATCCATCAAGAGATTTATCTCCCAACTGGCAGATAAGAGTCACCCATTTAATCATCTACTTCATAAAAATGTTTCATTCAAATGGGATCATAACTGTGAAACAAATTTTAGTCAGATAAAGAAGTATTTTGTGTCACCTCCAATACTCATGCCACCCATAGTAGAAAGGCCACTATTATTGTATATTGCAACAACTGACATATCCTTAGGAGTTCTATTAGCATAGGAGGATTCTGAAGGAAAAGAACAAGTAGTTTACTACATCAGCAGGACTCTCAACGGATATGAAATAAACTATACATTCATAGAAAAGGCTTGTTTAGTAGTGGTATTTGCAACTCGACAGTTGTGACACTACATGTTGACTCATACAGTCAGACTCATAGCAAAAATAGACCCATTGAAATACCTACTCAATAAGGCTTCTCTAATAGGAAGACTAGAAAAATGGGTCATGATTTGAAGTGAGTTTGACATCCAATATGTTGAAAAGAGAGCCATCATCCAATAGTAGATCAACTAGTTGAAGCTCCATTACAGGATCATCATCCAATGAACATTGAATTTCCAGATGTCAACATCATGAATGTTACAACACAACAATGGAGGCTTTATTTTGATGGATCATATACACAAAGAGAAGTTGGTCAGGAATTCTATTTGTCACACCTCAGGGACACACCATTCCAAGATCCTATAGGTTAATGTTTCCATGTACAAACAATATAGCTGAGTATGAGGCATTGATTATCGGCATCAAAATAGCTATTGAATGGAAAATTATAGAAATACAAGTGTATGGGGACTCACAGCTTGTCATTTATCAAGTAAATAATGAGTATCAAACAAAGGATGAGAAGCTCATGCCTTATAAGCAAATGATAGATGATTTTAAAAAGTACTTCATGGATATCAAGTTTGAGCAAATACAAAGTGCAGAAACTAAAGTTACAGATGCCATGGCAACAATTTCCTCCCTTTTGCAATTATTAGAAAAGAAAGGTCGATATGAGTTTATGGTTGAACAAGTATCTAATCCTAGATACGATAACCCTGATTCACAAACCATATGGCACATAACCAGCACTCAACCCTCACAATATGAAGAGATCTATACTTACCTCAAAGATAACATTCTTCCTCTTGATCTCTCTAGAAACCAAAAGCATAACCTTATCTATCAATCGACGCGACATACATTAATCATTGACATCATTTACCATTGAGGTCTAGATGGTACTCTTCTCCAGTGATTGGAGCATCATGAATCTGAAACATTCTTATGAGAGGTCCATGAAGGTATTTGTGGGACTCATTCAAGTGGGCTAACCCTAGCTAAGAAACTCCTCCATTTAGGGTATTACCGGTCGAACATGGAGAGGGAGGCATATCAATATGTTAAAAAGTGTCAAAAATTTTAGATTCATGGTAATCTTACAACCTTTCACATCCACATGGCCCTTTTGTCAATGGGGACTAGACCTGGTAGGGAAAATAAATCCTTCTTCATCTAATGGACACAAGTTCATCATCACAACAACAAAGTATTTCACGAAATGGATAATTGCAATTCCTTTAACAACTATCACTGGAAAACAAATTTCATCTTTCATACTCAACTACCTCATCTGTCAGTACAGGGTACCTCAATCCATAATCATAGAAAATGGTAGGCCTTTTAAAAATCAAGACGTCCAAGAATTATGTGAACAATTCCATATTCAACATCATTTTTCAATACCGTACTATCCACAGGGAAATGGCCAAGCAGAAGCCTCAAATAAAACAATCCTAAAAATACTAAAGAATATGGTAAATGATGTTGGACATGATTGGCATGTTCAATTAAATCCTGCACTATGGGCCTACAAAACCAACATCAGAACACCAATAGGAGCTATACCATACGCCTTAGTGTATGGATTAGAGGCCATTCTACCAATTTAGGTAGAAATACCATCACTCCGTGTATCACTGAAGGGTATCATAACAGATGAGGATTACATAGTTTCAAGGCTATAGGAACTAGAATTACTAGATGAACGATGTCAGCAAGCAGTCAACCATTTGAAGACCTACCAACAAAGAATGTCAAGGACTTACAATCATAGGGTAAAACCTAGATTCTTTCAAATTGGAGACTTGGTCCTAAAGGAAAACCCTAAGAGTCAGTAGGATGGAGAAAAGAAAGGGAAGTCTGAACCTAACTGGTTAGGTCCCTTTGTAATCATATCAGTGTATGGATCAAGAGCATATCAATTTTCTACACCAGAAGGGGATCTGTTTGATGAACCTATCAACAATATCCATCTCAGAAAATTCTATACCTGAATCACATAGTGCATGAATTAGTTTCTAAAAAGGATTACCTTGATGAAAACTTGTCAAATAGGCATCATGGTGATAGAAAAATACAAAAAATCAAAAAAATACAAAAATACAAAAAAAATCAAAAAGAATGAAAAGTTGCAATAAAAATATATAGTGAAAACCTAGAAAAAAGCACTATTTGTGATTCAAATCAGCTCTCCCATCTATTTGGACACATGTCATGGTCGTTACTTCCACCATCATTTACATCCATTATCATATCATATCACATGGTCATATCTCACCCTGGCTTGGGGGAAACATCTGAAGATCATTGGGGGCAACATAAATCTTGAACTTAACAAAATGGGAAAAAGCAACAAAAAGAGCGATCAAAACATACTCAACATGAAACATCAATCACTATCAAAAACACATTGGGCATCCATATCACAACAGAAAATCCAAAAAAAAAATTCAAAAAGTTAGTCTCAAAAAGTCAAAAACATGTGTCTATGTCATTCGAACTACATGGTCTCTACGTGTATAATGTAGGAAAAGCTAATCTTTGATTAGCCCCCAAGGCCCCTAGGATAGGTCTTTAGGTTAGGTTTGATCCAAAATCTCGAAAACACAAAAACATCATAAAATCGGGATGGATGATCTAATATGAATAAATGATTGAATACTATAAGCAAATGTAAGATATGTTGAACTTTTGATCATTGTTATCATTTCTTTGGAGCAACTCAATGATGTATTGAACTAGAGAAACCAGGAAGAAGAAATGCTATTTTCTTTGTCTGTTGTCTGTGAATTAATCGTAATTACTATGTGAATCGTCACAGGAAATTCTCTACAAAGTATCATGGATGACATTCCGATTCACATAGGAAAGTGGTTAATTCTTGTTTGTTTATGCAAGAAATGCTCAGGTCATCTCAATTTAATTATACCTCGATGCTTGTGTTCACTTGCAATATCAAAAATCATGAAGATAGTACTCAAGTCATCATCATTTTGCATTATACCTTTGATTCTTGTACTCACTTTCAATATTTTAAAATCTCAATGATGATACAAAGCACAAAAGTACTATTAAAATGCCTATGTTTACATGTAGATTTACATGGTAAAAGTAGATTGCATCCATAATAGTGTTACATCTGTAGAGTATTTGTTACAAAATTGGTGAATCATTCATTAAATAATTATCTTTTATCATAATAGACTGAGTATACTTGACATTAACAAAAACATTCTCATGATCATATAGTTGAATCATCATATTCATTTGCATACATTAAAAGAATTTACATCATCATTTCATCATTCATACATTTCAATCAAATCATAACAAAAATATCAACATACATATATCTCTATCATTCCATTTTCACAAACATACATCATCATCACAACTCATTACATTCATCCATTTGATCATAAATTCCATCAATTTATTGCATCATGTATCATTCAAACATTTGAATCCATATATTTACATTTACATATAGTATATCATTTAAACACATCAATCAACAATCATGAATCCATATACATCACATATCCATATAACATGCATCCATACATTACCATTATGTGCATTATAAATAGAACATCATATCAAAGCATACCATCATAATAATAAAACCATCACATAGCATATAGAACATTGAAGAAAATACATCCATCATAGAATCATATAGAACACATAATAGACCCTAAAATCCACTGCATCTCATATATATTAAAATCACAATGTCAAGTATACAATGATGTCTGAAATGAAGAGAGATATAACATCAAAAATGGATGTATATCAAAATAATCAAAGTGTACATCACATATCAAATATAACATGGACAAAAATCATGTGATGTTGGCTCTAGATGGTGTGGGCATCGTAGGATTAGGACCCCTACCACCAGAAGAACCGAGATCCCTGGGATCTCTAGGTAGAGGCCAAGTAACACCTACACTAATAGTCCTAGATTGTGACTTGGCAGAACAAGACCTCACATAGATAACTCTCTACTCAGAGGGAACTGCGTCATAATATCTCGCTCTATAGAACTCAATCTCCTCGCTAGTGCAAGTAACCTCTCACATGTAATCTACCCAGGAGGTACCATCTACCAATCTCTATAATCTATTGGAAGAAGCCTGAGCACCCTCTGTTACAAACCTAGCTGCATCCCTCTCAGCTGTCAACGAAGTAATCTGAGTTGGGGTTGTCATGGCTATCTGTCTAGCCACATCCCTCTCAGCTATCAATGTTGCAATCTATGACTGAGTTGTGATTAACTGAGCCTGCACTAATGATAGAGTCTCCGCATGCAACTCAACCTATACCTACATCTGAGCCTGGGTCTTCTCTACTAAACCCTAAACCTGAAGAAGCTACTCCTGAATGGTCTCTAATTGAACGTGAAGATCTGCTATCTACAGCCGCTCTGAAACACATCCCACAACCTACCTCTTACAAGGCATGGTCTCACTAGGAAAATCTAAAGTAGGGCCTAAACCACCTACAGCCTCTCCACTATTAAATCTCTCATCTCTATTGCTCTCATCTCCACTGCTCTCATCTCCACTACTCTTGCCACAAACATCCTCCTCACCACCAACATCCTCCTCACAACCAACATCCTCCTCTACCCCAACATCCTCCTTAGGCTTGACATCTTCCTCACCAACCACATCAACATCCTCTACCTAAACCACTCCAACATCCTCTCTCCTTTGTCTCTGACCATGCACAACAGGAACATCCTCCTCTACGGGTAATGGGGAAGGCTCATCTAGAATGGTAAGGCATGGAAATGGATGCAAAGCAAAAAACTCAGCATAATCTATCGTAACTAGAGGCTCAAAAATATATGGCCAAATGTCCCACACAAATGGTTGTAAAGCCTAAAACTCCTAAATTTTCGTAGCATATGACAAATAAGGCCCCCAATCTACTGTATCTAACTGACGTTGAGCGTAGTGAGCAACACCCTAGGGCATACCATGTACCATCTCATACTATATGTAAACACATCTGATCAAGAATCTCTCTAAAACCCGACAAGCATAGCCAATCAAAATCATCGACTGACAAAGAAATGGTAGTTGAATATCATCATCATTCCAATGATCAATATCTAGGTAGGGATGCCATGTCACAGACTCTATGTCATCAATAACTCTCCTCCAATACTCTAACTTACCCAGTCTGGACTAAGTAAGCCAGCTAGCATATTTGAACACATAAGTTCTCATGGGTAGCCTTTGTCTAACTGGAACTGGATGTGTGACAACTATGTGCTCCCATGCCATACCTAAAGCAAAGTAACACCGGCCAATAAACTCCGACCACTGAGATACACAATTGAATGTAAATCATGATATAAATGGGAAATCATACACATGCCCCAAGAAAATCTGGTGCCATGAACAACCATACTCTCCAAAACTCGCCCCCAACCAACTGAAAATCCCTTAGACCTACAATCAGGACTAAGGAATCCACCAATGAAACCAACAAGTACTGTAGGAAAAGTGGCATATGCATCAACCATCTCATGCCATGGAATCCACTCTCTAGAAATACAATCATCCTAAAACACTCTACGAAGGGCATTAGTCCCACCTCACTCTCTCGAATCATATATGAGAACATCTCCAACAATCGAAAGTTGCAGAATCTTCCAAACATCCTCTAGGGTGACTGTCATCTCACCAGTAGGAAGGTGAAAGGTGTTTTGCTCGCTATGCCACCTCTCAGCTAGCCTTGTCAAAAAACCCTAATTAATCTTAATCTATGGCATGTATAGAAGAGAAGACAATCCACAACGTGTGATAATAGTCATCTCAGGCTTTGCCAACCATGGTATAAGATCAAATTTCCAAGGGAAACGCTCTCAAACCTAAAGGTTCCCCAATCACTCCTAAAACATCATCAAAGTCAATAAATTCATGTCAATCATCAAATAACATAAAAATACCATATCAAATTAAGTCAACTCTTGATGAGAATTTTGATCAAATCTCATGAGAACACATCAAATCAACCTCACCTATCATGAGGTCATTCATCAATGCATCAAATCAACCTCACCTATCATGAGGTCAATCATCAATGCATCAAATCAACCTCTCTTATCATGAGGTATGTCAATCATAATTACTCCTCACCTATCATGAGGATAGTTATCATCAAAACAAACATCATACCTCGCCTCTCATGAGGTCAAAAAATCATGTATTTGATTGGACAAATCATTCATATCAAACCAATAGTTGATACGATCACAAATTGAGAACATCAAGAACAATTAGACAAAAATCACAAATACTTTGATTTAACTACACTCAAAAGGCATTAAAAGCGCTAAAATAATGACATGCACCATTTTATTTGGTCAAAGCACTAACAGTTTTGGTTGAAGTGCTAAAACTCTAAATGCACTAAAATAGGAGGTCAAAGCGCTACAAAAACTAATCAAAGTGCTAAAACTCTGAAAGCACTAATGTATCTAACAAAAGCACTACAACGCCTATCCTAACTGCTAAACTTTGCAAAGTGCTAACCTAACCTACAGACACGCTAAAACAAACCTCCTAAGCACTAAAAGTCTAGAAGTGCTACAACAGAACTTAGAAGCGCTACAATAGATTCTAAAAGTGCTAAAAGGAGTTTAAATTTAAAAATCTGAAAAATACACAAAAAATGAGGAAATGCACGAAAACCAAGGAAAAATAATAGACATACCAAAGGTCCGAATGCAGTCGGTTTTTGATGTAGTCGAACACACTCAAAATGGTGGGTGTGATATGGAATCGGCATCTTGCTCCAAATAGCACAAAAATCTCTCTCACAAGTTTTCAAAAGTCACAATGTGCAAATGATTTTGAAAATGACTTTTTTTAACCTTTTATAGGTTATTTAAAAGGGGATTTTTTGAGATTAATTTAATTTTTAAAAGGGGAGATAAATTGAAATTCATCCAGGACCACTTTCTTCATCAATTATTGGGAGATAAATAATTTTATCATCAAATTATCATAAAATCATAAAAAATGAAAATTTTCAAAAAATCATTAATTTATCTCCTGAGGGGGCATATATCCATCAATCACTTGAAAACATGTTTGGGGCATTCTAAAAAATTTCTCATCAATACTCATAGCAACAACACAAAATTTTCTTTAAAGCAATGCGTAAACACATCACTTCAAAAAGGGGCAAAATGTAAACACCTAAAAATGGTCTGGAGAATCTAATTAATTAAATATGATTTATTTGATTAATTAATTGTAGATTCATCTACTTAGTAAATAAATAGAAATATTTATTTATATTAAGTTCACTATTAATTCTTCTATTTTATCACATTATTTTCCTCTTAATTAAATAAACAAAATTAAATACTTTGTTTTGTTTAATTATTATCATTATTATTTCTTCTATACTTTATCCATTAATTCTATCTTAAAATTAAATATGCAACTTCAATAAGTTTGTGTTATTTAATTATCTTATCATATTCCTCTTTATTAAATAAGCAAATATCAAATATTTGTTTTATTTAATTAAATCTTCCTATTTTGCTAAAATTGAATAAATCAAAAATATTCAAATAAAGGCATAAATCAAATCCCTCTATTCACTCACCAATAAAATTAGATTTTTCAAATCTAATTAATGCAACTAGCATTCATGAGAAAAGCCTCGGGGATAAACCTACAGGCAATCCTCTCAATCTTCTTTCTCAAATCTTTCCTCTCATCTTTCCTGGTGTTTTCATGGGGAGGAACAATCCCCCATGATCAGCTCCACCTTCTCATCTCTTACCATTCAAATCTCCAGATTTAATCTCAGCCTCTGTTGTGTTACCCCAGTGCAAAACTGCTGCCAAAAATCTATATATATATAGCCTTCTGAAGCATGAAAAAGATCTGAGAAATTCTAATTTACGCAAACTCATATTACGGTAGCATCATTAGTTTTTACTATAGCTTCATTTTATCAGTTTTCATCATAATAGTTTACAATAGCTCCATATCATCCAGGAATCATAAGCAATCATCACATCATTTTATTTAGCATTCATTCCATTCTCTAGATAGGCATTTTAAATAGTTATGGTGCTTACAAATATGAGAGCTTCTATAATTTGATAAATCTTTGGAGATAGGAGACAATGAGACACTTTCAAGCTTCTCTCTATTTTAAATTAGTTTAATTCATGTTTAATCTTGATACAATGTTTCATTAAGAGGTGTATTTAATTGTATTTAGTTTACATTTTTCACACTTACAATTGGCGTTTCAATTAGCACTTCTAGAGTGCTTATTGGAAACGGACAGTTATGCATAGAATTAACTATCTTCAAATTAGGAGGGGAAGCTCCCTCTTTTGTTGATAGTTGTGCAAAAGTAAAATGGACTAAGTTCCTATCTTTTTTACTTAGTGGTAGGGCACAAGGGTGCATAAACACAATGCCTTGTAGCTAAGGTTTTCTCTGGTTTCTACAAATCTTAACTACAACTAGGCTAACTTTTAATCTATCCTATTTCCTCTAGAAAAATAGAGTAAGAGGATATAGGAGTGAGAATGGAATGGTTCGATCACTTGGACAAACTATCTCTCAGAATGCATCTAAAGGCTCTGAACTTCCAGATTTATGCCGAAATAGAACTCATGCAAGTAATCATCAAACGATAGGCTAGATCTCAAGATTCCCAAGGAGGAGTAGTGCTCTTTTTGAGGTGTAGGTTGAAAACTAGACTACTAGAAACAACATATAATGATAATCCTACTTTCTAAATTCCCAAGGAGGCACAATGCTCTTTTCGAGGTGTAGATTGAAAGAAATATTATTAAGAACAACATACAATGACAGATCTTGAGAATTTTTGATCAAAGGCCCATGGCTCTTCTAATTTATTATCCCAACTTCGATCAAAGATTACACTTTGGGACAGCAACTTATGTCAAAGAGATAATCACACAAGAAGTGATCAACCAATAAAACATGAACATAGATTGAATGCACCTATCTAAATAGAAAGAACACAAGATTTACTTAGCATTTGACTATAACAAATATGATTCAGGAACATATACTAAGCAAACAAAGTCAAAGGATTTTGAGCTCAATGTTTTGCTATCGTGAAGTAAAGTTACAAAATAATGAGCAAAGGCTCTTATTTATAGAAGCTCAAAGGAGTAGGAAACCCTAAAATATCCTTGAGTTAACAATGAGTTCTTGCCAATCTGCAAGATTTATTCCTATGTCTAAAAGTAGGTAACCTAATAGTTAACATGAAAGTCTACTTCAGTTAACTAATTCTAAACTAAAAGAGAACTCCAATATACAAACTGCCTCCAAAATAGACATCCATAATTAGTGGAAATAGACATGCACGATTAGTAGGATAGTGAATTGAGTTGGAAAGAGGTATCAAGTTAACTCATGATGTCATAAATGCTATTTTGGAGGGGTAGGATGCCCTAACTGGGTGTTTACACCTCATCACCTTGAGACGACAATTCCTCTAACGAGTTGTTTACTACCTCTACATCTGGGAAACTGATACTTCATAAGATGATGATGTGTCATTACAGCATCTCCTCACCACCTGCAATTTGTGCCTGATATTCAATAGTCTTGGCAGTTGCATCATCTAGCTTTGTCGACATGACTGCAATTTGACATAACCTGCAATCAGCAAGATCACCACAGAAACTACTACAAATGAGATCCTGAAATTGTGTTTGTACCTCAGCTAGCTCAATGTATGCACCTCCTTCATGTTGGTAAATTCAAGGGATAGATGTTACCAACATTCTCACAAACTTGATAACACCTGCCACAATCTATCAGTACTCAATCAATTCCACAGATTTGGTATCATAGGCTTTCACTTTGTATGCAAGTTGTTCTTTCCAAGTGAAAATATGTTGCTTGTTCTCCTCTATAGTAACTAATTCTTACACCATATGTAAGTTTGAGATAGTGATCTCATCCCTAGGCCTCTTCTCTACAATATCCTGCTTTGATTGTTGAATCTTTGCACAAAGGTCATGGGCTATGTACCTTAGCTGGTACAGCTCTGCAAGTATACACCGACCCCTGATGATGAATTCTTCCACTTGATTTCTCAAGTGTTTTTCATATAGGATCAGTTGACTTAGCTATTTTTTCTCCATGAGGAGGTCTAGCATCTCTTGAGGCAAGGTAGAGATGTTTGATGTACCATGCATCAAGTTGGATATATATAGTCATAACTATTGGTTTTCAGCCTTTAGGGATGCTTTATCTTTTTCATCCTTCACCATTCTTTCTTTGAAACTCACTAATACAAATTCAAGGAGATCTACCTCAACCTGATGAGTGGTATTACCAAGGCTGACCTTCAACAAGGTGAATTCATCAACCTCTACCTCATTTGCATTCTTGTCTTCAGGTGGTGTAGTTGTCTCTATGAAAATCTCATTGTCACCATTCTTTCCCACATGGACCTGCTTCTTCAACTTCTTCCTTGGCATGTCTTGGGGGACATGGTCAAATTTTCTGAATTATAGTTGCTAGGATGGCCTCTCTATCTTTTTCCCTAGGAATTCTCAAGCCAAGATGAATCTTGACTAACCTTGCTAGAAGGATGGATGTTAGGCCCTTGAATTCCTAATGAGTGGGATTGTGTTGCAATGTCATATGGTGGAGAATCCAAGTCAATATGGACCAGTGATAGATGTGATGGTGGCAGAATGGTAGGCTCTACTTCCATCTCTACTACTGTCTCAGCTGCAATTGTTTCCATGACTCACTCAACTGCAACTATTTCCATGACTGGCGTAGTTGTGTTTGTGGTTGTCTCCACATGTTCCTCTTGCTGATTTGTATCAGCAATAGTATTCTTCCCCTTGTGTGTCCTGACATTTTGGCTCCTCTAGGAGAGTTACTCCATTTCTTATGTCTAGGCTTAGCCCTTGACATGGAGGGTAGTGAAGAATGAACCAGTGGCAGCTCAGTGCAGGAAATAACTACCTTCCTTGTCCTTTTACTATCCAAGTAGAGTTGGTTGTTTCTAACAACTTTGTTGGTTCTTTCCTCAATAGATGTATTTCCCTTGGCATACCAATCCATGCTTGAAGAGGTTGTGATTCAACCTATTCTATGAAGAATGAGAGAATAATAACTTCCCCATCATCATCGGATAGCCCCTCCATGTCCTCTAACATGAATTCAGCAATTTTTGGAAGTTTGAACCAGCTGTAATTGTGTCTTTGTACTTCAAACTCATCTTCACAATTGAACCAATAGTCCTCCATGGAATATTTGTGTGAAGAGTATTGACCAAGGTGTGTTGCATAGTAACCCCAAGGATCATATGACTGTCATTCAATGAGATACTTCATATTAAGTCTCATCATCTCCTAGCCCATAGCCTTGGCATTGGTCGATGTCTTGCACCTATGAAGTCCCATCTCAAAAGGAAAGTTTGCAATCGTCTTGCATTTGAGACATAGAAGAGAATGTACTTCGTGTAACTACCACAATAATTTCATAAAGACCACCCTACATGATGGATAGCGAGGTAACATGGTGGGATGACACAAGTACCCATACATGTGGATGTAGGTGAAAATGGGGAATTGGATGAACCAATTTTCCAATCTACCATTGCCTCCTTGGCTATTGGTGATATGAATATATGCAACTCATGATTGAGGTCTCTTATGGGGTGCATCAGGAAGAGATCATTTATCTCTTGAAATGTCTTTTTGATTGTGTAAACTCCAGCTATGAGAAATACTCATGAACCTTTTGCACACCCAAAGTTACCACATTGTTCAACACTCCAAACTAGCCTTGGAAGGCTATCAGATATACAAGATATGAACACATGTGAAACCTATGATCCTCTAAGAAACCAATCATCTGCTTGTGGAGAGTATCACTGATTAGGGCGGGCCAATCATAATGTTCTATGTTGCTAATAATTTTGGCGATGACATAGTACATCCATGACTAAAATTTGTTCACCTCTTCTTGACCAATGATGTGGTTGAGTAGAGTGATCATTACTGCATATTTGTCTATTAACTCTCCACGTCCTGCATTCTTCGACAAGTTGGTTTTTTTCCCTTTAAGTCATTTTTCTGCCATCCTCTTCTGACACTTGTCTTTTGATGCATCAAATTCCTTTTCGCACTCTCTCATAGATATGACCACAATTTTCATGCATGGTGGAATGGCAAAGCACCTTTCAATATCCCTAGGATTGAGGTTGCATATCACTTGTCCATCCACTGATTGAATCTCTCATGTGGTAGGGTTGTAATTCTTAATACAAGCTAGCTATTACAAATTCCATGCTCTGTGTTGTGATGGGGATTGATGCTACCTCAATCAATCTGAAATGCTCGATGTTTTATAAGGTGCATTGGTCTATGCCTTCCAACTTTTTTTAGTTGGCCTCTGGGTGTGCCTAATGTAGATCAGTGTCTATTTTTTTCAAAAATTCATGAACTAAGACTGTTTTGATCTTGTATTCAACTTGGGAGAACTATATTTTGAAAACCTTGAAGATTGACTGGGCACTTGATACTGTTCAAACAACTTTTTTGCAACTACTAATAATAGCCTTACCAAGGGGTAATTTTGATGAAGAAATCTGAGACGTGGGTTTTCCTAAGAATAATTTTCTAAATGGACCCAGAACATCAGAAATTCCAAAAAGTTACTTTTCCTCATACATACAAGAGCCCTTTAGGGTAGAGGTTTCAAAAGCAGCAGAAGCTTTTTTTTTGAAAAAATATGACACATGGGTATTGTAGGCGCTTCAAACCTGAACAAACCCAGTTTGTCTAATTTTTGAAAATGTCACTTTTTTCAGAAACCCTAAAAAAAGCAGTAGGGAAACTTTTTCTAGTAAAGTTTGGCATGTGGGTTTTGTTGAAAAAGTTGTGTTGATCATACCTAGAAGGAAAAATCTATGAAAAGTATTTGTTTACTTGGACATGCAAGAATATCTAAGGCAAGAATAGAAGAAAAAGACAAGAAGTTTGGAAGTTATCAACTACCTATTGGATCTTGAAGAAAATCATGCCTGGAGGTGTAATCTTTGATAATTTTTTCTTTAGTGCAACTAATCCTTGAAAACATGAAGAACATTGAGAAATCCCTCTATCAGATCTTCAAACGATGCTTAGAGAGAAAAATATCCATTCTTGAGCTTCAACCTACAAAGAAAGATAATGAATAATGATGCCTAGACTTGATATATAGTGTTTGATGTTGAATCCATCAAGTTTGGGTGCCAACACATGATTGAGGAGTCAATTTTCCTAATCAGGAGTTCACAAAACTGATTTCCACCAATTTGGGGATTTTTTAGACATGAAAAGGCTTTCAAATTGTCAACTTCAATCAACTTGGCCTAGTTTGAATTTAGGCGTCCAAGTTGAGGATTTGAACATTTTTCATTCATTTTTTTGTGATGAAGTACCTCAATTTGATCTCTAATTTTGGTTGCTCAGTTGATCCTAAAGCACTGCTGACAGATTCATTGAAAAGTTAGACCAACTTTGAATAAGTGTGCTTCAGAGTTGCAAAGCCCAAAACCTGAATTTGATGCCTCAATTTCTTGGGTGCCTTTTCCCAAGAAGGTGCATTTTTCACCAGACTTAGTCAACTTCTTGGGTGTTCTTCAATTCCTCCAGTTTTACCCTCAGTTCTCTAATATGAGATCACTGATGACTAATTATTCTGGTGAACATGCTGAAACATGGGATGGATAACCAGTTCTGTCCCCAAAAGGATGAATAGCTTCGCAAGTTGTGAAAGCTGATTTAGGGGTTCCAAAAGTATGGGTACCCCTAGCCTATAGGGGTGCCTTTGACCTTTTTTTTTGTCATTTTTAGTTTGTAACCTTTCACGGACAACCCTAGTTTGATCTTCGTCATCAGATGTGTTATTTATCTATTAAGTTTGCTGATAGTGGCATTGTTGAGATTGATCAAGACATAGAAGGACTTCCTAGAGGTTATGAAGCTTGAAGACTGCATCTGACTACTCAAAAAGTCAGGTGCCTATTTCTAGGAAAGTGCAATTTCCTTAACACTTAGCTAATTCTTTGTGTTCTTCATTCTTCCTTTACTTCCAGTGTTTTACGCTTGGTCTTCATTTGTGAATTCTTGACAAGTCTTGTGTGCTTGCAACTGGATTGATTGTGAAGCTAAAAGGATGTTGAACAGTTGCCTTGGAGAAAGAAATTGTTGAAAACCTCGATGGGTGGCTCAAAATGATGGGTGCCCCTGGCCAACAGGGGCAATTTTACCTTACTTGACTACCATTCTTGATGATATTTTCTTTCAACATCTTTTGTCTCCACCTCGGTTTGTCGGTGATCAATGAATCAGTTGATCTTGCTTGACGATGCATTGGAAAGCTAGCAAAAGTACAAAGGAGATGATTGTCTTAGAAAAACTGGATGACTTCCTTCAACCTTTAACTTCATGGATGCCCATGGCCAATAGGGATGCTTTTGGCTGTAGTTTCATCATTTTCTTTGAAAATCCTCATCTCTTTGTGCTTCATGTTTTTTGTGTAGCTTGACTGGTTTGAGCATTTGTTGTCAACGATGTGAGTGTGTGCATCTTAGCAATCACCTTCACCATGCTACATGTATGGGTGTTTGGAAAAATGGCTAAGGCATGGACTGTGTAGCCTCTTCCTTGTAGCAAGGCGTGCATCTTCCAAACTTAGTCAATTTTCAACATTTTTCACTTTTGAAAATCCCCTCCCTCATAGAGCATCTTTCACCATGGATTCTTCGTTGAAGCTTTCAATTCTTAGATTTTGATACCTAGTACTAGCCATCTACCATTAATGGTTGTGGAGGTCCTAACTTTTCTCCTAAAAAAATGTAGACCCAACAAAGTAAAACAAATTTTTTGGTGATTTTGACTTGACCAATGTGATTGTTAAGTCAAATTATCCTATCAAAATCATTTTCAACTAATTATGGAAAGGTCCTATTTTCAAGGGTTTCCTAAAAACAGGGGTACAAAACCCTAATTTTCAAATTTTTAGAAATTTGCAAGTATCTTCCTTGATGTAAACCCACAAAAAGCCTATGTTTTGTTTAACCTAAAATAGACTTTTGACAACAATTTTACATGATTTAGATCATTTTAATCAAAATTCCTTCTTGAAGAAAAAATTTAATTTGGGTACAACACTTATCAAATTTAGTAAGTAGTTGTGAGGATGAGGGAATTAAGGACGTGTGCACCTAAAACGGCTATAACTTTGGGATGTGTTGAGAGAATAAGGGGACCATTAAGAAAAATGTTCCTAATTTCCCAGCATTCTTGGAATGTGCTGAGAGAATAATGGGAGCACAAGGACAAGTGTTTCTAAGTTCCCATTATTCTTGGAAAGTGTTGAGAGAATATATGCTTAATTAAAAAATAATATTATTTAATTACTTTAGCCACATGTGTGAGGTGGGTAATAGGTGGAATGTGTAATTAATTATTTATTTATTATGATGAGATGGAAAAGGGTGGTTTAATTAAATAATATAATTATTTAATTAAATTATGGACTTTAGATGAAAGGGATATGTCATAGGTTAATTAAGACTAGGTGATGGGACGTAGGCCTAGGTAAAGGAGTTTGGTTGATTAGGGATTGGTTAATAGGTTTAGAGATGATGAATAGACCTAGGTAATATTTTATGTGTCTACATTACCTAACATATGTTATTTTTCAATGATTCTATTGGATTAATTAGAACATCACTTGATAATTAATTAATCATTAGTTAATTATTAAGTCCCTTATTACTTTATTCACTTAAGCTAAACTTAGGAGTGTTTTTTTATTGATTAGATTGGAATAAATATAGTTCAAGTTGTCTCATTGCATGAGATTAGGACACTTGTCACAATCTAATCAAATCCTCATATATGGTTTTCCCTTTTCCTTTTATAAGGATTATCATTCATTGTAATAATTCATTTAGATTAATTCATTGCACAATCAGTTTCTTTTCTAGATCATCTCTTCTCAAGTTTTCATGAGCATATAAATGGCTTTTACTTTTCAGATGTAATAGGTGTTTTGGTTGCAAGTGATTTCTAGGAGCTATGGGATTCACTATCAAGTCCAACATGGTATCAAGGAACCAAATCTATGAATTCCTATCTAAATTTTGAGAGATCTAACCTTGAAGGAAAATAGGCTCATCCTAGATAAAAATGAGCATCATTGTTTAGTCTAGAATGGCCCAAATCCTAAATATATCCTTTCTTTTTCACCGAATTATGAAAATTTGTAAAAAATTTTTAAAAAGGGGTTGCACAAGTCCTAAAGAAATCTATATAGTTGTATAGATTTTTATGACCATACTCTCTCAAGAATATGTGCCCATGTTTAGACTAAATGTAGTTGCAAGTGAAAGTTGTCCATTTTTTGGCTAAAAAACACAAAAAAGAAAAAGGATTTCATAGATATCAAAATATGCTTTCAAAAAAGCATGTCATAGTGTTTTAAGGGTACTTGTACCTAAGAAGGTGGGAACCATCTCGTCAAGTCCCATCAGTCCTTTTTGGGCCCCATGCAAGGTCCTAGCAGCTACTTAAAGTTTCCTAACAACATAGCAACTGTCCACCACTAGCTTAATCACTGCATCCAACTCCCCACACACCCTCGACAGACAAATAGAATCTTACAAGATTCTGTAGGAATATCAAAAATAAGTCGGTCTTATTTCAAGAAAAATATTTTGACATTATTCCAACACATGCATCATAATCTCAACACACTTTTCAAATATTTTGGTAACCTAGATTTTCTACGGATCATCAAATTTGTTTCTGGTTGAGGGTATTTTTTGTAGTGAGAGGGAATATTCCTTAAAAAATGTTGTTGACATCAACATGATATCATGCTAGTGTCAACAATACAAAATCCATATGGACAGATCTCAAGCCCCCCTCCTAGCCCCCATTTTCCCTAAAGGAGCATTTTTTTTCTTTTTGGCATAACTCGGGCATATGGTGTCAAAATTGAGCGAATGATGTATTTTTAGAAAGATGGTTCCAAGAAATTTCTAGTGGTGTAGGTATTATCATCATATTTTTCTACTAATTTATTTTATGCTTAGTCAAAGTTATATCTTTATTTTTTCTTGTATCTCCATTTTTTGTGATTTTAGTAGCATTGGAAAGATATTCCAAAGATCTTTAGATCTATTCATGCATTTTTTCTAGAATCTTCCACAAGTACATTTTATTAGTTTTCTAAAGAATATATTCTAAGAAAAAACTACTTAGAGGAGATAAAAAGACCCTAAATCCATTCCTTGCAATTCTTTTGTGAACTTTCTTTGATGTAGAGAGTTCCAAGTTTCATTATTTTTAAATAACAATTTCCTTTGTTGCCTCTCTAGATTTGGTCTCCGTTTAAGAAGGTCTATTAATTGTATTACCTATTCTAACATTAGTTGTTCTATTAGTCTTATTTTTTGGTGGCTCTTTCCTTTTTCCATTGGGGTCCAATCCTTTTCCCCAAAGACAAGTCTTGTAAAGCTAATGAATAAATATAATCCATACCTTTAATGAGGTTCTCATTATTAAGGGTAGAAGCATCTATACCCTAAATTTGAGTATGCTCTCTTTTAGTTGATATTTTAATTTTCTACCCTTTAAGATGTTCCAAAAAGGTAGTTTCCAAACTATTGTCTCCCTGTGGCTTGATGTTGGCCCCTTTCCTCCCACCCATCTTGATATAGTTCTCAACTTTAGAACCTTCTTCATGATCTAAGTGGTCTTCAAATATTTTCACTTCTTTCCTAGATATACCTTCTTCATGGCCACCAATAGTAATATGTTTACCCTTCAAATTGTTATCTTTATGATGTTCTTACTTTTTAGGAGAATTATCTATAATATTTAAAATATCCTTCTCAAAGGGATACTTTTTCTTGATACCCATTATCCTTCTCAATGACTTCCTTTTTTTTTTTAATCTCCTTTTCTTGGAAGGGACTTTTTGCACTTTTTAATTCGATGCCTACACTTGTCATTGTTTTGACAAAAAGGACCTACATTTTTATATATAATATTTTTTCCACTTCCCAATTTTTTACTAGAGGATGATCTTTGTGGGTAACACTTTTTTCATTTGCACACTAATATAAAATCTATAAGAAAATAACCCCATTTTTTCCTTCATGAATTTATCTATAGTGATACTTTATCCAAATGAGTTAGAAATAATTTTAAATATCTTGGGATCCTAGTATTCCAATAGTAGACTAGGTAGACAAACCCAAGTAGGGAAAGAGTACAAAGGTCTGTTGATGGGTCAAACCTAGGTTTCCACATAAAAAGGGAAAGTTATTATAATTACTTTTATCAAATTTTGGGTTCCTTTAGCGAAATGCTTAATCATATCTTCATGAACAAAAAAATTGAATAGGAATAATCCTCCCACCTTAACATTAATAGGCACAATCCCTTTCAACTTTTGTACTTCCTTAGTCCATATTTGAATGAGATTCATATTAGAATGAAAAGAAAAAACTTAGCCTCTAATTTATTCTCCATGGTTGAAACAACTTCATCCATAAGATAATTATAGAGGTTAATAGGAATATCTTCCTCAAATAGCAAAATCTTAGGTAAATATGGACATCCACCATTTGAACTTCCAAAATGACAAGGCTAGCTTGATAATTCTGACTTGTCACATCAAAAGATTCATTTAGTAAAGTATTGAAATACCTTTTCTTGAGGAAGGGAGATCACCTCAAGGGCCCCTCAAGTTGCCACCCATCATAAACTACCACCAAATCTTCAAATTTTAAAAAAACCCTAGAAGATCACCAAAAAATATTATTGAGGATACTCACAACACTCCAAACAAGTATCCTATATAATGAGACTAAATATAGAGAGGAATAAAATGATATTTCTATTGGAAAACATAGATACTCACAAACACTCCAAATAATAAATAATCTAGTCTACTATTGACTTAATGATATAGGATACTTACAAACACTACAAACAAGCATTACAAAAATTGATAAAATAGAAATTAAAGAGCTAAATAGACATGCATAGAGAGAGGACACACTCCATGGGTTTACCCACAAAAAATAGATCCAAAATTAACATTAATTTGGATCATAGTTCATATAGATATATAAGATACATCTCATAACTCAAATTGAGTGAGATAGGGATGCTAACCTGACTTATTTACCCAAACTTCTTATCTCTAATTAACCATCATCAAGAATATATGATCCACACAAAGATAATGAAAGAAAAACATAACAATTTTCTATCATATAATATCAAATAAAATAATATTAATAAAACACATAAATAAAAAATTATCTAAAATAACATGATCTAGGTATTAAAAATGCAAAAATTAATAATCACAACAATCATGTTGAACTAGATAACACAATCAAATCACATATAGTAGATATAGTAAAAATAGTGAAGAAAAAGTTTCAAATTGTTTACAATAAATCATATATACAAAGTGGGCAATGGTGAAGCTGATGCCCTTGCAAATGACGAGGTGAATGAAAAATAACATTGATGCCCATGTGCCAATTGGGCTATCTTTGTCTATGCCTTGGATTGGCTAGATTCAACACATGGGCTATTATTTCGATCAGGGGATATGATGGCACACACGATACTCATCAATGACATTCATGGCCCATACAAATGACATAGGCTTGATGCCATCAGGATTCAATAGCCTCATCCACCTTAGATTTGGGAAGATATATAGTCGATTAATCCCTACACTAAAGCTTGCGGATGGGATGGATTTGTCTAGAAAGTACCACAATTGGGGTTCGTATCTAGGTGTTACAAGATATTTTGTACTAAAACTATCAAGTGTTACTACAAATGGAGTATTATTACATTGGTTTCTGATGACCTAGACATGTTCAATAATTCATAGGTTGGCAAACAATGGTCTTGGCTAGCTATTCGTATGTATTCAATGCAATGTCTATTTAAGAGTGGCAAGGTTTGATGGTGCCTCCACATTGAGAATATTAATGTGAATAATGCAGACTCCACTTAGGCTTTGGTGTTCAAAGAGGCAATCTGCCTTATTGGGCTTTATCACAAATCAGGGACTCTAGGAAATCTACTTAGTGAAGGATGTTCTCTCTCTGGAGGTTGTGTGTATGGTGATTAGATGATACTTTTCCATTTCCTCCAATCGCTACCACGTGAATACAGATATTTCTTCTTTGTTCTTGGCTTCTCTCTTGGATATGGGGATTCCTAAGGTGCAGAGCTTGTTATTGTTAAGGTTCATGTTCAAGGCATTTATTATATTGGATGATTTGGACATAGTCATGATGGGTGAGATTGGAGTTGGAATTCCTTGGGTTGATGACATTGAGTGTATGTTTTGATTGGGTGTGGACGTGGAGCGATATCCATTTATCATGAACTTAGGTGCTCATGACTTGGCTTGACACAGGCACTGGGCGGAGGCGGGCTACAATTTCCTTTGCAAGCGACTTGGGTTGGAAGAAGTCACTGGTGCACAATGGTTCATGGACTTTGCCGTTGTGGTGGAGTTAGGATCTTTTTGTGATGAAGCGAACTGAATTATGGTGCTTGTGTAGGGTAATTAATATGTTGTACACCATATTTAGGTTGTGTTTCCTTTTGAAACAGGGTTGAATTGTTTTTCCATACTAGTGCCCTGGGTATCTAGAACCATCAACGATGTAAATCTCTTTTTGAATTAATATAATTGTGCAACTTTGGTTGTGTATTCTGTATCACAAAAAAAAGTGAAGATAAAATAGTAAAATATTCCAACCATATAAACCCACAACATATTCATCCCATAATACATAGTCAAACATAAAAATTCCTTCAAACACTTGTCACTTGACTAGTTCTATAGCATGTTCCAACCCAGAAAATATAGCAAAACTAAGACAAGAAAAAAGTTAACAAAAATGTGGCCTTATCTTTAATTCCATGAAAATACCTTTTAATTTGAGCCTAGAAATAATTCATCACACATAAAAATCTAACTCACAAAACTCAATAATTTTCTTATCAAACATACATAATACTCTTTAAACATGGACCATGAAAATAATACACGAATGAGGAAGTAAAGATCCATTTAGTTCAATCACTACTGCCCATTTCTTAATAACATAATTAAAACATATTGTATTATTATTTGTGTGATGGTTATTTAAGGTGGTTGATCATTATCTAGGATCTTATCTAATCCCTTCTAATCTTTTAAACTAAAACTCTCACAAGATGCAAATGGGTGTAAGTGCATCCTATGATTAGAAAAGATATTAGCTATCATATTTTACTTCCTAAATAAATGGTAGAATGACATAAACTCTAATATCCTAAATAAAATTATGGCTTCATTTAAAATGGATCTAATTTTCTAATTAAGATAGCTAGATCTTTTCAAGTCAATTATCATGATCATAGAATCCCCTTCAACTATTAGATGGGAAAATTATTTGACTGTGCTAATTATATCCATGCAATGACCACTACCCAAACAAGTATGAGTAGTATTCTATTCAAGGAGGGAATTATCTCTAAGGCTAGTATAGGCATTGACATTACAAATGAAAATGAAATATGAACACTCTTGTGAAAGTTAGCAGGTTTGTATAGATGTTGATTTGGTAGTTGATCAATTTGCATGAAATTAGACAATGCAAAGACCTGTGGTAGTTAACATGGTGTATAGGATGTAGTGCATGAATGGTAATTGGTATGTACCATAAGTGGAAAATGATGCATAGTAGGTTACTTGTTCCATTTACTAGCATGGTTTCATACATTTTAACATATGTAATAATTGACAAGTGGTGTTTAGGTAGATATGTGACAATAGATGAATATTTAGTTAGTGTTAATTGGAGATAGTGTATAGGTGTGTATTAATTATTATAGTTTTCAATAATTACAAATTTATTCTAATTGTGTGTCATTTATATGAGACAAACTAGAAAAAATAGGTTTCTAGTAAAAAATATATTTGGATGATTTGAAAATTGATCTTTATATTTTTACTTAATCTAGATGAAAATGTAATCTTTAATTTACTCAACACACTTCTAAACAAAGTTACCTATAAAAATTAATAGCTAACCTATAGCCTTCAAACCTTGATTGCTTGGCCCCAAAGCATCTAATTTGGATGAAGAAAGGCTAAAATAATTTTCTTAGATCATGTAGACACAATAGTAAGATTAGGTTTTATTTATAATTTTTCTACATAAATATTTCTACAATTATATCCTTCTTCTAAGATGAAATCCATCATGAGAAAACTAAGTGGTGAGAAAATAAAATAACTAACCAAATTGGCTCTAACACCATGTAGAATTTTAGGATTATGTATAATATAACAACCAAATACCTTTTGTGATCAAATTAATTACTACTAGATCTTTTAATGCATGGAAGAAAATTTGGATAATATGCATGAATATAATTGTAAACTCCCGTCATCTATTCAAAAGAAAAATATACTCACACATATACCCTTTTGGATAGATAAGTCTTGAAAACAAGTATCTATAGAAGCTGAGTTAACTAAATGAAGAGAGGAGATAACTCTACAAGTAGAGGTAGTGGTGGTAATTGAAGAGGTAGAGATGGCACTTGATTTTCTTCAATCAATGAATCACCCATGTGTTGTAATGGATTAATCATTTATGTTAATAAAATATCATATTTATTTTAACACTTTTTTAAGTTATTAAACATAGAAAAAACTAAACTCAACATTCTACAAGTGTCTATTTCATTTTAATTGTTAGGAAACTAAAATTACTCTATTGAGTTATGACAAAAAATTATAAACATAACAAAAAATCTCAATACTTGACCTAATTACCTAAGTTCATCCACCATGAAGTACTTGCATATTACATACCATAGGAATTAAGGGAGGTATTTAGTTCTAAATCCAAGATTTCAAAAGATATAATTATAAATGACTTATCAAATACACAACTCCAATTATTATCAATGTTATCTAGTCATCCAAAATTGCAATGATTGTCACAAAATCATATTTTTAATGTACAATAATCATAGGTTTATAACCTACTTTGAACCAAACAAAATTTCAATGATTGTCACCCACAAACAATAATAATACTCTCTCAAAAGTATTTTCCCATGCCCATGACTACATATAAAATTTCATCCAACTTAAATAAAAAATAAAGTCCATATATAGTATTAAAATATCATCAAATCAACTTTCAAGTCATCACTATATATGTAGATCATCAACATCATGTTCTATTAAATATAATTGTATATCTCAACATAGTTTGAACATATTAATGAACTTAAGCACATTAATATAATCATGTGTATTCATGACACTGCACAATCTTGTTGCTTAATTCTAGTACCATATTCACTCCTCTTCAAGGTTGGTATCAATAATAAAATATCACTATTAAGGTTTAGTCCTCATAACTCTTAATTCCCAATGTATGTATAACTTACAACTAATGGTAATACCTAGTTATGTAATTATTTATTCTTAGCCTTTTATTTGGTCAAAATTACTTTTATAGTACAAGTTCTCACATCTCCATACTTTAAATATCAACAAGTAACCTCAAGATCTCATATCCTTAACTCTCAAGTATTATTTTCGAAGTACATATAATAAATTAATAAGATAAATCACATCCTTAGTTATTATTTTAAATGGTTTATTGAATCATTTAATGGTTTTCCTTATCATGAAACTCACTAGGAATCAGATTAAGAGTTCACTTGATCTACTATCTTGGGTAGGCCAATATTACACCCTTAGTTAACTCTAATAAACTTAAATCAATGATTCATAACTCATTATGAGAATTATAGGATAACTCAAAAAACCTATAAATTTAGGTTATGATTAATTCCATCTTTAAGGAAGGAAAAATGTATCATATACAAGAGCAAGCTACTAGATCACTAAAGGTCTCAAGGATATTCTAATAGGTAAAAATCCTTTCCTTAAGAAAGAAAAAAATATTGCCACCCCCTATCTGAAAGGAAAATATTCTACAACCCCAAGCACCAAGGATAAGAGAAGGTATGCTAGCATTTCTTCCCAAAATCCTAAACAAATGAAAACCCCTTTGAAAAATAAGATTAGTATTTTTTATTCTAGTGAAGATTAGGATGAACAATCTCTATATGTTGATACCCCTACTAGTGATTTCATAGTTACCTCATTTAATTGGTTCCCCTCTTCAAACTCTAGCATGCAAAAATATGAATATAATCTGAAACTCCCATCATCTATTCAAAATAAAAATACACCCACACATATAATCTTTTGGATAGATAAGTCTTGACAAAAAGTATCTATAAAAGTTGAGTTAACTAAATGAAAAGAGGAGATAACTCAGCAAGTAGAGGTAGTAGTGGTAGTTGAAGAGATAGATGTGGTACTTGATTGCCTTCAATCAAGAAAGTACCCAAGTGTTGTAACAAATCAATCCTTTAGGTTAATAAAATATCACATTCAATCTAAAAAAATTTAAGTCATTATACATATAAAAAAATTATACTCAACATGTTACAAGTGTCTATTTCCTTTTACTTATTAGGAAACTAAAATTACTCTCTTGAGTTATGACAAAAATTTCTAAACATAACACAAATTTTCAACACTTGATCTAATTCCCTAAGTCCATCCACCATGAACTACCTACATATTCCATACCATGGGAATCAAGGGAGGTATATAGCTCTACCCATGAATTCAAAAGCTTTATAATTATCAATAACTTATCAAATACATAACTCCAATTATTATCAATGTTATCTAGTCATCAGAGCGGTGGGCCTAGCTTGACTGGCTAAAGCATCTTGTTGCAAGCAAGATGTCACAAGGTTTAGTCTCCCAACAGTCCCCGTGGTATTGGAGGGCGTGTCACACTAGTGCCACCGGTCACGTGAAATTTTTTTACCAAGCACACTGTAGTTTATAGGGGGATGAATACCCAACCAATTCTTGTAGTCTATAAAAATAAAAATGTTATCTAGTCATCATTAGATAACATTTATAAATATTTAGAATTTTCACAAATCCATATTTATAATTTACAATACTCATAATTTTATAACCTACTTTGAACCAAACAACATTATAAATATTTCCACCCACAAACAATAATGATACTCACTCTCAATAGTATTTTCCCATGTACATGACTACATATAAAATTTCACCCAACTTAAATTAAAAATAAATTCCATGTATAGTATTAAAATATCATCAAATCATTTTTAAGTTATTGCTATACATGTAGATAAATATCATTCTAAGAAAAATAATTTGCTACCTCAACATAGTTTGAGTATATTGATGAACATAGGCACATTAATATAATCATTTGTATTTATAACATAATACACCATCTTGTTGTTTAATTCTAGTATCATATTCGACACTTCTCTTATAATTTGGTATCAATACTCAATAAAATATCACTATTAGGATTTAGTCCTCATAACTCTTTTAATTCCCAATTCATGTCTAACTTACAACTAGTGGTAATACCTAGTTATGGCATTATTTATGTTTGGTATTTTATTTGGTCAAAATTAATTTTATAATATGATTTCTCACATCTCCATACTTTAAATATCAAGAAGTAACCTCAAGATCCCATATCCTCACTCAAGAATTAATTTCCAAGTACATATAATAGATTAATAAGACAAATCACATCCTCAAATATGATTTTAAATGGTTTATTGAATAATTTAATGATTTTCCTTGTCATGGCATTCATTATGAATTAGATTAAGAGTTCACATGATCTATTCTCTTGGGTAGGCCAATATTACACCCTTAGCTAACTCTAGTAAACTTAAATCAATGATATGTAAGTCATTATGAGAATTATAGGATAAGACAAAAATCCTATAAAAGTAGGTTATGCTTAATTCCATGTTTAAGGAATGAATGAAAACATATCATATAAGAGAGCAAGCTACTATCACTAAATGTCCCAAAGCTATTCTAATAGGTAAAAATTATTTCCTTGATAAAGTAAAAAATATTGCCACCCCCAGTTTGAAAGGAAAAGATTCTACCACCCCAAGAACCAAGGATAAGAGAAGGTATGCTAGCCTTTCTTCCCAAAAGCCTAAAAAAATGGAAACCTCTTTAAAAAATAAGATTAATATTCTTGATCCAAGTGAAGATTAGGATGAACTATCTCCATATGTTGATACACCTATTAGTGATTTTGCAGTTATCTTATCTAATTGGCTCCCCTCTTCAAACTCTAGCTCTAAATCCTTACCCAATCCTAGTTACTATAAAAGGAAAACCCAAAAAACTTGCTTCTATGACTAAACCCACCAGACTCTTAAAAAAAGGTGAGAAAACCCCTAGTATAAAGGAATTGGCTAGTTCCTCGACTCACTAAAGGTGGTGTGTGCTATTACTATTTTCGATCATGTTCATTTTTTTATTTTTGTTTATTTTTTTATAACTATTTTATTTTGTTGTGAGCTCTAACATCTGGGATTTATGTTATTTAGCCTCTGGGATTTATGTTATTTAATCTTGTTTGTGATCTTTATCCTTCAAAATTTATGTTGGTTAATTTAGATGTGAACTTTAGCATTCAGTCTATGTAACAGTAGGGGCCCTTGTTACCCCATTTTATCTAATTAAAAACAAATATCTTAGAAGAAGACAACTTTATTCTTGTGAAAAATTGTAGATCCAAAAAGTTGCATAGTTAGCTTGAAGTGTAATTAATCATACTCAATTATCTTCTAACCTTTGACAAAATATTAAAACCTACAAAGCACTTTTGAACCCCATTTATTTTAAAATGCCAATGATATCTTCAGGACTAATCTAAAAAGACCTAATGTGGAGCCATATAATTCCCTCTTGTACTATCAAAAAAGTAAACTATATAAGAGTATAAGTTCAATCATTGAAAAAATGAAAGATTAGCTAAGACATGGGGAAATGCCAACCAACATGGAAACAAAACTATCTAGAAATCTTGAGTCATGGGTTGATATATAATCCATCCTAGTCTAGCATTTAATATAGGCTGGTACAAAAACACCAAAAGGCATTACATACATGCAAAACAACTAAACATGGCTTTCACTATGATGGATAAACATAGCCGTTATGAAACTAGGTCTCATTCAAGTATGTGTTTCTCTTTCTTGGACCAAACCAATGTAAACAAACCATTTGGAATTCAATTGCGTCATTAAGTTGTATGATAGATTTACAGAATGTTATCTAAAATTGAAATAGTTTCACACAATAAATCTACAAGGATGACACAAAACTATTCAATTTACACAATAAACCTATAAGAATGACACAAAACTGCTCAATTTACTCTATAATCATAATCATAATTATAATCATTTTAAAGATGTCTGCAAGACACATACATTCTAAAGATGAAATAGTTTTCTAAGCATCCAATATACTATCGATACCTTAGTAATAATCCTCTGGTGTCATAGAACTTTCTTTCTATACATGCACTTCCAGATTTCTTTCTTAGAGCAAAAAAGTCTGTGTCTGTATGGAAGTATCTACTTTTGTGTTGCTTGAAAAGAGTTTCACTCCCTATTCTAAAAATTATGAATAGTTTAATACATCTTTTTCTTCAGTTAAGAGGCAGTGGAGAAGAGGTGGGCAACCTACTGCCTGCCACCATTCCCCCTTCCCTCTGATCTACCACCTTTCAAGACACGTCAAAAAACTAATATAATTACCATTCAGTACAGGAGTTCAAATAACTGAAGTGTATGGTGTCAATTCATTCCGAAGAGATTGGAGTGCATTCCTAAAAGCTCTGAGTGCATCTACACCATCTCGTACTGAGTTCTTTGACCCACTTTAGGGAATTCTATTATAATTGTGTATAAATTTGGTGGAGTAACTTTGGTGACATAAATGTTATAACCATGCTATATTTTTTTATTATAATAACTTTCTTATAATAAATTATGATTAAACTAACATTTTATTAGTTATAAGTATTGATTTGAAAGGTATGTTATTGTTCACGTACAAGCAATTAGATTGGTGGAATTGTATAAAAGAATAGTTTGTAAAATTATAAGTCAAAATTTGTTTGTGGGTATAGTTGAGATGGTGTTTTAATCATGACCAAACTAACACTTTATTAGTCATACATATTGATTTAAAAGGTATATTTTATTGTTCACGTACAAGCAATTAAATTAGTAGAATTGTATAAAAGAATAGTTTTTAAAGTTATAAGTCAAAATGTGTTGATGGTTATGGTTGAGATGGTCTTTTAATCATGATCAAACTAACACTTTATTAGTCATATTGATTTGAAAAGAATATTTTATTGTTCACGTACAAGCAATTAGACTAGTTTAAGTTTATTATATAAAATTATTATATTTAGATGACTCAAACAATCATGTACTAAATGATAATTGGAATTTGACTAGTACCAAACATTCTTAAAAGGACATTATTGATCTTGTAGCATCTTTGTATTATTAAATTAGAATAGACACTTTGTCCTTATTCATAAGAATAATTCTAGAAGAGTGGTTTTAGATTCTCGTGCATCTTTATCAAGTATGGTCATAATTAAATTAAATAATTTGCATGATTTTTTTTAGCTAGATTTAGCATAAAATCAAATGAAACATCGTCATCTATCGATTCTAATTATTACCCAAATAATTTTACACTTCAAATAGTATCATTTACTAGTAGTCACATCTTTTGACCAAAATTAAATCAACCTAGTTGAAATAGTCCTAACTAGACATTAAAACTATTGGGAGCTTAGTTTCTACTTATTGCAATTCTATTATAGTCAATAGATCACTATCAAATCAACCTAAGTGAAGTGATCCACTAATTAAAATTATTACCATGAACATTGATGTAATAGTTCAATGATAATTCTATCATTATCTCTATTAATCTTAATGAAGCGACCAAAATTTATAACATGGGTTTGTATATCAATAATTAAATTATATTCAACATTTTAAGTTATAAAATCCTTCCCCTTACAAAAGCATTGTCCCACTGTTTATTAGGAATAAATAAATATAGAGCTTAAGAATCATTTAAGCATACCTTATTCTAGACTACCCACACTATGTGATTTAAAATAGATTTATTTTGACCAAATAATAGTTTGAGTCTAGTAACATTATTGTTGTCCTTGTTAACCAAGAATGTGCCACTCATCTAGTTTTCTCTTATGTAAATTTAGCATTGATATAATCAAAAATAATGTGTTGATGATAAATAATCCATCATATTTATTCATTGGTAGATTTTTATAATTAATTTATTATATTATAAGCATTGGTTAAATAGTATTTTGTCTAAATTATTTATAGACACATCGTTTTCCAATGCATTTTGATTCACATACATCATACATGATAAAAATACCACTCATCAACATAGTAGCATCATTATTCTATCAAAAAGTTGTGTGGTGTCACATCAAGCAACATGTACAATATCAATGTAATATAAAGCTATAAGATATCAATAAGTAGACTCATTGCAAGGTTCTCAACTCAAACCTTTGTGATGGAAAGTGTCACTAAGAGAAAATAAATATAATCCTACTTAATTAAAAATATTAGCAAAATACCATCACAAAAAGTTACAAAACTATATTATTAATGGGTAACAACATATCATAATCAATAAAGTAGAATTATCAACCCATAGTAAATCAATATAATCAACTACACATAGGATGATAGACAAGTAATAAATCATTATGATCAACTTGGTTGCTTAGTTGGAAAAGTATTTGAATGAGCATAAACACATTTTTTCTTAATGGTGTATTTGATGTCAAAGAACATATTTTCGTATGGACAAAGTACTTGAATGGGCAAAAACATTTTTTTATTAATGGCTTATTTGATGTCAAAGAATATATTTTCATATGGAAAGGTACTAGATTGTACGGTCATCTTAATATAGTTAAAATTATATATTTGCACATGGAAAATGTATGGCATTACCATATACCTGTACATGGGATAAGAGCATAAATTCACCTACTATCCAAAGATGAAAATTTTCCCAAAGTGAAAAATTTAGCACTCTCACTATAACAACTAATTATCTCTCCATTAGTGTTTACTTATCCTATTAATAATTTTACTAAATTGGAAAATGTATAACAAATAAGAATATTATGCATGCATCCCATACTATAATTGTAGACATATTTCTTTCATTATTTTATTTTTTTGAATTATATAGAGAGAGAAAGCAAAGGTTAATAGTATAGATGAAAAGTAGAATATAATTGTTGATGATAAAAATACACAATAAAGGCATGTGAAAATAGTGAACAAAACCAATTAATTGATTAAGGTAACATGTGATTAACCATCAAATTAATATGAAGAAGCATATATTAGCAAATTAAAATTAGAAATCTATAATAATACTAGATATGCATAAGGAAACCCTTTCAAGAAAAACTCCACCATGAAAGAGAGAATTATCTTATATTAATCAAGAACAAATGTATTACATCAATACAATCTAAGTTCAAATTCTCTAATCTAATAATATTCTAGTAGTATAATAATACTTCACATATGACAACATATGAAATCACTATCTAATGCATCTAATTCATAGAGGAATTAGAAACCTAAAGAAACCAAAAATGGTTCCTAAAGGAAGTGGTCACTAAAACCATGGTCAATAAGTAAAAATCCACACCCCCATGTGCAATTAAGTCAACATTCAAGATATATATCCACTCACAAAGGCATGTTTGACCTCATTACTCTAGTAGGCTCACATTCCCAAGTCTAACAGTCTACCATGAAGCCACTAACTAATGTAGACCTCACCCACCATAACAAGATGCTCCACTCCTCTCTATGTAACTCAAAGTACTCCATTAAAGAGATATTCTCAATAACTCTTATGGTGATGATGATGGTAGTCAATCGTACCATTTGTAACCTCCCTTGTTAATTCCATTACAACCATATTACAAGTCTTAGAGATAATAACAACAATTAAATAATTCTCCCATCTCTCCCATTGGCATCCAAGTACCTATTCAAATAAAGGCTGAGATACAAACATTAGAATTAGGATTGAAATGTTAATATAACATTATCATCTCATTCTCCCACTTGATATTGTAATGACATGACAAGAAATATAAAATGAATCAAGTTCAAGATGAGGCAAATCCCATAGCCTTCCCACACCAACAAAATTTATTTGTGCTCAATATTTTTCTAAGAGAATCTAAAACATTATTCAAAATGTTAACCTTTTCTATCACATGACCTTACCATTCTTAACCATACCATAGACATAAATAGGTAAAACACATATATTCTTAATAAAAGTATGGTATGTGGAATTCTTGGTCATGTAAATAACACTTTGACAATTAAAATCAATCCTCACTACCATACGATCAAAACTAATAGTTGAGCACAACCTTTGTAACCAAATTTCCTCCTTACATGCATTTTTAATAGTCATGTACTCTATCTCTATCATATATAAAGTAAATATGGGTTTTCTTCTATTCATCCAACTAAAAACTTGTCCAAATAGAGAAAACACATAATTTCTTGTGGAACTCATGTCATCCAAATCAACAAATATTGGGGCGAGGGGCCTAGCTCAATTGGCTAAAGCATCTTGTTGCAAGAAAGAGGTCATGAGGTCTAGTCTCCCCTTCACCCTCATGGTACTAAAGGGCATGTTGTGCCAACGTCATCGATCATGTGAATATTTTTTACCAAGCGCACTATAGTTTATAGGGGGATACCCAATTCTTGTAGTCTAAAAAAATCAACAAATACTTGTTTGTCTAGCATATTACCAACATAACTATAATAAAAAAATATAGAGTAATAAAAATTTCATCATAAATATCTTAAAACCTACTTAACATAATCTTAATTCTCTCTACTAGTTTTAAATATAAGCATGTTAAGAACTCCCACTACTTGGGAAGTATCTAGTCCAATACATACCATTACATACATTAGGCTACCAAAAACACTAGCATAAGGAATATTATACATGAACTCATATTCATCATCCAACTTAAAACATTGTCCTTATAAAATCCTAGTTAATATAGGTAAAGTAAATCTCCTTAGTCTACACTCTTGTATAAAAACTATTATAAAATAATCTCCATATTTATTCTAACTACTTGATTTCTTTCTATGAACTTGATACCTACTATATTTAATTCCCAAAATAAATTTTGTAAGCCTTAAACCCTTCATTTCAAACATACCAAAATACTAAATTTTGCGCTCCCTAATCATTCCCTTATTAATCCCAATAAACATGCCATCAACATGCAATATAACAATTAGTAACTAATCATCAATCAATTTAAAATAAATGCAATGATCAAGTCCTAACTTCTTACAAACTTAAGCTTCAATGTAAAAGCATCAAAATTTGGATACCACATCCACATATACTATTTCAAGTCATACAATAAATATTTAAACTTGTAAACCAATTTTTTTTCCTTCCACCATAAAATTGTTGATTTGCCTCATATAAATTTCTTCTTCAATATACCCATATAAAAATGTAGTTTTGATATCCATCTATAATAAAAATTACAAATGTTAGTAATAGAAATAAAGAATCTAATAGAAGTAACTTACCAAAAAGAGTAAAAATCACCAAAAAACCTCTCTCTTTCTAGGACTACCCTTTTTCCACCAATATTTTATTTTACTATTCTAACTTACAATATACTTTTAAATTTTCTTAAATGCCAAACTTACATATAATAGGCTTCCATCCCTACAGAAAACTTGGAAGATTCTAGTGTCACATATATCAAAGGTGATCATTTAAACATCTTGCATTGCTTCAACCCAATACTCATGCTCTTCCAAAGAAATATCTTCCCTAACAAATCTAGTTTTATCATTAGTACTAGATAAATAAAATATATAATATAAATTTTGTGGGCTATGCCTATCTACTAGGTTTTGTTACCTCATGGACCTTCTCAATGATGGACTAATATAATTTTATTATTCTATAAATGATCATTCATATAAGAACTCTCTCATGAATCATATTATTCCTCTCCATCCTTAGATCCATCTTATTGTTCTTCAACGCATGCATATTCCTACTTCTCAATCCTTTTATCAAATTGCACTATATTCCTTTCTTTTTCCTTTGGCTATCCTAGATTTTAAAAAAAATATATTCTAAGTTACCTAATAAACACACCCTTAAATAACACATTTTCAAGGGAAGAGGATTCCAAATATTATAATCCCTAATATGTGTACCATATCGAACAAATATACACTTTTAATCCTTTGGATCCAACTTAGATCATTTCTCTTTTGGCACATGAGAAAAATCCCATAGAAAAAAACTATTTGATATAAATCAAAGGATTTCTTACCTACCACACCTCATATGGCTTCTCATCAATTAGAGATAAACAAGGAGATCCCTTTACCAAGTAACATACAATGCTCATGGCCTCGACCTAAAACATCAATCTAATTGTGCAACAATCAACATACTCATATACCTATCCATGAATATCTATTTTATTCATCCTACAACCCATTTTTTATAGTGTATGTATGGGGAAACTTTCTATCACACAATTCCTGCATGTCTATAGAAATCATTTTAAATAGAAATATTTGCCTCTATTATTAAATTAAGAGACTTTAATTTTCTTATCCAAATATAACAAGTTATGTAAATTCATTAAACTTACCAAAAAAATCACATTTATGTTTTAGAAAATATATCCAAGTAAACCTTGAGTAGTCATCTATAAAAGAAACATAATATCTAGATTGAGTTTTCACAATCCATTTTTCACCTGACCATCTAAAAAGTAACTTAAGTTTGTTTTGCATCGGTCCCTTCATGAAGTTTCAAAATGTAACATACCCTAAATTTACCCCACATAATTTTCTTAAGTTTTAACTTTAAAAGTAAATAACACAAATCCTCAAGTACATGGACATAAAAAATTTCCTTTTCATTATCATAAATGCTCATTGCATATAACATTACATTTAATCTCCAATAAATAAAATTCATCTTTCAAATAAATTTTAAAAATGATTAAATATCATAAGTTCATATACATATCATAACTCATCTGAGTCCAGTGATTCAGTGGTGGAAGTATTCACCTATGTATCTCACTTCTAGTCGAGGTGTCCACCTATGGATCACACTCCTATTTCGCAAGACTCGACAACCAACTACATCATCCAAGTGATTTTCCTCTGACCACGGACTTACTATGGTCCCTCACACATCTACCTAACTAGTAAGATGGCCCTCCCTTCAACAAAAATTCAAAGAAGATATTGGTTTGTAAACCATAATAACACACATTTGATTATCTGGTGTTGTGTCCTACATATCTAGTACAACCATACAAAGGATTCCTTCCAACTAGAATGACACTACTAACTAGTATGCAATCTTGGATCATAGTGAACTGACAAGGTGTAGGTAGTGACATTTACACCTACTCTATCCAAAGATCTTATATATATATATATATAATAATTCCACTCCTATGAGCAAAGTCATATGTTCACCCACCCTTACTTGATTTAGAAACTATAATGGCCGCTGAACCTCAAGGGTTACATCCACAATCAATGTTTAACAAAAGTGATAACACACTAATAGTAACATCATAAACCTTAAAGGCTTGAAACATCCACTAGATTGCCTATTTCCATAGTTGTAAGGTTTAGCCCAAGATTATCAATCACAAACAAGGTTTCATCCAAAGTTAAGACTCACAAATACTAAATTAATAGACCAAATAGGTTTAATCACAATCACTTGAATACCCACTTACATGCTTGTAACACCCTGGGTCAAAATTCTACCTCCTATTCAAAATCTATCCTTTAAATCCTAGAAGTAGATACTCTCTTACTTAAATACACAATCATTTAATACTAATGACTCCATGTCACCAACTAGACACATCTAGTCTTAATCTAAACATACTCAAAATGTCAACATTTATAATAAATTAGAATTAAACTTGATTCAAGAGGATTACTTCTTTGTTACATATTGATTTTTCAACTCTTGGTTATCATATCTAATATGACCAGTTCCATCCCTCTAGGGAACCATAACCAATCTGGTTATCCTTTAAATAACATATAAATTCTTATAATAATATCCCATAATATGTCAGCATAATAAGCTATCAACTTCTAATAATTCATCTAAGAACCATTCGACTAATCTCTAATTCCCTCATGGTCCTTATACAATTATCCTCTACATAATCTAAACAAGGTTCCTACATTTGTAAATAAGTGATAAATCATATATCCTTTCTCTTATTATGACACACATATATGCACATGTCTAAATGTATGACAAGTTTCTATCTAACCTAGAGGAAATCTTCAGCTTGGGAGGAGTTCATGCATCTACACCTTAAAGTCTCCTCACATTATGGCTTTGGTTGCCAAGATGTACAATCCTCTTCTTAAGATTAGAATACTATGAATAGGTATCGATAGACTCATGGTCATGTATAAAATAATAGCCATTTAGAAAGGTAATCAAAAAGTATATATCACTAATATTTTTTACAACCCTATTGTTGCATGTCTTTTACAATCAAGTGAACACCCTAACCCTGGGGAATATCTTACCCTAATCTCATAAGGTATATAACCATTTGAGAATGTATGTTCTCTACTCAAACAATATAACCAATAGATAGGTGTTTCTATCATAATAACATTCAACCTATTTCTGATTAATACTCTAAACCATTCATTGCAACAATCATAACAATCAAGAAATACTCACACACTAATATAATATATATTATTTTTTTAATAACTACATTATTCCAACATATAAAACCATGATAAACTCATCATACTCTATATGAAATCCTTAATTCAGCTTCGTACAAACTAATGAGAATCCCAAACAATCATGCCTATCTAATAACTAGAGAATGCATGATATGATAACTCGACTATTTCCAATTAGCACACAATTTAATTCCATAGTACTAGAGATAAATAAAGATAGAACATCAAGCATGCCTAGACAATAATACTTCCAATGAATAAAGATCTTGCAATTTTCTCCCAAATAATTCTACTTGCAACCTCCCACTTTCTCAACTTCATATCTTTCTATAAATTCACACAAACTCCCTAAAATAATACTCTCAATTCACTCATAAAACTACTCTCTAACTCACGAAATGAACTCTATATATACACTCACAACAACTCAACTCAGCAAACTAATCTTAACTAAATGATGGACAACTAAACAATGAAATAATGCTCTCAATTTATAGAGAAACTTGAGAAATCTAATGCTACAAATGCGACACCCCTCTGATTTGTTATGTTTCTTGACAGCTCAGATACTTTGTTAGACTTTATTTTATGTTATGGTTATTCTATCACTGACAGTAGAGCGATGATAGACTATATTGATGTGATGACACATTATATGCATGGTGATTATATTAATATGTTTTATGTTTGCATAGATGCTTAGTTGTGATAACATTGCTATATTCGCTTATTGTAGTTTAATTGATATATTATCTTGTCAGTTGATGTGAAATTGTATTGGTGAAGAGAACGGTATTGCATCACTTGCTTATGAGTGCCCTATGATTTTAGTGATTCTCTCTTCACGGTGTGTATGAATTACTATCTGTATACATGTACGACATTTGCTTGTTTGCAGGATTGTAGGTACATGACATTAGCTTCACCTAGTTTCACAGGTCTGAGCGTGTCCACTACTCAATAGTAATATTGGGAGATAGTAAGGAGTTACCTAGTCATACCTTTACCCTAGTACAGTGTGTCGTCAGTTTGAATTTTGGACTTAGCCTTATCATTATTGTTCTGGGTATTTTATTATTGTGCAAATTTAATTTGGTAGATTAAATGTGTATTTGATTTAAATATTTAATTAATTGAATTATTGATGTGAAGGCTTTAGAATAAATTAATTAATTAATTTAATTTAGTTATGTTGTTGAGTAATTTTTATTATTTAAAATAAATGGTAATTAAATAAATAAGAGTATTTAAATTGGTTGCAATTAGTAAATTGTTTTATTTTATTTAAATGCATGTGGATGGAAAATATTTGAGTTGTTGAGGGAAAAGATATTTTGATTGGGATAACTATGAGTTAGAAATTTGTTATCTAATTGTTGATAAATTGATTCTCGGAGGAGACATTGGAAAAAGAGGAAAAGAAAGTTGTTTCATGGGAAGAGTTTTTTGTTGGTTGAAAAATTTGTTGAGGAAATTGTGGACTCTCAGAGATTTTTGTTTTAGAATCTTGTTGTAGAATTATTGGATGTGGTATTGTGGTGTTTTCTAGAAAGAGACAATTGCACTAGAGGAAGCTTTGGCTACATTGGAAAATTTGAAGCTGTAGAGAAGCTTGGCAATATTTCTTGAGGAAACAGTTCTTTTGGAATAGGTTCCTTTATTGTTTTCATGAATTTTGAATTGAAAAGTTGGTTTTATTACTGTAATGCAATTTAGAAATGTTTAGGAAAATATTTTCAATACTGTAGAAGTTCTTATTTCTTTCTATTTAAAAGATTGCCTAAAAGAGGAACCTTTGTAGAAAATAATTAAAATCCTCTATTCAAATTGTCCATTTGAATTAGATTGATTTAAGAAAATTAGAAAACCTTTGTAGGGAATCAAATTTTAACAATAGATTTTGTAGATCTCTGTAATTAGATTGAGATTCTCTAGTATAATTTGAAAATTGAAGTTTTTTGAAATTGTTCTTTGAAATTGTTCTTCTGTAATTTGTCTATAGAAAATAATTTGTCCATTTGGACTATTGGCTAGATATATATATATATATACATATTGGGAATATGTATATATATACATATAATATATATTTTGTTTTTTTAAAAGCTTGAGCTACAGGAATTTTTTCCTAAGAATTTTTTTTTTTTTAATTTTGTGATCGTCGTACGGCAAATTTTTCGTGCTCAATAATTAATTGAAAACTGTTTGTAAAAGTTGGGGGCTGCGTGGGTGCTACCCACACAATCGCACCCACCATGGCCCGTTGGCTATGGAGGCAGCGCCTCCATAGGTAGCGTCCCATGGGGAGGGAAGCTGCATGGGCAGCAGCCCCATCCTTCCCCTCTATATTGTGCGCAGGCTTTAAGGTTGTGATTTTCTGTGCATTTAAATTTAAATAAAATTTAATATATATAAAATATATATTATATTATACATAATATATATTTTATATATTTTAGATTTGTATTATATGTATAATTTATATATATTAGTTTATAATAATTTAATATTATAATCTAATATATGTAAATTATGTATTTTGTTTATATTAATGCACGAGATGGAATATTTGAGTGTATATTTAAAAATAAATATTTTTATATTTAAATATATATGTATTTTATTGTACATGCACAAGTTGTATAATTATATATATATATATATATATATATATATATATATATATATATATATTTAATATAAGTAATTATTTTTAAATATTATTATTTTAAGGTTATTAAGGAAATAAGATGTAAATATTTATTTTGTAATGGAATGATTTTAAATAGAAAGATTGAATATTTAATTAAGGAAATTGAGTCAAGTATTAAGAGCAGTTGTGATTTGGAAATGGAATAGTTAATTGTTTCGTTGTTAGTTTATTAAATTGAAATAGTGTTTTGGATGATATATTTTATCATGTGAAATTGATTGTAAGGGATTTAGTAAATCTGAAGGATAATGGTTGTTATTTTCTTGAATTTGTATTTAAAAGAATGTGTTTTTGTAATTGTGAACTAGGGAGAAATATTTGTCATTATATGAATTTAAGTCTTCTAGAGTGATAATTTTGTGAAGAGGGGTTGTTGTAACTACAGTTCGCTTTTTTGAGTTTTCTTGGGTAGTCCACGTTTTGGTTTTCGTATTGGACATCCGTAGTGATTTGTTACCTATTGAGTAGTATTGGTTATTGTTGTCAATTCTTAGTGCACTGTCTACCCTTGGCATGTAGTTTGCATTATGTGTTTTCGATAGGGGAGTGGCTTTCAGCGAGGGTCGGGACACAAAGTGGTCCTAGGACAACTCGTGTGGAAGTTAGTATAATCAAGTGGGGATTAAATAATCTATCAGCGTAACACATTTAATAAGATAATTAGCCTCGCTCATTGGCTCAAGGGCTTGTATGAGACTTGAGATGAGTTGGGAAGGCTTGGAATGGCTATATCGTTATCTTGTCTTCTCGAAAGATAACCGATTCCGCACTAGTGTGCTTGTGGGGCCAGAATCGTGAGAGTTACCAAGATAACCCTATATGGGGGCCAGGACCTAGGAAGATCTCCTTTTGACAACCAATGCAACCTTTATGATGGCATTCCTCCTATGACAATAGTTAGTTTATTTGTATTATGTTGGTAATTGATTCAATGGTTCTGAAAGCAATGTGACCATAGTTCTTGTTTATTTGTATTGTGAATATTTTTGTATATGGCCTATGTCTAGAGGTAGTAGGATTGCCTTGATTACCTTTTACTATCTCCTGGCACGGGAGTTGGGCCTACGGGTACCAGATGGTTGGGTGGCATGTACCTTACATTGTTGAGTTCTCTTCTTGTTCGTGATGGCTAGATCTTCTTGTTCAAGGAGTTTGTGTGGTTCTCTGGAGTTGTTCTTCTCTTTCTTCATTGTAACTGTGGATCATTATGTATAATTGTAGTATCTGATTTGTATTGAGGTGAAATAATATTTATGATCTATTCATTATTGGATTTAAAGGTGTTGTATCTGTGGAAATATATTCAATACATTTCTATATGTTATTCTTATCTTGCAATGGTTTAATGCTTTGTTGTAAGTTGTATCTTGAGTTTAATATTCATATGCTATGGTTGGTTAAATTTTATAAGTAATGGTGTTCACATGTAGACACGTTGTGTAGCCTAGAGGATGTATGTGGTTAGAGTAGGATACTTTACTCATCTTTTTTTACCTTTTAAGAAAAAAATTAGTTGTGTTTCTGTAGTATTGCATCGTCCTCTAGGTTGTAGGATGAGGTTTTACAATAGATTTGCTAACTACTACACCACCTTTCCTAATTTTTTCCACATCTCAAATAGAAAATAAGAGTCCAAATTCCTTTCTAATGCTTGGCAGATCGATTGAAAAATTGGGTGCTTATTTCTCACTTTGCTAGTAGCAAAACTAATGCATTAAATTAACAGATATAAAGTCCTTTGCATTCTCTAATTTTTCTTCTACAACTGAGTCAACTTGCATCAACCTATTCACCTCTTTTTACTAATTCAAAGCTTGGAAAACATGACAATAATCTGGCAACGCATTACTTACTTTTTGTCTTCTTGTCGTAGCTTCTAAACCTCCAAATGTTGCGCCTAACAATGGAGACACCTATCAAACAACAATGATGAAATAGAAACTCAACCTCTCAAGAGGGGATACTCTCTAAATCCCACTATCAAATCCTCTCTTAAAACCATTCAACAAATAACAAAGATTTTAATGCAAAACAACAACTATGAAGCAATTCATTAATTTAAACTTGCACAAATGACATACAAACTTCCATATATCCAATTATATCAAATATTACAGTCAATAGGACTGATATACAAAATTAAAAACAAATCATAATCAGATTTTAAACATGAAACTACTAAGCAAACATAGTTGCATTTTTTCTCGCTTCACTACAAACTTTAGACAACAAAAAATTGCACTTGCAATCTCTATCTATGGATGAATCCACCTTCAAACATGGAATTAATATTCCATTTGTTGTCTCAACACTCTTTCAAACCTGAAAAATCATGGCTTCTACCTTCTTGCTTCAAGAATCTATTCCTAGGAAACATCAACTTCAATCTAGCAAAAGCAACCCCAAAAATGACCAAAATAAAGTATATAAATTAACTCCTTCACACCTTTCCTGTAACTCCCAATTTTCTATGCTTGGAAAATGGAAAATATACTTTCAAAAATGTATTTAAAATCATTAAATTCTTAAAATTCATCTTTTGTAACCTCCATCCATGATTGGCCAAGAAAAGCACCCACTTCCTCACAAACAGGAGCCTCAGAATAGAAAAAATCAAACCACTTGCTCTTGGGCATCCAAATTATTCATGAAAAAGTTTAGGAACATTAAATTGATTGTCACAACTTGTAACTCCCCAAATCCCACACCCAAGAAGGCATATTTGAAGATTTTTCCTTAAAAAAGTCACAAAATGAGCCTGAATTGCCATAAAACTGCAACATAACAACTTGGCCAAATATCTATCAAATATTTTAGGCCATTTTACAAACATTTATTAACCTACAATATTTAAAGACCAAACTAAATAGAAAAAATTAAATTAAATATTTTTGGTTGATGCAAGATTGTCAGTCAACCATGGATGCTCCTGCATCAAACACCCAAGGTAGAAAAATTTTGTGAGCTTGGTCACACAAAATGGAGTTGAATGGTAGAACCATCCTTTCAGGTTGTAAACAACCCTCAACAAAATCCATTACTAAAATTGGTACCTCTTATTTGTTCTTCTTTCTCCTCTTCCAACACCTAGGTGGAACAAGTATCCTTCTCCTTTGAAAATTCTTCTCTGCACTCAACATCTTCAATGTGGAATCAGCTCCACCATAAACCAACCACCTCCACCAAATACAACTCACAATATCTTCCAATCTTGTGGGATTCATCCCACCATATTCTGACCACCTCCTCCAAAATTCACCTGCACTAAACTTTGCAATACCAAACAAATCTTCTACATACAAAACTTCACTAGCAAACTCTGTTTGAACCAACTTATTCAAAGTATGCAAATCATCATATTTTTCAAATTTAACAAAATATGAATGAATATTATCCTCTGCTGCAACTCTTCCATCCACACAAAATTCACTCTCATATTCATCATAAAAATGAAAACTATTATGCATTAAGTCTTTTTCCTTACCACTATTTGTTGCCATATCTTTTTCACCTTCATTCTGAGTTGCAATTGATTTTTTCAATAGTATTAACTCCTCCAAAGGACACTCATCTACTCCTGCAACATCATTTTTCTCCTCAATTTCTGTACCTTTTTTCCTCTCAACCTCTGTTGCATTTTTCTCTTCCTTCTCACTCTCTTTCTCTATGCCTTCTTCAAAGCATACTTTTGCAATTTTTTCTCCATCCTATTCACCTACATACACAACTATGAAAAAATTATTGCCTTTCTTCTTTTCCATTTTTTCAAACACTTTCCACACACTCTCAATCTTCAACCTCTTAAGTATAGACCGTGTCACATTTGATGATCGGTCTACACACCACACACATTCCACCCCTAGGTCTTGGTGCAAACTACCTCACATCGGTGCTTCTACATGTACACTCAGGAACTCCTACTCTAATACCACTAATGAAATATAAACTCAACCTCTCAAGAGGGGATACACTCTAAATCCCACTATCAAATCCTCTCTTAAAACCATTCAACAAATAATAGAGATTTTAATGCAAAACAACAATGAAACAATTCATTAATTCAAACTTGCACAAATGACATACAAAAATCCATATATCTAATTATATTAGATATTACAGTCAATAGGACTTATATACAATAGTAAAAATAAATCATAATCAAATTTTAAACCTGAAACTACTAAGCAAACATAGTTGCAATTTTTCTCCCTTCACTACAAACTTCAAACAACAAAAATTTACACTTGAAATCTTCAACTTGTGGATGAATCCACCTTCAACCATGGAATTAATATTCCATTTTTTGTCTCAACACTCTCTCAAACCTGAAAAATCATGGCTTCTACCTTCTTGCTTCAAAAATCCATTCCTAGGAAGCATCAGCTTCAATCTGACAAAAGCAACCTCAAAAATGACCAAAATAAAGCATATAAATTAATTCCTTCACACCTTTCCTATAATTCCCAATTTAATATGCTTGGAAAATGGAAAATATGCTTTCAAAAATGTATTTAAAATCATTAAATTCTAAAAAGACATCTTTTGTAACCTCCATCCCTAATTGGCCAAGAAAAGCAGCCACTTCCTCACAAATAGGAGCCCCGGAATAGAAAAAGCCAAACCACTTGCTTTTGGGCATACAAATTCTTCATGAAAAAGTTTAGGAACATTAAATTAGTTGTCACAACTTGTGACTCCCCATATTCCACACCCAAGAAGGCATATTTGAATTTTTTTCCTTGAAAAAGCCACAAAATGAGCCTGAATTGCCTTAAAACTGCAACATAACAACTTGGCCAAATATTTGTCAAATATTTTAGGCCTTTTTTTTTATTGGTCAACACTTTTGAACTAGAGCTATGAATCAATGAGGCCACAAACTGAGGGACCTCATCCCCGCATCTTGACAAGCCAGACCCATGAGCACAAAAGCCCAGCAAGGGCTAGGCTCAAAGGAGAGAAAGATCCATGTGGGTCTGATATAGAAACACAGGCATGAAAGACTCACATGGGTCCGACATAGAGTCTGTGAACAGAACACACCAAGGAACTAGATCTATGAGCAGTAAACTCCACCGTGGGTTTGGCACAAGTCTACGAGCACTCTAGCCCAGTGAGGGTCTAGCATAATCAACCACCTCCTAGGGACCACCAACTCCTCTTGAGCACCTCCCTCCATCCTCCACCACCATACACATACCAACCACCTATGTACACAACCTCCAACACATCCATCAAAATGGGCTCAAACCGGTATACATCGGTTTGGACCAAGTGGGGATTTGAACCTTGGTTGCACCAATAGTAGTGCAACCACTTCACCACTACACCACAAGGTGATCCCCAAATATTTTAAGTCTTATTACAAAAATTTATTCACCTACAATATTTAAAGACCAAACTAAATTAAAAATAATAAATTAAATCTTTTTGGTTGATGCAAGATTGCCAGTCAACCATGGATGCTCCTGCATCAAACAACTATTGTATTAACTTGCAAGTTTTAGAGTTATATTATAACTCTTCTTTATGAGCTTTCCATTGCCACCCTGTGGCTACCATATTGGCCCATATGCAGCCTCTATTATGCATGACTCATAATTCTATTTACCATGCATTTCACATAGAAACCAAAACATGTGATAGCCATAATATATATACATTCATTATTATAATATATATATTAATATATATAACATATAAATTCCAATTACAATATGTTGAATATAAATAATCATTAATGTATATGTATATGTATATATAATATATATGTACATAGATATATATATTACCATCAATGTATATATACATATATGTATGTATATACATTAATATATATATACATGCATTATCATTATTTTAATATAACAAATTATATATATATATATATATATATATATATATATATATATATATTTATATTAAATACATACATATAATATGATGATCGATCACACACATATAATACTTTCCCATGCATGGGTATACGTAGGCATTTCTATCTATGTATGCTCATACATGCATATGCTTGTATGTGTGTGTCATCAACAATATATGTATATATACATGTATATTTAATATACATATATATGTACCCATATACATATAAGTATCCATTCATAATCATTCAAATATCACAACTCATCAAAATGGTATTTAACATCATGACCCAAATTGACAAGACAATCACAAAGGAATCATAAGCAACAATCCCTAACATACCTATCAATCAAAAGGGATAACAATGTGACTCAACACATATCGATATTGACTTAACAAGGGTACTCTACTCACTACAGTACGTGTGTGCAAATACTTGGATGATCATGACAATGGTTTCCATACCAACCTCTTCTCTTGGATGATACTCTCCTTCCCACTCTAGAGGGTTTAAACCTATTTTGCATCCAACGTAGTGCAACAAGAATGAAGTTAACTAATCATAAAATCATATTTGAATCATAGATCATTTGCATCATTAAAGTACTAAAGAGAAATCTAATCATAATGCATATTCATATTTTTCATTCATCTATTGTCACTTTTCATCAAAATATAATCATCCATTAAAAACATATTTAAAGTCATGATCTTACATTAAAACTGTATTTGCTCGCAAAAGTAAAAGTAATATGGTAACTCAAAAATGAGGTGTAACACAAAAGGTGACAGGCCTTGGGTGGTTCTCATAACCTTAGTGCATGCCAATGAAAGGGAAGAAAGTTAAGCCAAAATCAAGTTCATTTTTGGAGCTCTTGTTAGGTTTTGAAACCTTTGTCGGTTCTCGACAGGGTTTCAGAAAATAATTTATAATGTCATTTGAGTTAAAATAATATCATATCATGTGAAAATTTAGATGAATTAAATTTTAATATATTTTTTTTATTATAAATATTGTCATAGGTTCATATGATGTTTTATATATGTGTGAGTATATATAATGATGTTATAATTATAAAAAGAAAATGATTAATAATATATTAGTTTATGGGACTTAAATATATAGTAGAGATGTTTTAATGTACATATTTATCTAAGATATATTGAGAGATATTCTAAATAGATATTCTAAATAGATATGAAAAGGAGGCATAGAGATATTTCCATTAAAATATTTTATTTACTATATTTACTTAAAGATGTTTTCTCTATAACTTAAGAATTGTTTTGTTTTGGACATTGAAAGAATTATTGATTACATATCTTAATATATGAAAATGAAGACATTTATTTTTTAGTTTATGCCAAGAGAACTATAGGCAAGGATTGTTTTTTAACTAGTTATTAATAATTAATTCTCTAACAAATTAGAGCTGATTTTTTTTTCTATTTAAAAAATATTTGCCTATTGTTAAAGAATAGATACAAATTTTATAACAAAACATATTTGAAAAATGAATTTTCTTCAATCGAATTGACAAGAAACTTTTTCCCAATAAGAGCAATTATTACTCTTCATTATCATAGTGGCGGTGATAGTGATTGACTAAAAGGGACTAGCTTGTTGGACTAAACATGTTCAGATAAACTGGAGTCATTATCACATGTTGCTCGCCAAAAATCACTTCCTTTACGTGTGATGCTTTGTATAAGTTTAGCATAAGTATTCCAACTTGGATATTTATAATTGAAAGCAAACATTTAAAAATGCAAAGCAAATGAACCAACAACTACTGAATGTATCCTTGTTCACCATACTAGGAAAGAAAGAAATGTAAAATTCCAAGGATAGTCCTTGAAAATTTCCTTGGTAAATCATACCAAATCATTGGGTTTAATATCTTACGGTGCACTAGAAAGAGGAAATGGTTTACTTTTTAGAGGTATTCTTTTGATTGATTTTTTTGGTTTTTTATCAATTTATATTCTTCAACCTCACATTGAAATTATTTTGTGTGGTGTATTTTATTCGCCATTGATCTCAACTCATAAGGCTTGTTATTGTTGCTATACAAATGAAATAGTTTGAGTGTGTTTAGGCCCTCAACTACTCTGTCATCACATTCTTCATTAATAATAGGTAACTTATTCATTGTTGTGATAGCTTATTCATGTGGAAGCCATTTTATAGTTTGACCATCAATATGAGGGGAAAATATTATGTCATTCATTCTCATTAGCTTTGATTAGTTATTTTAATAACATTGGACTCATGAACCATGGTGAAAAGAAGTTCCTTAGGCTTATTGATTTGATTCTCATAATGAACAAATAATCTTTTCTAAAACTACGATACCATATGAGCCCACAAAAGTAAGTGAATGCAATGAACTACTCGAAATATCCAAATAAAATGAATGGATTATTTCTAATTCTAATTGCGTCATGTGAATGTCCTAGCATGCTAAGAACCAAAGTGATGTGCAAGATGGTAGATTCCAAACGAAATTCAGCAACCTATATAATTAAAAAATTCCAAGTTTCACCTACCACTGGTGGTTATGTACTAAATGCTATGTATTATGTAATGTTAGCATACAACAGGATGTACTCATTTGAATGCAAACATAAAATATATCATATTGTTTCCTCCCTATTTATGAGAGTTTTTTCTCCACTTTCTTTTAAAGATCCATTAACTTCAAATAGATTAAGAGATTCAATGAGATTTTGAAAGAAATTAAACTTTTATTGTGTGAGCCAAGTATCTGGTAGTTTGACTTTTCCTAGGGGTGCAGATATTGGTAATGAGAAATGTGTAATTATGGAGTATTATGCAATGGATTGATCTGACTGCCTCATCTTAATGTAGCAACTCTTGTATTTTTAGATTGTTGACAATGACTGCATCATGAATTCCAAGGTAAACAAATAGATCCTGCCAAATTATCACCTGAACATCCACGATTGGATAATGGGATGAGTGTTGTGTCTGATTGGTTCCAAATTTTTGTGTTTCATGTTCTTGAACCTCTCTCCATTCAAATGAATCCATGCATTGTCACAAAGTTAAAATCAATTAAAATACTCTTGTTTATCTTGTAAAGCATTATAATTTTATTGAGTTTTCAGGAGAATATTCTTGATTTTTGCATATGGATGTGCTAGATAGCCTAAGTATACTATGGCTCTATTTTGTTTATAAAGTGCAACATTGAATCCCTAATGGAGATGTAGTGCCTGATTGTAGCTATATTGGACAACATGGAAGAATTTGTTCATTGCTTGTTGGTTTGATGCTAGATAATATATACACTATGGTGACATTGTTTGTTTGGCCATCAGTCAAAGATTAGAATGAAGTAAAGAAATATAATCTTCAATTTCCTTTGCTTTTGTTTCACTTGGGTGATCCCCTGTTTGCTATAAAGTCTTAAACTATTGACCTAGGTTCAAAGGTTTCATTTAGGTAGCATATGGCCTTGTAATTTGCTACAAGGCCCACAAATTTCCTTAAAAAATAAAATTTATCTTAGTTAAGAAACAAGAAAATACAATTTCATATATGAAATGCCTGTGATAACAGTGGGCTTACTTTACTTCTACTACTATTGTCTCCATTGATTTTATAAATTAAAGTATCTAGATATTTGATGCTCATATTCACCACTTTTGGAGATATATAAGCTTGCAAGGTCCACATTTTGTAATTGAAACATCAATCACCACCTATGCCAACAACAACAATCTACATAGTTCCCTATGAAACAAATGGACATCTATCTCCTCCCATATATGTATGCTACGTACTAGCTTATTTCATGCACCTTGAGTATACTTCTCTAGCTCAACTATTTTGTAAAATAATTTTTTTCCCATAAAAGTCAATACCTCAAAGCAACAAATGTACAATATAAAATCTAAGAATTGAAAGAAATAAATGAGACTTTATGACTCATAAATACTAGTAATATTTCAAGATAATTACAAGCAATCCTATAGCATATATATTTTGCATCATGTCCATGAATACAATATGGTATTCATAAATGAACAACATGAGCAAAGTAGGAAATTTTAAATATCCAAGACCAATATGGTACTAACAAATGTGTAGCAACTGCCCTAGGATTGCTACTATTTTTTTTTCATAAATCAATTCAAAATAAATATCAAACTTAATCGATTGAGCATCTTTCTTGTAGCTTAGAAGTTATGACTTCAAAGCTTTTACATTCATCATGGTGGCATCAACTTGACTTTGCCATTTATATGGTTATACATAGGAGTGATAAGCTCCCAAGGTTAAGGCCATTCATAAACCTATACCTAAGCCTCAAGGGTTCATTCTTGATGACCCTACCTATGTATACCTTTCTAGGAAATCAAAGGCTTTGTAGCTCTCCCACCACTATTAGAGGGATTTCATTCTCTCCTCTTGTATGTGCTCTATGATCTCACCTTTAAACCATAACTATTCATTAAACTTAGTCCATTCATAATATAATTATAACTATTTACCATCAAATGTTGGTTCCATACCAAACATTACCAATCCATAGTGTACAAATATATACAAATGTACCCAAGGGTCATATTATTCCATGATTCTCAATTTCCCTAGTGAGTGACTCGAGCATACATCACATATACACAGTGATTGTCTCAAGCATACATCACATATATATAAGGTGACTAGCTCATACACATCACAAGTACAAGGATTGGCTCATACACATCACAAGTACATTAGTGGCGGGCTCATATGTACATCACATCACAACAGTGACTAGCTTGAGAATAGATCACATATATCTAGTGTGACAATCTGTTGAAAATGGAGGTAATTATGTAGCTTAAAACTTGTAAAACTATGAGATTGTAGATCTAGTTAAGTGCTCTTTGTTACAAATTCTTTGTGTATGATTATTTGTTTAGATCAATTTTACCAATTGTAGAAAGAGACAGAAGATTGTAGAAGAATGAGACAAGAAGATAGAAGTGACACATCATATATGTGGAGAAACCCTTTCAAGAAAAAACTCCACCACCAAAATCAATAGTGCTTGTATTATTTAACCTTAGAGCAAGATTACAATAATTTTGTATCAATCCTTGATCGATATGCTTCCTTGCCTTCAACAATCCTTCCTCACAACCTGCAATAAACTCTGACAAAAATTTCTTCAAATTGTTGCGATTAATAGACAATTATGAGCATTGTAAACTCCAAAGAGTTGTCCAAAACAAGAGCACAAAGCTCCTCACAAATATCTACGCCTAGATTGGGAAAGTAGAGTTCCACACTGTAACATGAAGTCATTTAAACCTGTATAAGAGTGAATTTTCACCCCATGTGGAAATCACCTTTTTGCCTTTATCCACGTTAGAAAATCAAGTTTGAAGGCTTAATTCCACCAAAGCCCACTACTTGCATCCCACTTAGCACCTATTTTGAGTGTCGGTGGAGGCGTTTCTGTCGAGGACGCCCATGCGGCATGCTTATGTCCTTGGCAGATTCCTATGGCTGAACCTACAGAGGCATTACTCTTCTCATTGGAGGTGGAGTTGTAATGCCCCCTTCGATCGACCGACCCAAATATGGTCATTTCTCTTCATTCCTTCTTCATATTCACTCCTTCCATATGCATTTCAACTTATGTACTTCATTCTCAAGGTTCAACACACCCCTTTGCACCCACTTCAAGCTTCAAGTAGCATTCTTACATTCCATAACAGCAAAGTAACACTCCATCACATCGGTAGAGCAAGTTTGGGACCACACCATTGCAGCAGAGGCTTGAGTTGCTCTCATTTTCTTCCCCAAGTAGCCTTGAGTGGTCTTGTTGGAGGTGGTAAGCTTCCCTCTCCTCTCCTCTATCATTTGGTTGAGTTAGCACAGTACAGTTTTGTAGTGCTTTTGTGCTCTTTATTGTATTGCTTTCCTTTATCTCATTTCTTAGGTTGTCCGTGGAGGTGGGAACACCTAAATGGGGGTCTAGCTGAGGCAGACCCCTATACAGCCACCCAACATTCTCCTCTTTTTCTGTGTGTAGGAGTACGTGCTTCTCAGAGGATTAGCTGGAAAATGAATTCCTTGGTGAGATCCTCCTTGCTCTCTTTACTCTTGCTTATTTACTTTATAATATTAGAGAGTATTTCATTTACTTAATCACATCATTCTGGCCCTTTAGTTAGTTAGTTGGGCCATTAGCTAGTTTTTGTTGGTTTGACCTTGTCTTCACTATTGGCTAGTCGTATGAATGCCAGTGCACTTTTGAGATGCCAGCGCGCTACGCTAACGTCCAGAGACCGCGCTTTCGTCCTCAGACATAGAGCTTCTCGAGGCGTAGTGTTAGACCTAAAAACTGACTCGCCTAGCCTTTTCTTGTGTTTCGAGTCTACAAAGTAAATGAGAGGCCTTACGGTCCTTGTTACGCTCACCTCACATTTCCTAACATTACACTTAGTTGAGGTAAGTTAGGGTAGCCTCTCGCATCTTGACCCTCCGTGACCTGGGGTCTTGCATGCGGTGGTCCCCCTATCTTACATTTTTGGTGAACCCAACATGAACCAACATCCATTCATCCGTTGGTGTTAAATTCTCTCTGGTATACTTTGTGACTGTTGTGTCCTTGAGTGTTGTGAAGGTTTATGAGCATCATAACCCAGTCCAAAACTTTCGGGCATATCGTTAGGAGAAGTGCATGACACCTTCTGAAGGAAAGGATGAAGGTCTCAATTGGTCTCTCTACGGGCCTTTTCTCTACTCCCTCTGTTAGTTTGGTTGCACAGGAGCAGTTGTCAAGGAACGAGATGGGATTCGTTGATGAAACTGATCACGTTCCCACTCCCCTTGCATCTCTTATGCCATCATCGGTGGATGAGCATGAGGTCATTCAAATTCTTTCAGAATACATTGCCTCCCTTACTAAGGGATTAGGAAATTTATAGAACCACTTGGAAAGAAACCCAAAGATGGTCAGAGTCACTCAGGTTGTTAGCAAATTAAAACATATGATGAGTAAAGATTCAACAAGCATCAAACTTCTAACTAGCCTCCTTGGTCTAGTCGAACCATGTGCTCCTTCGAACAACCCTAGCTTCACACAAGGAGTCACCTTCGGGGAACATGAAGAACAGTTAGGGGTATCAATACCTCCCACATCCATCTATATGGTTGACGTGGTCCCTTCTATCAGTATCCCTTCTGAACAACCTGAAACTGTCAAAGTAAATAGAGTCCCCTTGGGCTTTAGCTTCACCCCTCCTGTCACCTCTAGTAGTGGAGGCTTTGGTGGGATGCTTGGTGGAATCTTTGGTAATGGTGGTGGGTTCGGTGGCAGAGGTGGTGTTGGTGGAGATCATGGTGGTGGTTCCGATGGAGGCCCTACTGGTGGCAATGGCTTTGGTGGTGGTTCTAGCGGAGGTCACTCTGATCGTGGCTCTGGAGGAGGCCTTGGCGGTGGTTTTGGAGGAGGTCCCTCTGGCCCTCTATCTTCTAATGACCCTATTCTGAACACTCTCCTTCAAAATATGGGTAAGATGCAGAGCCAGTTGGAAAGTCTTTCCCAAGCCTCTGCCCAACCTATCTTCTAGCCTTTCTTCCAACATAGCCTATTGTTGGTTGCCATCTTGAACACTCCTTTCCTCCAAGGAATGGAGATCCTAAATTTGACAAGTTTGGTGGTAAGGGAGACCCATAGACACATGTTTTTTCCTTTAACGCCCTTTGCACTGACTTCTTCCACCATGATGCATTGATGACTAAATTGTTTCCTTGATCTCTCAAGGATATAGCACTCGAGTGGTACTGTTCCTTGCCTGAAAACTCTATTTTGTCATTCGATCAACTTGTAAATAAATTCCTTAGGTAGTTCCAAGAAAACATCAAACCTAAGATGACCATTTTGGATCTCGTCCGATGTAAACAAGGAGATAATGAAAAGATCACTAATTTCATAGTGCACTATCAAGTGCTCCTTTCACAAATCTCATATCAGCTACCTGATTCTAACGTGTAGAAGGTATTCATAGGGAACTTACAAAGCCCTTGGCAAGAGAAGTTCGCCCCTATGAAATACCCTTCTTTCGCGTACTTGTGTGTGGCCTTATGAGAGTACCAGCAGATGGATGCTCAGTTCGGAGGATCCTCCTCGCGCTCCCTTTCTGAGCGGAAGTCCATCATATCAATCTCCAGGAAAGGTAAGGCTATTGCGAATGTAGTAGCCACTACTAATGACAATGGCCTCAAACGTAACCGAAAGTTCACAAAGTTATTGAAATCTTATACCTCCGTCTTACAAAAGTTGTTGAAGGATAAGATCATAGCTTTGTTGAATCCTAATCCTGTTAAAGAACCATACCCTAATTGGTATGATGAGAGCACTTATTTTCAATACTATCATGTCAATGGACATGATACCGAACATTGTATGCAGTTGCATCATGAAATACAAGACCGCATTGAGGACGGTACCATTCGTCTCGATGGGAATAAACAAAATGCTAACAAATCAGTGGCGAAAGCTAATAGTGAACTACAGATATACACAAACCCGTTTCTGTCACACTCTGCTAACATGATTATTGATCCCACTGATTTTGTTACCCAACCCGAGGCCTATGTCAATATGGTCACGGTAACTTCCACTATTCCACGCACACCTGGTTCATCGGACATTACATTTACATCACAGGATTTACCCTTTAACAACAAAACTTCGCCTCTCTACATTCCCACTTGTGTCAATGGTAACATTGTGACAGGAGTCTCAATAGACCCTGCGAGCCGTGTGAATGTTATTACTGAGAAGACATTAGTATTGAATTCATTACAAAAGGAAAAATATGAAGAGATGAAATCTACCATATGTACACATGATGGTGTGTGCCTTAAACCTTATGGCTCGATCACTTTGTCTGTCCTAGTTGGACCTAGGGTTCTTGACACAGTCTTCGATGTTATCCCAGAGTCAGATCTGTTCAAGTTGAAGCTAGGCATACATTGGCTTGCCTCCATGAATGGAATCACCTCCATTATTCACAAATATTTAAAGTTCTCCCATGAAGGTGTCATGCATGTAGTGCATGACACTAGATACCATCCCTTGGTGTCCTATGGTGGATATCTATTGGATCACATTTGGCCCTCCTCAATTGGTTCGCTTCCTCTGAGAACGAACCTACTTTACAAGAACTATGTGAAGTACAAAACTGGGGACAAAGGGGAGCCAAAGCTAACCCTTCACGTGAATAGAACAATCGGTCGCCTCCTCTTCCTGAGAAGAGAAGAAGAATCCCACACTGACTACTATTCCTTCCCCAAAAGGGAAGGAGAATAATTCCACGCTCACTCCCTCTCCTTCCCGTAAAGACAAAAAGAAGACTACCTCCTCCCAATCTACCTCGTCCTCTCCCCATTCTTGGGAAGAGTATTGGATGAGCTAGCCTGGCCGCTACCCACTGAGTCTAATGATTCCTCCTTGGTGTAGGCCCAAGCTCAGGATCACAGACCTCCCCAATGAATACCCCAGACCATGGTATTACTTATATGACAGAAAGAAAGGTTCTCATAGAAAATTCAATCTACGACCTCCTACTGCTCTTGCTCCTAAGGCAATGAGCAGGAAGAGGCCCACTACCGAGACTCTCGAGTTGACTCCTCTTGTCACTCCTCAGCTTATTCCCCCTACTCCCATGTAGGAACCTATCCCTCCACTGGAAACGGACATAGTGGACATTCCTATGGTTGAGCAAGAACATCTTGTCCCTTCGCAAACTCTAGCCTCTAACTCCAAGAGTTGTCAAAACTGCCTTGCATGTCAATGCAAACTCTGGGGAAAGGATCTCCTGGTCGAGTAGGCCGCCTTGGAAAAGGAGGAAGAAACGACTGCCTCTGCTTCAGGGCCTCCTGCAGCGTCTTCTTCCTCCCTTCCTTCTACTTCTCTTTAGTCTAGCTATGTACTGCTTCCAGCTTCTATTGCGAGTATGAATGTGCCTAACCCTAAATGGGTACAGGTGTTCATCGCTCCTTCGGTCGAGCCACCTTTGTTGATGCCCATCTTGGATATCCAGCCCTTTCGGAACCATGTGGATATCATTAATACTTCAATTATATCTATTGTAGTTCTTTCCTCCTCTTCCTCTGCGCCTCTAGCCTCGTCCATGGGGAGCTCATCCCCTCTGATGAAACAAGAGGAAAAGGATGGTCCCTCTAGGAATAGAGAACATAGGAGGACCTCGCCTTCTCCACACGATAGCCCCGTGCTAACTTGTTTTGTCCTAGTTCATCACCATCCTCCCCTGAGTTCATCACCACTCTCAAGTCATTCGGCAAGCTTAGCGGTGAACCTTATGTGCAGCTTGTCTCATCCACTGAAGTTAGACACCACGCTCCTATGGGGTGCATGTTTAATTTTTTGGATGAGGTCTCGGGCCTATCGCTAATCTTCGCAAAATCATTGACCTTGACTCCACAAGAGCTCAGCGGAGAGAACCTCAAGGGACCCTCTTCCTTAGCCCTTGTTGCAGGAGGGTCGGATGCTCCTCCTCTTAACATCCCACCATTATAGGCTCATCCTCCTTCCCCTTATGAGGATTTATATTGGGAAGCGAACAACCTCTTGGCTTATTAGTGCTAGGAGGAGGCCCATTTCCTTGATCTTGTGTGCGTGTGTTTCGTGATGTGCTCCCCTGCACTTGTGCTATGTGTGCCTGGATGACCCTCATCACCCCTATTGGCACTTAGATACAAGTGTTTTTTTGTGTCATATACCTTCTTCTATTTATATCATCATTCTTCCATGTTTGTTCTTGATTTTCGCTAAATTGGGGACGATGCAAAGCGTTGGGGGCATTTAGGCTTCCCTTCCATGTTGACCCAATTTTTATTTTTACTTTGTCTTCTCATGCATTCTTCCTGATCTAGTTGGGGATTGATGATCTTTCACCTTGGACCATGGTTACCTATTATTTATATGAGCTCGGATAGATCTATACCCGCTAAACCAGATCCCCCTATGCCCTTTTGTTTGTGTTTTTTCTCTTTTTTATTTCTTTAGCTTTTTCTCTTCTTTGCTTGAGTTGTCCCTTTCATGTGTGACAACGCCTTTCTTTAACACTTTCAGAAATGCATTTGTTGCCAACGAATATTTTCTTGAAAGTCTTCACAAACTTTTCCTTGTAATCGCATTCTCAACTTGGAACCCTAATGAAATGTGTTTCCTTCATCACGGGTTTGTAAAGAAAGGACTAAAGACCTTCCTCTGAAGTGGGAACAACTTGAACCTTTCCCTCATCTAGGGGCATATCCTTCCTTTCGAATTCCTTGATGAATTTAACATCTTTCGAAAGGATTCCTTCATGACGGATCACTCTAAGAAGAGCTGCTGCTTTCGAACTGTGTCCCTTGAGTGGACCCCCTTTTTCCTCATGGCAGGTTCCCAAGGGACCCTTCTTTCTAAGTCTTTATTCCAAATGGATTCCTTCACATCTAGCCTGGGGGCAACCGGACTAGACTTAATCCATTTTCCTTCTCGCATCTAGCTTGGGGGCAGCCTGACTAGACCTCACTTTTCAAAAAGCGCGTCCTTTGAGTGGACCCCTCTTTTTCATGTTGGGTTCCCGAGGGACACCTTTCAAAGTTTTACTTATTGGCAGTCTACATGATCGTTCACTTATTTGCCTACATGGTCACTTTTGACATGTTCTATCTGCGGGTAGACATGTCATCGCTTCTTGACTCTGCGGAGTCTGCTTCCTTTGGGTTTCCTTCATGCAAGAGATCTTGGAGGATACCTTCCTTGCAGGTTTGCGGGTTTGTAAGGTGCTTTCTTAGTTTCCTTTATGAGAGAGATCTTGGAGGTTACCTTCCTTGCAAGTTTGTGGGTCTGTAAGGCACTTTCTCAATTTCCTTCATGCGAGAGATCTTGGAGGATACCTTCATTACAGGTTTGTGGGTCTATAAGGCGCTTTCTCAGTTTCCTTCATGAGAGAGATCTTGGAGGTTACCTTACTTGCAATTCTGCAGGTCTGTAAGGTGCTTTCTCAGTTTCCTTCATGCGAGAGATCTTAAAGGATACCTTCCTTGCAGGTCTGCGCATCTGTAAGGTGCTTACTTCACGGGGCTTCCTTCATGTGAGAGATCTTGGGGGTTGCCTCCTTGCAAGTCTACGGGCTTGTAAGACACTTTATTTTTCTAACTTCATAGTTCTAAGCAAGTATGAAGTCCTTTGCTTTCCATGCACCTTCAAGTTCACCAGATCATGGTCTACTTCCTCGACAGTTCAGGTATACATTTCTAACCTTACTCTTTCTCAATCTACTTTACCGAGCACTCATCAGTATTCGTGCTCACTAAAGTGGGGGAAAAATGTATAAGAGTGAATTTGCACCCCATGTGCAAATCCCCTTTTTTCCTTTATCTACCTTAGAAAACTAAGTTTGGAGGCTTAATTCTACCTAAGCCCACTACTTGCATCCCACTTGGTGCTTGTTTTGAGCGTCGGTGGAGGCGTTTCAGTCAGGGACGCCCGTGCGGTGCACTTACATCCCTAGAAAATTCCTATGGTTGAACCTACAAAGGCATTACTCTTCTCATTGGAGGTGAAGTTGTAACGCCCCCTTCGACCAACTGACTCGAATATGGTCGTTTCTCTTCATTCCTTCTTCATATTCACTCCTTCCATATGCATTTCAACTTCTGGACTTCATTATCAAACTTCAACACACCCCTTTGCACCCACTTCAAGCTTCAAGCAGCATTCTTACATTCCATAACAACAAAACAACACAACATCACATCGATAGAGAAAATTTGGGACCACGCCATTGCAACAAAGGCTTGAGTTCCTCTCATTTTCTCCCCCAAGCAACCTTGAGTGCTCTTGGTGGAGGTGGTAAAATTCCCTCTCCTCTCCTCTATCATTTGGTTGAGTTAGCAATATACTATTTTGTAGTGCTTTTGTGCTCTTTATTGTATTGCTTTCCTTTATCTCATTTCTTAGGTTGTCTATGGAGGTGGGAACACCTAAACGGGGCTTTGAATGAGGCAAACCCCTATATAGCCACCCAACATTCTCCTCTCTTTTTGTGTGTAGGAGTACGTGCTTCTCAAAGGATCAGCTGGTGAACGAATTCCTTAGTGAGATTCTCCTTGCTCTCTTTACTCTTGCTTATTTACTTTATAATATTAGAGAGAATTTCATTTACTTAATCACATCATTTTGGCCCTGTAGTTAGTCAATTGGGTCGTTAGCTAATTTTTGCTAGTTTGACCTTGTCTTCACTGTTGTCTGACCATATGGACACCAACGCACTTTTGAGATGCCAACGCGCCGGGCTAACGTCCAAAGATCGCACTTTCATCCTCAAATAGAGAGCTTCTAGAGGCATAGTGTTAGACCTAAAAACCAGCTCGCCTAGCCTTTTACTGTGTTTTGGGTCTGCAGAGTAACTAAGAGGCCATACGGTCCTTGTTACTCTTGCCTCGCATTTCATAACATTACACTTAGCTGAGATAATTAGGGAAGCCTCTCACGTCTTGACCCTCCATGACCTAGGGTCTTGCATGCGGTGGTCCCCCTCTCTTACAAAACCAAAGTCTCCTCAATTTGGGCACCCCAAACTGAACACTCAATTGATCATTGGTCAAGAAAATATCTAGCAAGCATCACCTCAAATTTGGCACCCAAGAATGGTCCCACTTAATTGAGCCTTGTAAATATCTTCTCATGGAAAAGGTGTTAAGTCAAAGAGGCCAATGTGGGTGCCCAAGGTGGGTCCAAGTCATTCTTTTTAACTAAAACATATCTCTCCATCAATTCATGCAAACATTATGCATGATTGATCATCCCCACTTAACTGAATGTATCCACTTGTTATTTGTCATGCACCTGAAGTCATTAGTCATGCAACTCAAGTCAACTGAAGTCAATTAGCATTCAACTGAAACTAACTACATGCAACTAAAGAGAACTGAACCATAACTAAACTAAATTGAATTGAACTCCATTCACGTAAATATCAATCCCTAATTTATAGGATCTTTACATGCATTATTGAAGTGTTATTTTATCCTCCAAATAGTTAACTTAAGCAAAGGTGGGTTCCACCTTCCATCTGGGCACCCCATGTGCTCATATTTTGTAGGAGCTCTTCTTGGGCGTCCCCACATGTTCCTATCATTTAGGAATAATTACAAATGTCAATTTACATGTTCATTTCATTCAAATTTAATCTTTTTCTAATCCTAGTGTTGGAGAACACTTTCCAAGGACTTAGGAGATACATGAAATATGTTTAGGATTGCAATTAAATGGCATCCTATTCTGAGCATTCTCCCACTTAACATTATACATTGCAATTATTTTAAACAAGGAAACATTATTATAAATCAAGTACACGACTCAAGGCCAATGGCCTTCCTGAACTAAGAGAACTTATCTGTAGGAACTAGTTTCATAAGATAATCTACAACATTGATCAAAGTGTTAACTTTCTCAATCAATACCTTTCCACTCTCAACCATTTCTCGCACAAAGTGATACTGAACATCAACATCTTAGTATGAGCATGATACATAGGATTTTTGGGTAAACAAATAACACTCTAACTATCACATTCAAGTTTAATTTTTTTGCAATTAAAACCAATACCTTTCCCAAGTCTCTGTAACCAAATTGTCTCTTTCAAGGCATGTGTAGTAGCCATGTACTCTACTTCTATGGTGGAAAAATCAACTAGGGGCTGCCTCTTACTCATCCAACTAACCGCAAATCCAAACAAAGTAAACACATAGCCACTTGTTGACCTTCAATTGTCCAGGTCTCTTGCCCAATCTGAATCAACAAAACCATGTATGTCCAATGATTTGTGCATAATATCAATATCATTAGCACCATGATAAACCAAACAATAATCAAAAGTACCTCGTAAATATCTAAACACCCTCTTCACATAAGTTCAATTTTCTTTACCAAGGTTAGACATAAACCTACTTAGAACTCCCACTGCTTGGGCTATATCTAGTCTTGTACAAACCATTGCATACATCAAACTACCAACAACACTAGCATATAGAATTTCAGACATTTCCTCATGATCAAAATCAAATTTAGGACTCATGTCTAAACTTAACTTTGTGCCAACTGGTAAAGGAATATTAATTGGTGTACTATCCTGCATGTTAAACTGTTTCAAAATAGTATCAACATAGTTGCTTTGACTTAAGCAAAGCTTTTTGTTACCTCTATCTCTACTGATCTCCATACCAAAGATATATTTTGTAGCCCCTGTATCTTTCATCTCAAATGTGCTAGAGAGTTGTGCTTTCAATTCTTTGATCATTACCAAGTGTTGTTACCAATAAACAACATGTCATCAACATACAAGATAATAATTAAAATTTGATCATCAATACATTTTATGTAAACACAATGATCTTCCTCACTCCTAACATAACCAATTTTCAATGCAAAAGCATCAAACTTCTGGTACCACATTCTTGGTGACTGTTTCAATCCATATAAATATCTCTTTAAATTGCAAACCAATTATTCTTTTCCTTTTACAACAAAACCATCAGGTTGCGTCATATAAATCTCCTCATCAATATTCCCATGCAAAAAAGTAGTTTTCACATCCATTTTCTCTATCTCAAAATCATAAGCAGCAACAATAGATAAAAAGAATCTAATAGAAGTTAATTTAGCAACAGGAGAGAATATTTCATCAAAGTCAACTCTGGGTGAAGCCACAATAGTGGTTTACAATTCAAGTGAGGAAGGAAAACTCACAAAAAATGAATACATCACAAAAACTTGATTTTAGGGGTTCGTAGGAACCTACTGGTTCAAGCGAACACATAAGGGGTTTGCTTGAACCAGGGTTCAAGCGAACCCTTTTAGTTCTTTCCCACCGAAAACCCAACAAAATCCCTTATGGAAGGGTGATTCGCTCGAACCCCTAAGGGTTCATTCGAACCCCCCTTATCCCTCATCCCCCTTGAGACACAAAAAAATTTCTAAATTTTGGCACTTCGGAGCTCAAATTGAAGACAAAAATGGCAGAGACTTCACAAACCTAATTGGAATCAGGTAGTCCTCGAAACAAGCTATCAAACATATATAATTTTAATATGTTTTGGTTTTATTATGTATTCTTTTTTTAGTTTTATTAAACATAGGTTTTTCACTGAAAATAAGCTCTATGTTCTGCACATGTGGAAAAATAGCAGATTATCAAAAAAAAAATTGAAAAATATGAGTGCACTAGATATTGAAGTCCTTGATCCAACAAAAAAAAATCAATACATACAAAAAAGTTACACATTATACGGTCGCACTATGTTTGAACTGTAATTGGTTTGACTTTGAAACTAGATTAAAAAAAATATATTCAATAAAAAACTATCTAACCAAGTGGAAGCACTATATATCGAAGTTACAAATCTAAATTTGAAAGAATTAGAATTTTTTCCTTCATCGAAAAAAGTAGTATTATACAGTGAGTGTCACTTTTTAAAAATGTTGTTTTTTGAAAAGAAAAAAAAAAGAAAAAAGTTTTCAAGGGAGATGGAAGAAGAAGTGCAAACTAATTCCAAAAATTTTGAAAAAAATATATTTAGAATCTACAGACAAAATTTCACAAAACTCTAGTTTGCATCATCTTCAAATTCATCACGGTTTAGCCGCTATAGATGCCTGAAAGTGAAGATTTAGTTAAAAAAATATTTCAGTGTCTAGTTCGGCCAAAAATTGTAAACCACTATTGTGGGATCACCCCTACCTCTCTCTCGGAGTATCCCTTGGCTACTAATCTAGCCTTGTACCTTTTGAGATTACCATCTACTCCATTTTTCTTTTTAAATATCCATTTACAACCTATGTGCAGTGTTATTTTTACTATCCTAAAAGATGCAAAACAGAAAGCAAAAGGAAGAAAACAACACTTCAACACCTCAAGATAGGGCTACGTTGAACTTAAACAAAGAAAGATAAAACAAATGATTTATACCTTGTTCAAATGATCTCCTTGGTTGGCCCTTTGATTGTTGATGAATATGTGCTCCTTGATGGAAAACGGATTAAAATGTTATGCAAAATGGTGAGAATGCAATGGAGATTCAAATGATGAAGTTGGGTAGTTTGCTAAGTGACTAAAATGCATGAAAATGGAAGCTTGGAGATTCGAGAATTGAGGTTGTAAGTGCAAAATGCAAGTTCTTGAGTTCTAGAGCTTGAATGAAAATTGTGAATGTGATGAATGAATGAATTCAAAAAATATCTTTTATTTTAAGGGAAGAATCCCCAAAGAAATAGATAGTCAATATTTTGCCAACATAGGCAAGATGAAGGGCTATGGTGAGTTGAGGACTACAAGCCCTCACATCTTTTCATGTGGAGGATGAGGTGTTACAAGGACAAATGAGTTGGAAAAAGGACATGTGAGGTGGAAGTACTTGCAAATACCTTAGGATTGGGAGAAGATTTCCTTAAAAAAGAATTTCTTGTTCTCATATGGGAGGAAAGTGACATATGAGGAATTTTATTATTCCTTTAAAATATCCATGGGGAAGAGAGAAGTGGTTGGGGAAGTAAATGTGAATTTTAAATTCACATGATTGGGAGTACCTTGGGGATAAAACAAGGTTCTCAAAAAGGTAAGTACTTGTCCTCATGTGAGTGATGTGACAAGTGAGGAGTTCTAAAACTCCTAACAAATTGCATGGGGAAGAAGAGAGTCTTGGAGGGATAAATGTTAATTTTTAATTCACATGGGGAAGAGGGTCTAGGCTAAATGTGGAAATTGTGAAGGTTGACCAAAAAGGTATGCTAAATGTAGCAAAGGGGATTAGATTAAGGTTGTGCAAACAGGTGATTAAGAAGATTAATGAAAGATTAGAAGCAACTTGGAAGATGTGGAGGATGTGACATTAATCTTGATTAAAGGTGTGCACATACTAATCATGTATTAATTAAACTAATCCAAATTAGAAGAAGGTTATGGAGGATGTGACAAGAAGAGAGAAAATGGGGAATTTAAAATTAATTTAAATTCAAAAGGGCTAAATGACTAAATTAAATAAATTGATATATTTATTTAATTTAGAGAGGAAGGGATGAAAGATAAATTATTTAATTATTAAATTAAATACTTTAGGAACCTTAGGCAAAGGGGGAAATATTAATTAAATAAGTTATTTAATTAATATTCATGAAATAGACGAATAAGGGAGACGGATTTGACCATCTAGGAGTGGTCAAATTTGGATGTCTACACAACCAATGGCCTTTCTTCCTTTGGGAAAAGTCTCAAGATCCCATGTGTCACAAGTATTCAAGGAATCCATTTCCTCATGCATAGCTTGTGACCAAAGCTTGTTCTCATCTGAAGACAAAGCTTCCCTATAAGATCTAGGTTCATCATTAGTACTCATCAAAGCATATATACGATGGAAATCAGGTGGGATATACCTATCAACGGGATTTCATTGTCTTGTGGATCTTCTCAAAGGAGGTTCTTCTTGTTCCTCAATATGCTTGTCATGAGCATCTATCTCAAAAGAACTCTATGAAATCTCCTCATCCAATCCATCCAATTGTTATTCAACATGTGCATCTTCATGCTTCTCAGTATTTATCTCAAAATGCACTATTCAAGAAGTATCCTTCTCTTTTGGTTTTTCTTCTCTTGAATAAGCTCTAAATTCCCTAAAAATCACATCTCTAGATAAAGCAATTTTTCAGATTAGAGGATTCCAAAGCTTGTAACCTTTTACATTTTCACCATAACCTATGAATATGTATTTTTGTGCTTTTGGATCCAACTTAGACCACTTTTCGTTAGGCACATGAACAAAAGCCTCACAACCAAAGATCCTTAAATGTGTAATGCTAGGTTTCCTACCTAACCACATTTCATAAGGGGTTTTATCTTCAATAGATGAACTACGAGATCTATTGATTAAATAACAAGAAGTAATTACAACCTCGGCCCAAAGGAACCGATCTAGCTTAGCACTACTTAACATACTCCTAGATCTTTCCATTAAGGTTTGGTTCATCCTTTCTGCTACTCCATTTTGTTGAGGTGTATATGGAGTAGTTTTTTGTCTCACAATTCTTGCATGCTTACAATAATCATCAAATTCCCTAGAACAATATTCACCACCATTATCTAATCTCAACACTTTTATCTTATGATCTGATTGTTTATCAACCAAAGCCTTAAATTATTTAAACTTATTAAACACATTATATTTTTTATGCATAAAATAGATCCAAGTGTATCTTGAGACATCATCAATAAATGTGACATAATATCTAGATTTTCCAATAGATTCAATATCCACAAGGCCCATTATATCTAAATGGATAATCTCTAATAATCTTTTACCTTTATTTGTTCCATTAGGAAATTAAGATCTAGATTTCTTTCCAAACACACAATGCTCACAAAAATCATATTTTCCAATATTATAATCAGGAATACCGTCAACCAATTTCTTATTAAGAATGGTCCTAAGACCTTTTTCACCAATGTGGCCCAATCTATGGTGCCACAACATACATGTATTTTCAGCTTCAGTTACATTGGTTGATTTATTAAAATTAGAGTTATTAAGCTTAAACAAAGTCCCAATATGAGATCCTTTAGCAACCATCATATTCCCTTTCACCAATTTGCAACCACCTTTGTCAAATGTCACATGCATTCCATAATCATTGAGCTTAGATATAGAAAGTAGATTTCTAGCAAGTCCTGGAATATGTAAAACATCATTAAGGGTCTTAACCCTAACATCATTGAAACACAACTTTACCTCTCCTTTTCCCACAACCTTTGTTGTGCTATTATCTCCAAAGAAGACATTCCCTCCATCATATGTAGTATACTTAGTGAACCACTCCTTGTTAGGAGTCATATGATAGGAGCAACTTGAATCAATAAGCCAAGAGTTATCACAAACAATACTAGATGAAATGACCAATGCATCATTACTGTCATCCAAGGATTTCTTTGTAGAAGCATCAGAACTCTTTTTCTTGTTCTTACAATCCTTCTTTACATGTCCAGGTTTCCCACAATTCCAACACTTTACCTTACTCTTACCATGGGTTTTAGACCACCCTTTGGACTTACCCTTTCCTTTCTTGTCTCCCTTAGGTTCCCTTTCCTTAGGCCTACCTCTTACAAACAAGGCATCTTGGGATCCCGTTTTAGAATTCCTCCTCATCTCCTTTGATAGGAGAGTAGGAATTATATTGTCCATCTTAGGATCTGCACCACTACCACTGATAGCAACAATTATATTTTCCCAACACTCTGGTAAAGAACAAAGTAACAAAATGCATTTATCTTCATCTTATAGCTTTACATCTACAGATGCTAACTAACTTAGAATCAAATTAAAAGCATTTAAATGATGTGCAACAAAATCACCATCTTTCATCTTTAAAGAATACAACTGTCTTTTCAGATACAACATATTAGTAAGACTTTTGGTTTGATAGATATCACCTACCTCTTCCATAGTTTATATGCAGTAGTTTCATCTGAAACATTCAAGAGAACAACATTAGCAAGACATAATCTTATGGTCCCTCTTTCCTTCTTATCAATCTTAGCCCAATCCTCATATGACATCATTGTAGGTGACTTTGTCTCATTACAAACAACTAACCACTGATCTCTCTCTTCAAGGAGATCCTCCATTTTTAGTTTCCACATCTCATAACTAGATCCATTGAATCTTTCAATATCTAAACGAGAAGTAGAACTCATTGTAACACACTTCTTTTACAAATCAGCAATAACACAATAGAAAAGCTCCCACTAAAACTAAAAAACCTTCAAACTTTTAAGAGAAAAGTGTCCCAGACTCTACCCAACCGTTAGCTCTGATACCAAATGTTGAAAATGGAGGTAATTATGTAGCTTAAAACTTGTAAAACTATGATATTGTAGATCTAATTAAGTGTTATTTGTTACAATTTTTTTGTGTATGATTATCTATTTAGATCAATTTTACCAATTGTAGAAAGAGACAGAAGATTGTAGAAGAATGAGACAAGAAGATATAAGTGACACAACATATACGTAGAGAAACCCTTTCAAGAAAAAACTCCACCACCAGAATCAATAGTGCTTGTATTATTTAACCTTAGAAAAGATTACAATAATTTTGTATCAATCCTTGATTGGTATGCTTCCTTTCCTTCAACAATCCTTCTTCACAACCTGCAATAAACTCTAATAAAACTTTCTTCAACTTGCTACAATTAATAGACAATTATGAGCATTTTAAACTCTAAAGAGTTGTCCAAAACAAGAGCACAAAGCTCCTCACAAATATCTATGCCTAGATTGGGCAAGTAGATTTCCAAACTATAACATGAAATCAAAACCAAAGTCTCCTCAATTTAGGCACCCCAAACTGAAAACTTAACTAATCGTTGGTCAAGAAAATATTTAGCAAGCATCACCTCAAAGTTGGCACCCAAGAATGGTCCCACTTAACTGAACCTTGTAAATATCTTCTCATGCAAAAGGTGTTAAGTCAAAGATGCCAACTTGGGCGCCCAAGGTGGGTCCAAGTCAATCTTTGTTAACTAAAACATATCTCTCCATCAATTCATGCAAATATTATGCATGATTGATCATCCACACTTAACTAAATGTATCCAACTGTTATTTGTCATGCAACTGAAGTCATTAGTCATGCAACTCAAGTCAACTAGAATTCAACTGAAACTAACTACATGCAACTAAAGATAACTGAACCACAATTAAACTAAACTGAACTCCACTCATGTAAATATCAATCCCTAATTTGTAGGATCTTTGCATGCATTATTGAAGTGTTATTTTATCCTCCAAACAGTTAACTTTAAGCAAATGTGGGTTCCACCTTCTATGTGGGCGCCCAATATGCTCCTATTTTGTAGGAGCTCTTCTTCAACGTCCCCACATGTTCCTATCATTTAGGAATAATTACAAATGTCAATTTACATGTGAATTTCATTCAAATTTAATCTCTTTCTAATCCTAGTGTTGGGGAACACTTTCCAAGGACTTAGGAGATACATGAAATATGTTTAGGATTGCAATTAAATGGCATCGTATTCCCAAAACAATCCACACAATACATCACATGTTCACATAAAGAACAACTGGTAAAGTGGAAATGGATGCAACCTATTACATGCATCAGCCCACTACCTAATTCATAGTCACATAAGCCTGCTATGACAACAATCAATAGTCCCATACTAATCAATTTCATCACTAGCAAGGGAACCAATATAATAATGAGCACAACCCTATACCATTTATACAAGTACTTAGGGAAGCATTAGTATATAAACACACTCAATTGTATATAGGTTCTTATCTCGTCATGATCCCAAGGGGCTACCTACCACAGATAATCCAAGATACTATTTTCTACATCAAGATATGCCAAACTATAATATGAGACAGGTCCAACCATTACCTACCTATTATTCATTAGAAACTCTCTTCCCTGCAGTCCATCGGATGACTAAGCAAAAAAGGTGGTTCATCGCTTGCATGTTGCTAGTGGAAAATCATCCAACCATCTAGCGTACACTAGATGTACATCATCGACATACCGCTAGCCCCAAGGCCCACATGCTCTTGGTAGAATCTGTACAAGCCTCAAGAGTAACACGAGGTATGCATCGTTGGCATGCAACTGGGCCCAAGGCCCACATGCTCTTGATAGAATATATCCTGCTAACCAAGTGGTACGGCTAACAATCCATCGGCATAGTATGCTCCTTGACTCCTGTCAATCTCGAGCATGGATAAGCTTATATTTGAGTGGGTCATAGGATTTTCCATCAATGATCACCTAGGATGGATAAGAATATCTTATGTGTCAGAGGATTACCACCTCGACCTATGCCCTCATAGGGTCCCACTCCATATGTTGTTGTAAAAGTTAGCACCTACACCCAACTTAGCACTATAACTAGAAGAGAGAATCCTAATTAGGAATAAGTAGATCACAATTGACTAATTTATGAGCTTATACATATTCATATAAGTTTGAAGTTAATTTTCACAATTCACATAAATTAAATCACCTAAATCAACTCAACATGTACCCACTACCAAGTAGTCCAATCCATTCCCTTCATTCAACTTACTATTCAAAAACACATTATGTATTAAATACAGGTTATTAGGTTTTCTTAACTCTTTCATAACCATCTAATACCCATTTCAGCCTCATTTGAAGCCTACTAAAGAGAGAAGGTCAAACCAATTGGGCACAACCCAAAAATTTGGAAGTTATCCCCCCTAGATCCTCCCCCTACAGACATGAGGTCACAGACACATCCTTCACTCAAGGACTGCTTACGTACTCACTTCAAAACATATCAAAGTCACACATACTTCCCCTACAAGGTTTCTCAAAGGACACCTACACACAAGTTCCCATAACCTAAGTTTTTATTAATTATTATGTCTTACTCCAACATGGGTCTTTTAAAGGATTCTCAATAGTTAGTAGAGCTTAATAAGAAGTGAAGGATTTGACACCATTCCCAATTTAGCTAGCTTAAACTATAACACTTCCATCTAAGGACATCAAGATTTCTAATTAGACCTCGCAATGATATTGATCCTAAATCAAAATGAGCATCCCAGAACCCTTACGATTACATATCAAGGACACTAGGCCACATTTGGCACCTTAATGATACTACCACATAGTTTATAACATAGGGTTCTATTTAGGCCTAGATTGTGATAACATGTATACCACATGTGATTTGGTAATCTTAGATATCACATGTGCAATAGTTCTTGATATCTTAAACCATAATATTATAATAATGATAAATCCCTTAACATTCATGTATGAGAACAACCCAATAAAATAAATATCATCATTAGGATAAATTTCCTAGTAATAAGGGGAGCAATACTCAAGATCTATTCACAATATGATATTATGCTAATATGCCCAATCACTATGATCATATTAAATGATAAAATCAATCTTAGTTAGAACGTCATGCCTCTATAAGGCCATACAATATTATTAAAAAATTGAAATACAACACAATAGTTATAAATTTTATCCACGCACAGTCATTATGCAAGTTGGCTCTAAACGGTTGGCAACACTAAATTCATTGGATCAACATCCAAGGTATACATCCAATAGCAATATATCCTTAATCTCTTAATGTTTTTTACCTTCTAATTTTAGTTTCCTTATGATACAATCCTAATACTCTTATTTAAATATTTCCAATATCACAAGTATTTAAACCTCATAGGTCTTACAACATAGGTGTATCTTGGCCTTAGCCATGATTCCTACAAACCATACCATCATCTAACACAATCACAATTCCCCTTCCTTAGTTCCCATATCAAAGCTATTGTACTTAAGAGGTCAATAGACATTGTGTAGTCACACTATCAATAATGCAAAAGCCTCAATAAGGCTCCCAATGGGGTCCCAATTCAGAATGGATCAAGGATGTCAAGTATCATAATAATATATGACATCATCTTAATAAAGCCACATAAATTCCTTTTGAATCTAAAAGACATATGTCAATGTTTACAAATTTGTGTTAAGCATGATCAATGTTCGAGTCACGCTCTAGACAATTGGCAACACTAGGCTCATCATATTTTCATATAAAGATATACACTCTATACTATTAGTAGTCATAGTATTCTTAACATTCTAATTTCATTTTCCTTATTATGTAACCTATTATTCTAGTGATATCTTGATTCTTGGACTAGATAATTTTTTCACTTGACATTTATAACTAAATGCTTTTTGTTATTGCAGCTACTGGACAATATGCAATGAGATATCAACCATATCATCATATTTTCCTTGATATAATCACCAAATATAGGGAAATCATGTTTAAAATTCATCCATTAATCTTGTACTTGGACTTATTGAACAAAAGTTCATATCACATACCATTGTCATAGTCCTTAAACTGTTGTCTTCAAGATAAGTACACCAAGTAAACTATAGTGCATTGTCCAACTATAAGGAGGTATACAAAAGTATTGATAAACTTGTTTAAAATATGATTAATGCCAAAGCCAGTACTCAAGATAGTTAAAATTATTATATTTTTTAGGTTATCATATGAAGATATACCCTTAATAAGAATTATAAAATTATTTGCCTTATGATTTCAATTATTAAATGATGTAAATCAGCATTCACTTTAACTCATGATTATGTCCGCCTAGATCAGATTTAATGAAAATTAGTAATAGAGTTATTAAGAATCAACACCATGAACCTAAGTAATAATATTTTTCTACACTTTGACCAACTAAATCTTGTTCCTACAATTTAAAGACCACATGAACCATGAACTTTTAATAGAACACATCTTTGTACCTTTAATGACCTTCAAGAATTATAGACTTAATTGTACCAAAAGTATCATAAACTAAATAAGACTTTGTCATTTTGAAATGGCCTTGTTTTCACCCAAAATAATGGCAATGTGTTGATGAACCATTTAACCATTATTCTTGATATTGAAAAGGATGCTTTCAAATTACATAATAGAATGAACCCGTCTGAGAACAAGTAGAGAATGGTAACAAGAGGAGGTTACCTATGCTAGCTGCTACCTGGAGTGAATGTTTAGCAAATCGGTTTTGCGTATATCGTGTCTCGATGTCCTCCTTCGATCTTCACATCTTGTTGGAAATGTGTGCCTCAATCCCACAAGCTGAAACCTCTAAGAGAGCCAAGTCGGTGTGACATGATTTATGTCTGGCCGACTAGCAGTTGAAACCTTGGTGAACATTTCTGGTCACTGTGACCTTGCTTTAGTCATGCCAAATGTATCTATTGCTATGACAATATGATCATTGTGACAATTTATATCTCACTCCTCTCGAGTTGATCTCTTATCGATGAGTTAGTGTCAAGTGGTGGTCGGGGAGACTTATGGTAATTGGAGTCTTCGAGGTAACACGGAAGCTTCTCTATGAACTCTTAGCGATGAAGGAAAGTCTCACCGACAGTATTCACTCGGAGTAACATATGGTGGCTCAATATGAAGTCTTACCGATATGAATATCTTTGGCCGACATGCCACTCTTATCGGATATTGGGGAGACTCTAGGCGACAAGCGGAGGCATCGGGGTAACACTAAGGGTTCGCTAAGAACTCTTAGCGATGGAGAGAAGTCTTGCCGACTGTTGTTTGGTGCTCGGTATGGCTTAAGACTTCAGAGTAATGTCTCAATGATAGCGATAAGTCTTGGTGATAGATGAGCACTTCAGAGTAACTTTTGAACCTCGGTATGATCTCCTAGCGAAAGCGATAAGTCTTGCCGACTGTTGAACGTTTCGGTATAACATAAAGGCTCAGTATGATCTCTCAGTGAAAGCGATAGGTCTTGGCAATAGCGATACAAGTGATGATCATCAGTATGAGGTCTTCGTGACAAGGCGAAGTCTTAACGATAGCTTTCTGGACTCGATGTAACCTCTTACCGATAGTTAGGACTCTTGGCGATATCGAATGTTGGCTTCATGGAATTGGGGAGACATAGTTAGTGTCTCACCGACATGCCAACATAGGGTGAACACCTTTGACTGAGTGAAGACTATCCTACGTGGCTTGTATTTGACCAATTAGAGGAGCCGGATGGGAATCGCTAGTAGTTGGACTGTTGCGGCCGTTACTGAGAGGAAGCTCGACAGACAAGGGCGTCATGAATATACTCAAAGATTGAAGATTGTGATCTGGTTGGATAGTTCGACGGATTGTTGAGTGGATGTATGATTAGTGGATGAATGCGATTCTGAGAGCATTGTAATGTGAATGTTCTATACGAGGTTGGTCATTGTGAATGCTATTGTAAACTGGCATCAAAAAGATAAGTCAAATCTCTGTATGTAATTCTTATTACTGTAATACAAAGTGACTTCTCTTGGTGTGGTGGGTTTTTCTCCCGTAAGGGTTTTCCCACGTAAATCTAGTGTTCATGTGTGTATGTTAATTCTCTATTTCTGTTATCTCTTTCATGTGCATCTTAATTGGACTGTAATTGAAAATTTAAACGCACCTCTGCATTCTTCCCTGAGTCTTTGACGTTAGGAGAGATTTTTCCGCACTTAGCTTTCCTTACACATCTACCATTCCAATTGTAACTCTAGCATCTAATAAAACTTCCATCCTTATTCTTTGGCAAAGGTCTATCTCCCATTCCAATACTCATGTTTTAGCATACACAAGGATGATATGGGAAACCGTTGTGGAATTTGGCTTTACACTTGCCAATCACATTTTCCCTAAAAGCTTCTAAGTCTTTTCAACACATCCATTTTGTGCATAACCTGCAACTCTTGCTGTCCCTAATACCACATTTCTTCAGGTGTTTCTCCCAAAAAAAAAATTATACTGCGCATATCCTGCTATAATATTTTCTCATCTCTTTATGTATATCCTTTTATGCTTGGATTACAATCCATAATTTTTTCCAATGCTCTCACTTCTGCACAAGCAAGGAGGATGTTGCCCAAGATTTTGAATTCTAGCTTCAGAGCCTCCAATGATATTTGTCTACAAGTTTCTTTTCATCTCTTCAACATATATTTCTATCTCTCTAGGTGATTCTACTCCTTATTCACTTTCCCTCTCTTCAAACTAAGCATGAACCTGCATACTATGGGTTCGTGGGGATTTAAATGCTGTCAGGCGCCATATCTTTTCTTGTATCCTGCAGTCTTCTCATGTTAAAGAATTGATGCCCATACCTTCAAGAAATGACAAGGGTGCCATGCCTTATTAAATCCACCATAATTTCCTTGTCGAGGCACCCATACTCTAGGCTTTACTCTCCTCAACTTTCATTTTATAGGCTTAATTACCTGGTATGTGACAAAATGAATAATAGGGTAGGAGGATATGACATGAAGATATTTTAGTTGCAAGAGTAATTCTGAGAATTCAGTTACAAAAGAGGGGAGGGGAGGGTGAGGTGAGAATATAGCAATACATATTTACAACTAATCAACTATCGCACTAGTAGGAGGGCTACTTCCATTGTGACATTACTCCATTAACATAAGATCACAATATATTAGATGATATATGATGCTACAACTAATTTCGGATTAATTTTTTAAATATATAAATATTATACAAAATTAATTTAATCATAGAAACAATCCACTCACTTGAAAGGAAAGGAGTATCAAAAATTAAAGTCGATAACTATCTTTAGAACAAAGGAAAAAAAATACAGATGAGTAAAGAGTTTGACATTAAAGAATACCATCAGCCACATACTAATAATCTCATCTACCCACATAAGGTCAACAACTTTAATAAGAAAGTTGAATTTGAAAAATTACTACTCACACTATGGGTGCATTAGAAACATTTGAAAACAAAGAGTAAAACATTTTTTCTATTTAACTCAGTCATCATAAAACAAGATTCTTTGCTATTAGACACATGTTTGTCGTAATGGCTTTGTACACAATCTTGAAGGAAAACAAAGAAACCTTGAGAAATTTATTTTAAAGTTGAAAAGTATATAGTCAATCTTTTAGACAACTAAACATGCTTTGATAGGCCATAAAACTATAACCACAAACAAACAATATTTTAAACAACATACTTTTGTTAGGTCCTAAAGACATTTTTGGTTAATAAGAATTGAATAGTGGCATCCAATTTCTTCTACTAAAATATTCTTTGAATTTGATTCAATTTTGAAACATACATACCATCCTCAACCTCAATCTCATCCTTCTTTTAATAAGGAAAAAGGAATTCGATATTGGTATTTGATAAAATGTTTATGAAAATCTTCAGAATTTGTACCTTGTAGGGTAAGGAAACCCAAAATCTCCCCATAATCCTAAATCCCACACCAAAACATCTAATAAAATTAGGCTATGTGACATGCCTCCACTAACATGATTAACCCTACCAGGATACATTGCATTATTAATCACACTCATTAAATAATTAGAGGGTCCTCGGTCATTCCTTTTCAAAGCTATAAACAACTTGAAGTTCATTAATAAGGGCCTTAGATTGTGCCTTGTTGAAAACCAATAAGTAAAACTATCTATTCATAAAACTAGGAAATGTGGATGAATGACATCATCTCAATTGTACCTGCATCACCCAAGATATCTGTTGTAAAACCTCCACCTTTCAAAAGGTTGTAGTTTGTAGCTCCCATTTATGCTAGGAATCCAAATCATTCAACCACGAATTACCCAAAAGAATATTAATCAAGTTGGTAATAACCTCTTTGCATAATGCATCTCCCTTCCACCAATTATTGTTGAGCCACAACAAGAGTATTCAATATTACCCTTGCATGTCAAATTCAATGTACCAAGCACTTTACTAGTTTGATATATTCATTACCAAGTATCGATTTTTACAAAACACTAACAAAATATTTGGAATTTTATTTCCCTTACTTTGGTCAGTGCTCAACATTGGATAGGACTTACTCTCCACAACCTTGTAACAAATTAGGTGACAAAATGACACCATTTCATAATGTTCTTTGTATTTTTCCTTGCAATTGAATTCACTGAATTGGAGGGAACTGTATGAGTCATGAACAAAGTTGAAAACAACCCTACCAAAGGTTATCAGTTTTATTTTATTTTTTTATTCTTTAATGAAGCATTTTTTGTCTCTAAGTGGGTCCCTTTGCTTTTCCTTCACAAGGAACTCTCTCTCTATAACTTCAACTGTGAAGAATGACCATTCTTGTCCTTTGGAATTATTTCCTCTATCAGTAGACTTGATGGAGTCACCAATCATGTTTGGTGTGATGGAAAGGATATTAGATTACCCAAGAACATCCACATAGTAAAGCACCTTTACAAGACTTGAAGGAGCAGAACAAAAGTGAGTTGTAGAGGACAACTAGAAACCATCCATATCTAGCTTTCTCAATTGAATTTGCATGCAACCTATGATATTTATTAAGTTACCAAAGTAGGTAGGGATTATGTAGAGGCTATGTCCTTCCTTTACCATTGTTATCTATTAGAGTAGGTGGGGATTAAGGTGAATGAATAGTCCTTTATCTAATTTTATTGTCAAACAAAACTACTTTAAGAATACAACTATCAATTGTTATCTTGCTACTTTGGTTGGACCACCGCTACTCATTTTTCTTACAAATCAAAGAAAAAAACGTCTTGCCAAACTTCGTAGCAATGCGACCTTGTTAAAATTATGTAAATAATATATTAATCATTATAATGTAAATTTTAGGATATTTCATTTAATGGAAAAAATAGTTGCATGCCTATATTCTAGCTCATGGGACAAAATGGTTGCATGCCTATATTATAGCTTGATGGAACATTATTTGTAGCGCTTTATATTTGTAATACTTATTTAATATATGATAAAAATTAGAACATAAATATGCAATAAGGTGATTCATAAGAATGAAAAAATATAAATATAAATTTTTAATTTTTAAAATCAAGATTAAATTAATAAATTTTGGTCAAATCTTCTCGACTATTATTTTTTACTAAAAAAATTACTAATATTATTTAATTTTGTTAGGAATTAATGTTAGTGCTCACATATATTAATAATGTGCTAGAGTGAGTTGTAGTAACAACTCACGTAATTAGTGGGTGTTAGGAATATTATGTTTCTTAGGTTGTTAGTATGTTTATGGTTTGTATAAGATATTGGTTATGTGAGTATAACAAGTTGTTAAAACAACTCATATATTTAGGAGTTGTTACAGAGGTTTCCTTTAATATAGGATATGAAAAATCCTATACATATGTTTGTAATCCGTATCATGGGTGTATTAAGAAGCATGGTAATATTTCTATGTAAAACTTATTCTACCCAAAATCTTTGGTTAATTTACATATAATTTAAGTATTTTTAGCTTAATTTATAAAAGATGATGTCACAACTCACCTAATTATTGCGGGTGTCAGGAAAATCCTTTAATTATTTGTAGTAACAACTCATGTAATTATTGTGGGTGTTGGGAACATTATGTTTGTTAGGCTTGTTAGTTTAGTGTAGGAAATTGTATACCTTCACAATTTCACACTATGTTTGGGCCCCTTAATTTATTGGACTTAATTAAGCTTCTAATTTTCCAAATTATGCATTCCAAAGCCTTATTTTCCCATTTTTGAAAGAAAAACCAATATTAAATAAATGCAATCAATAATTAAATCACCTTGGAATATGATTGTCCTGGAGTTATAGGTCAGGACCAAATGGGTCCCCTTTATGGGCCAAGACCCATTTTAAAATATGTTTTTGGTAGCAGTTTAATGATCCAAATTCAACTTGCAAGTGTCCGCTTTTGGAATCAATTTTTTGGGAAATTAGATACACCTATAAATACATAGTTATTTTATCATTTGAAATAAAACATACTTTATGAAGCAATCCTATGAACAAATATTATTGTCAAGAGCATTCAAGAGCAGCATTATTAGTCATTTGTAGCAGCAATCAAGATCCTAATATCATGTCAAAACTCATGTGTCTTAATGTTATGTTTTGAGAGCTAACATTGTGATGTAAGTTTTCAGGCATCTAAGCATTCAAGAAATCAACCAAGCCAATCAAGAAAGCAAGATCCAACATTCTTGAAGTGATGTGTTTATCTTCAGTCCTTCAAGGTAGCAATTGAAGGATGGTGAGTTCTAGAAAACATTGTTCATTCATTGTTTCCTTTCATTTTTATTATCTTTCTATCAAGGTTTAATTACCAAACTAGGGTTTGAATAAGGTAAACCCCCATATAAATTTAAAAAAAAAATACTTCTTTGTGTGTGTGTAGGTTATAGGTTGATGAAGAATTGAAGAGATCTTCAAGGAACAATTTTGCATTGTTGCATGAGTTTTCATCGTTGTTGTCAAGCCACAACAACTAAGTTGCAAAATTAATTTTTATCACTCTGATAGTAGGACATGTGTCAAACAAAAGCTAATATCTAGTATCAGATGTCTATAAAAAGTTATTTTGGAAGCCCTAACTGAAACCCATTCTCCCATGGGAAAACCAATCCATTAGCACACCTCAAACAACTTTGGTGACAAGTACATGCCATTAGACCTTTCTTAGATTTTCCTACAAAATTTTGTAATATTCTCTGTATTTTTGAGAATCTTCATTTTATGTATTAAGTTTTATTATTCAATTAGTTTGAGTACTTCAAATCATTTCATTTTTTCTTCCAGACCTTTCCTACTCTCCTAAGGACTAAGATCCAGGTCTAATTGACTCACCATTGAGGTTGAAATTCAATATTTACACCTTGTGATCTCTTTCCTAATGAAATCCCTAGGGAAAGACACCTATTGAGATCCTAAGGTTCTATACATGCACATAATTGAAACCTTTGGGGATCCCTTTCCCCATATTTCATTTTGATGAATCTGACATTATACATCATACTTTTCTAATTTGGAAGTCCTTAAAACCCTAAATCTAGGTTTGGCATCATCTTGTTTTGCATTTCATTTAGGGTTACATATTGCATATTTACATCATTTAAACTTATAAAAATCCAAAATCATTGCATACATTCTGCATAATATAGCTTGCATTAAAGTCTGTTTCAATCAATTAGAACAGAATTCCATTCAAAATTGCATTCAAAACTTGTCATTTTTGTTCACTTTTTATCATACAATTACATTCACATTTCATTAGAAAACATGGAAAAATTGTCATTCAAGAATCTATTTGTGGTTAGGAACAATAAGCTTAAATATCAAGTCAAGCACTCAAATTTTATTTTTTTAAAACCCTGTGCAAAGACCCATTCACCCCTGGGAAAACCTATCCTTGTATAGGTGATTTTGTAAATTCTATGTATATCTTTGTCTCTCTCTACTATATTTCCCTATACTTGCAAATCTCTATTTTAGTTTTAGATATTGCACATTTTTGTAGTTTTTTGTATTAAGTTCATTTGGAGAGAGAAAGTGTATTGTTTAAAATCAAAATTTGCATTCAAAAGTCATCATTTTCAGGTTTTTGCATCTTAAAATCAGTCAATTATCATATTTTAGATCTGAAAGTTGCATCAAAAATCCATTCATACCTACATTTAAAGCAAATTTTCACCATGGATATGTGTTTTGGTAAAATGTGGATGTCCTTAAAATCTTTGGTTGGTGTTTCAAGTTGTGTGTTCAATGATGATCCTAATGCAATTGAAAACACTCACGAGTCCTCACCTCCTAATAAATGTCCTCATGAGAGATATCTTAGTCCAAGCTATGAAGATAACATGCAAGAATTCATACAAAATTGCTTGTGTAAACTTGACAATAATGCATACTTTTATCCCTCCATGCAACAACCAACACCTCCTATCGTCCCACCACTTGACATGTTCAACCTTTTGCATCCCAAAATTGAATCACAAAGTAAGTCTCAACCACCAACCATGAAGGAACTTATTCACAATGACAACGTTGATACTCTTCTATCCTATGCTCATAAAGTTACCAATACACCTATCAACTTAGAAGAGTGTCATGGTCAAGGCTTTAGAATCTTAAGCAAACAAGGATGTGACATAAAGAATGAGCATGAGATCCATCAATTGCTAGAACAAAAACCATCAGAAGATACCAAGGGATTAGGATATCAATATCCCCCCCCTCCACATCGACCAATTGCCTAATCAAGTAAGAAACATAGGCCTTACAAACTCAAGAAATTAAAGTTCCCTTGTCCTATGTCCAAGACTAAAAAGAATTTACAAACACTTCTCAACCAAGGACATATTACACTACCACCAATTCAAGAAAACAAAAAGGAAAAAGTACAAACATGTCTTACTTTGCATATCATAGAACTCTTGGGAATCTTACGGGTGAGTGATGTGCTTTAAAGAAGGTTTTAAATGAATTTGATATTATTGATATAATTTTTTGGCATGCACATACTTTGCTCCTTGCCATGTGATAGTTGTAGGATCATAACATACTAACTATTACATGTATTACACATGCAAATCATTTTTCCATATTGCAAGGAGCACTATATCATCATACATCTTGACTCATCCTTGTCCTATATTTGGGGAGCAAGGGGTTAGGTAGCCTTGTCCTAGTATGGCACTTGTCGTTGCCCCTTTGGCTATTTTTCCACCTTCCATTTATGATCAGCAAGATTAGGATGCAGATGACTTGCTTTAGGTTCACTCACATGTGAAATAATTTATTTTATTTCTATGTTCTTTATGATTGCATGTATGTAATACAATCCCTCATATCAAGTTGCTTGGTGTGTCTTTATGTCTTGTGGGCTTTCTTTCGATGACCCTTGTTACTCCATTGGTGCAGGGATACAAAGGAAGTGAATCTATCGTGACATTCCTCTATTTGTATCTTGATTCTTCTATCTTTCGTAAACATTATATTTTCTTTTGTCTTATGTTTTCCTTTTGGGGACAATGCAAGGCATTGAGACATTTAGGTCTCTTCCATGTTGACCCAAAAGCTTTTCTTTGCTTTCACTCTCTATGAGTCATTCTTCCATTGTTTCATTGTTCCACAAACTATATGGGGAATGATGACGGTTTCGAGCTCTAATATATCACTGTAGCAAATACATATGTTGACCCCAAATCTGTGGACCCTTTATGTGTTATCTTTTGAGATTGCATGTGAGGGAAATCCTCTTCATGAAGCAACTTTATTTGGAAACATATAATTGGCATAGGGATTTCCAAATAAGCTCTCATTTCCCTTTTATCAATTGGCATTTATCATTTTTTACTTTAAATTAATTGCTCACAACATGGTGTTTAGCAATTCCTTTAAAGTGGGGTCATATATTGGCATTATTTATTTGCACCCCTTGAGGTGAGTCTCATTTTGAGTTTGACTTTTTTTTGCTCCACTTTATTCACAAGAATTGAACTTAGTGTAGCGTTGGCATAGCACATTGATCATTTTGTGGTACCTTATCAAATTTATCAAGGAGTATAGCTTTTGTTATGGTTGACGTATGGGTACACACCTCTTGATGACTTAAGTGTGTGTTTCTCATCTGTCATCTTTTTTATGGGTACACACCTTCCAATGACTTAAGTGTGTGTTTCTTATTTTTTCTTGGGGCTCACCTAGTGTATATCGGACTGCACCAACCCTCGTGAGTACATTTTATGGATAAACAACTTAGGCTTGATCCATCCTTTTTTTCCTTTTTTTATTAGCTTTGACATTGTATGTTTGTGTATCTTATCATGTTGCACATATCTTACATACGTGTGTATCCCTTTGTGCTTATGTTGGTTTTCCATAGGATATTGGATCTTCGGAGCTTGGCCATCTCTCCTTGATCTTTTTCATCCTATCTCATCAACATCCGTGCACTTGGACCCCTCTTGACACATATTTGTCTACTTTAGTGTGAGTTTGGGCGTAAGTTCATACTCTCACTAAAGTGGGGGCTAAATGTAGTGTACGGAATTGTATACCTTTACAATATCACATTATGTTTGGGTCCCTTAATCTATTGGACTTAATTAAGCTTCTAATTTTCCAAATTATGCATTCCAAAGCCTTATTTTTCCCATTTTTTGAAAGGAGAACCAACATTAAATAAATGCAAAGAATAATTAAATCACCTTGGAATATTAGTGTCCTGAAGTTATAGGCCAATACCCATTCACCCGTGAGTGAATGGGTCCCCTTTATGAGCCATGACCCATTTTAAAATATGTTTTTGGCGGCACTTATGTCAGGTTTTGGAATCTAATTTTTATGAAATTAGATAAATACCTATAAATACATAGTTATTTTATCATTTAAAATAAAACACACTTTATGAAGAAATCCTATGAGAAACTACTATTGTCAAGAGCATTCAAGAGCAACATTATTAATCATTTGTAGAAGCAATCAAGATCCTAATATCATGTCAAAACTCATGTATGTTCACATTATGTTTTGAGAGATAACATTGTGATGTAGGTTTTCAAGAATCCAATCATTCAAGCAATCATCCAAGCCAATTGATCAAGAAAGATCCAACATTCTTGAAGTGATGTGTTTATCTTCAGTCCTTCAAGACAATAATTAAAGGGTAGTGAGTTGTAGCAAGCATTGTTCATTCACCATTTCCTTTCATTTTCATTATCTTCCCATCAAGGTTTAATTACCAAATTGGGGTTTGACTAAGGTAAACCCCCATATAAACAAAAAAAAAAATTATTTTTGTCACTTCGACAGTGGGACTTGTGTAAAACAAAAGCTAAGATCTAGTATCAAAGGACTGTAAAAAATTATTTTGGATTCCCTAGCTGATACCCATTCACCCATGGGTGAATCAATCCCCTAGCACACCTCAAAAACAAATTTTGGTGATAGGTACATGCCATCAGACCCTTCTTAGATTTTCCTACAAAGTTTTGTAACAATGTCTATATTTTTGGGAATCTGCATTTTATATATTAAGTTTTATTATTCAATTAGTTTGAGTACTTCAAATCATTTCAGTTTGTTTCTAGACCTTTCCTACTGTCTCAAGGAATGAGATCCAGGTCTGATTGAATCACCATTGAGGTTGAAATTCAATATTTACACCTTGTGATCTCTTTCCCAATGAAATCCCTAGGGAAAGACATCTATTGAACTCCTAAGGTTCTATACACACACAATTAAAACCTTTGGGGATCCTTTTCCCCACATTTTAGTTAGTATGTTTATGGTTTGTATAAGATATTGGTTATGTGAGTATAATGAGTTGTTAAAACAATTTGTATATTTAGAAGTTGCTATAGAGGTTTCCTTTAATATAGGATATGAAAAATCCTATATATTTGTTTGTAATCCATATCATGGATGTATTGAGAAACATGATATTATTTTTGTGTAAAACTTATTTTTCCCAAAATCTCTGATTAATTTACATATAATTTAAGTATTTGTAGCTTAATTTATATTTAAGATAATGTATATGGAAGCAATGTAAAATTCATTCCTAAATAATGGAAAAATAATAGTTCACCTTTATACTTCCTAAAAATATACCTATAATGCATTTTTTTTTAGCCAATCATGTTCAAGAGAAATAATTTCTAGAATTTATAAAGTTAAATATTTTACATGTTCACTTTAGAGAGATTAAATTTTATTTCAAGAGGATTTTTTTTTCTAATTGGTTCAAAAACAATTTATTAATAACTAGTTAAGCAAGAAAAAATAAAACTATGTTGATGACAAGTACTAACAAGGTTGCATTGCTATGAAGTTCCTAGTAGATGGTTTTGTTCTTTGATTTGCAAACAAATTGAGAGTAGTGGTGGTTCAATTGAATTGACAAGATAGAAATTGATAACTTTGTATTCTCAAAGTAGTTTTATTTAAAAATACAGATAGATAAAGGATTGACTAGGATGTAGTTGATTAGAATAATATATATTTAGGTGAATTAAATAAGAAATTTATTACTAAGTTATTATTATGCATTGATAGTAACTGGTATTTTTATGACACAATTGATGAAGACTATATTTAAGTGAACTAAATAAGAAATTTGTCACTTAAGTTAATATTTTTTATTAATAGTGACTATTATTGTATTATTTGATATGCATCAAAATAACTTAGGTAAATTGTATATGTAAAAATATTCTTGTAGATTTTAAAGACTAACAAATTCCAAGAATTACATTTCTGCTAATTCACTTACAACTATAGATTCAAGTTCATGTGTCAATTCATTTTCATTGGTGCAAAGATTAAGATTTCAAATGCACATCTACAATAGAATAGAACAAAAACAAAAATGGAGAGAAACAAAAGCATCAAAGATGGAGGAAATATCACAAAGTTATTAAAGTTACTATTATCTCTTATCACCTTATAAATTTGTACTTGTTTGTTTTTTAATTTTAATTATTAATATATAAATTAGTATTTAAATTAAATTATTATAAAAAAATTATTTGTTTGTTTCTCATTTTATTTTATTTTTTTGATTCAAAATGGCAGCATGGCTGCGAATTATATTAATTTACAAAAAATTGTCGTTACAGTTCATACCCCATAGGGAACTTTGCTTACAAAATGGTGTATAGCCATCTGGTTAGCTGATAACAAAGAAAGAAAAAAATTAATAACATACACACAAATCCTAGCAAAATCCTACCCCACAATTTCCCTATAGATCATCATAAAACCGTCCTAATCCTACCAAGTTGGTAGAAGAATGACACCATTCCATCTTGATTACCGCATCCAGCTCTAATTGCCTACTCAAAAACTTGTAACCAATAAATTCCCAATGCATGTGTCGCTGCAATGCCTCTCCTTGTAAGTCCAATATGAAGGGGTGCCAGTCTACTTCCACACCCAGGTCGAGAATTCCTTCCACATCATCCGGCTAGGGAAAACCAACACCGAGCATAACAACCTCCACAGTATCAATGTCTCCCCCCAGAATAGAGCCCTTAAACATTCAGCGTAACATGAGAAAGCATCTTTCCTTTGGTAAGTTTAGATCCAACAGTGATGCCAAAAACCTAGATGAAATGTCTAAATTTTCCCTCGTACGATTCTTGGAGAAGCAATAGGCTCTCCCAAGCACCATTCTCACTGCCTCTATGCACAGAATGTCCTTATTGTGGCATATGTTCTTCATTCGCTTATCTGAAATTGCACTGGAAGGAATGCAGACTCCTTTGAACTCAACAATTTCATTGGTGTATCCATTTTGGTTCCTTTGGTATCATCAGAATGCATAATAAATAGAGAGAAAGACAAGCTCTGCATTAAATTTCAACCGCCAACTCGACTCCTCATTGTCCTTTTGAGCATAAACCAGAGTGTATGTTTCAAATATTCCATTAATTCACACGAAGATCCGACATCCCAAATGCTTAATTCCTGAAGAAAAAAAATGAAAGTACTTATGATGTTCTCTAAATGCATCTGGATGGCCTTACTTCTCTCAGTGTTACTTGGGAAATCCCCAAATCCATTCAGTTTTATACGCCAAATTTTCCTCCAACTCCACTAGCCACTCCGGGAGTTGAGCTCGTCAATTCCGTCTAAACTAACTTTGTTCACCTCGTGGGAGTAATTAATAGGTTGCTTTCTTTCTTGCCAAGTGTGCAAGCCCATGAGCCAAATCTAGTCATCCTGGCATAGACATAATACCCTCATTGGCACATGGGCCTTGTTTCTTATTTTAATTATTTGTATATAAATTAATATTTAAATCTAATTATTATAATTATTTATTTTATAATAATTTTAAATAAATAAAATATGATAACCATTTAAATCTAAATTATTTAAAAAAAAAATTAAACTATAAAAAGAATATAATATCATGAATTTATTAATTATACCTATAACTTAATAAATTTTCAAGAAACCATTGCTTCACATCACTTAACTGAGTAAATTATCTACTTTTCTAGTGATATTCAAAATGAAATGCTTTAAATATTTTATTTTCTTAGTTTTCTAACTTTTTTTTTAATAAAAGGGGTAAACACTTTATTTAAATCATGAAAGAAACATTACAAAGGGATCAGGGAACCTGTAGGCTCCAATGAAAGAAAGTACAAGAATAACCATCCAAGACAAAAGCCACCATCCAAACAGCCCCAAACACCTTATCCCTCCATATCATCAGCAACGACCCTCTCTAATTCATGACAATAGTCAGGGGATAACTGTTCCCACCCCTCAACCTTCCAATCATCTGCATGCTCCAAAGCCTACAAAGCCAAACAATCAACAACTCTATTCCATTCACATGGAATGTGGGAAAAAGACACCACTTCCAACATAGAGCACATCTGCAGAATTTTTTGAACTACCAATGCCAGTTGCTAATTAACCTCAGCCACCTTTTGCTCATGCAACATATTAACAATAATTTATGAGTCAGATTCACATATAATCCTACGCCAACCCAAGGCACAAGCACACTCAATAGCCCAGAGAATCACCAACCCCTCCATAAAGGTGTTAGAATGTTTCCCTTTATGGATGGATAAAAATAAAATAACCCGACCTAGAACTTTCTCTTCCAACTCCACCAACCCCAGCAGGCCCAAGATTACCCCTAGAGGAACCATCTGTATTAATCTTCAGAGTACCCGCTGGAGGAAGTAACCATCTTCCAACCCTTTGAACCTTCTTTTTAGCCTGCCTACCTCTTCTGACACAAGCAAAGACAAAATTCAACTCCTGCAAGCCCAAGAATCTCATCATCACTCCTTTCCAAAGGATAAGTTACTTCACATTTGGCTTCCACCGTATCTTGGATCATACCAACAATTTTGTGCCAAACTTGTTGAACCATCAGCCTATCCCCACGAAAAATTCTACGATTCCTTCCCAACTAAATTTGTCAAAGGATGAATGTAGGACCAATACACCACACAATCTAGAGGGAAGAGGCCTAGGTAGGAGGTCTTCCCAGACTACTCTAGAACACAAGAATGGAAGAAGCATGAACACATGGATGTTTTCAAACACCCCACCATAAATGCTAGAGCAACATAGAATAAGAACAACATTAAAAAAAATGGGAAGAATCCTCCTCACTGCCACCGCACACAACACAAATAGAGGGACCCTGGAATCCTCACTTTTGAAGATTATCCCAAGTCAAACATCTATTCCAAGCCAGAGTCCACACAAAACACTTACACTTTGGCCATGAAAAATTGTTCCACACATATTTCCACAAGGGGACCTCCACCTCTCCAAACTTACGAAAAAAATTTTGATACCCACTAGCCACCCTGAAAACACCCTTAGGATTCTAGCTCCAAGCTAGAATATCCTTATCCCTAAGGGAGTTGCATTGTCTACTAGCCAAAATATTTTAAAGCTTACCACAGTCTTCCTCCAATCCAACAATAGGTTAATCTCTAGAATCCTTCCACCTAGCCACCTCCATCAACCCACATGGATAAAAAGTCTTAAAATCAATCACCCTTGACCAACCAACCTCCAAGAAGCATTGGTAAAGATTCAAAAAATTAGGATACTGGCTCAAATAGGGGGTGTATACACTTAAAATCGGTCATCACCTTTAATTAATTAAATACTAGCTATTTAATTAATATTTCAACTATGTATAAATAAATTCTCAATTTATTTATATTGTTCATTTTCTAAATTCTCCAAATCTAAAACATATTCTTCTAAATTAATTAAATAAACAAATTTCCATAAGCTTGTTTTATTTAATTAATCTTCACTAATCTCGATTAGGAATTTGAGCACATGTCTACAATTTTTTGTGCCACCTCACCAAGGTCACATGAAATTAAATAATTCTAATTTTTAATTAGAATTATCTTCAACCAATTTTTAAAAGCACATGGCTTATTCCTCACACACTTCCACCAATTTTAAAGGCACGTGGTTTTTACATCATGTTTTGCATCATAGTTAGATCTTAGACTAACACTTTGCTTCATAATTGCATTTTATGTCCTCCATTGCATCATAGTTGCATTTTAGATTAGCATTTTAATAGTTTGCATTTAAGCACATGTAGAATCATATATAGAATCATATAGATCACTACCATAGTATCCACCACTATTTTTCCATTCATCATAGTCACCCACCATTCACCATAATCATCCATCATTCATCATAATATCCATCATCATTTCTACCATTTAGTTTCATGTAGGAATTTAATTAGCTTGCATGTTAAATACTACCCTTGTTTCTTAAGTGTCATTCTAATAGCCTTTGTGCACATAGAAATCTGAGGGCCAAAAGGTTAAAAGAATCTTTAAGAGTAGAGGACAATGAGATGTTCTTGAGAGATTCCTTAAATTGCAATTTAAAGTAGCTTCTTTGCTTCGAATCTTTAATATAATTCATTTCATTAAGGTTTGTGTTGATACTAACTTTCCACATTTCACACACACACACAAAATGGCGCCCACCATGGGCCCTTGCCCTGTTTCTTTTTAACATGCTGGAAAATTTATGTTCACAGGTTCGGGCGTGAGACTTTTGGCGCATCTTGCACCCGTTCTGGCACATATTGCACCCATTCTGGCACATCTTGCACCTGTTTTGGTGCTTCTTGCACCTATTTTGGCACTTCTTGCATGTGTTTTGGCGCTTCTTGCATTAGTTTTGGTGCTTCTTGAAAGTTTCCATAAAAGCTCACTAGGGTTCCAAAACATGGTTTTTGAGTTTTAACGCTTCTTGCATGAGTTTTAGCACTTCTTGCATGAGTTTTAGCGCTTCTTGCATGATTTTTAGCGCTTCTTGCATGAGTTTTGGTGCTTCTTGCATGAGTTTTGGCACTTTTTGTATCTGTTTTGGTGCTTTTTGCACTTTCTCTAGCGCTTTTTGTCTCTGTTTTAGCGCTTTTATAGTCAATCTTAAAATGATCGTATCTTGGTCATACGGAGGTCTTTTTCAGAGGTTTTTTTTTAAATGGGGTATAATTTCAAAGTTATGCAATGGTGTAAGTGTTTCTCAATTTTTGTAGAGTTAAAATTTTCAATTTTACACCAAAATTCAAATCACATTGCAACTTGGTCTAAGTTTTAGGGTTTTTATGCTTAATCATTCATCTAACCCTCATGTATTTATATTTATTGATCTCATCTAACATTGTGAGCATTTATTGTAGGTTTTAAGAAGAACATGGAGCATTGAAGTGAAAGAAAAATCATTTGATATCCATTGTACTAATTACTCGATCAAAGACATTCTTATCAAACTATTGACATATTGTAGGGGTTGGAAGTGATTTACTTGTTCCCTTTTGGTTAAGTTAGGAACATAGCTTAATTAAAAGGTTAATGAACACCATGTCTTTTGTGCTTTATGGATGGTAGGCATATGCTCTCCCCTTAACTGGGTGACCAAAAATCCAGACCCATTCACTTTTTGTGTGCGAGTGTGAGTGGAGTATATAGCGTGTGTTCTCTCTTTATTCATGTGGAATAAAGATTGATCAAACTACGGGTATACTTGCTTGCTTTTGTTTATCTTAGAGGGCCTTCCTTGTGGGAAAAATTAATCACCCAAGGGAACGACCCAACCGGTAACATGCTAAAGCCAAGTGACTTCCAACCAAGATATAAATTTGGGTACTTGAACAAAGGCAAGTATCATGAGGATAGTTTCGATGAGAAGGGAAACAATGGTCTCTCACCACATGGATTATCCCCCATGAATGGAATGTCTATACTAGAACCCTTGTTATAGTTTTTCCAAAAACTTTTATCTATTCTTTGGTGCAGCAACGGTCGTTGCAAAGGTATCCACATTCTCGCAGCTTTTAGTAGAGATGAGAAATATGCCATGGGAGATTCATGGGTATTGATTCTTAGCTGCCCCATATAGCTGCCCCATAGAAGTGAGTGTCCTGGAGGGGAGCCAATGGGGTCAAGCATCTATTCATCTGCTAAGAATAAGTGTAGTTGGGGTAAAACCCGCGTGGAATCCAAAAGAATACAGTCTTTCATAGCCTTAGGATTATACATTTGCTTGATGTGTTTTTATCAAAGTGTTTTTAAAACAAATTTCAAGCAAAAAATCACATGTCGAAAGTGAAAACCCTAATTCATAATAACATTCATTGAAACAACCAAGTCTCCAACTAGAAAATCCAAAAAATAAAACAAACTTCCAAGAAATAGTGTTATTCTTCCAGTTTCGCGCATCTTGTAGACCTTCTAGTGCATATTGATTGCCTTCTAGCGTATCTTGCACCTGTATTCATGCATATTTTCCAAGTTACCAGAGTCAAAACCTACTTACAGAGCCTTGTAAAAAAATTTGGTGCACCTTGCAAGTCCTATAAAACATCTTGTACTTGTTCTGGTGCTTTTTGCACTTTCTGTGGTGCTTTTTGCACTTTTTGCACTTTCTCTGGCGCTTTTTGCAATTTACCTGGTGCTTTTTGTCTTTGTTTTGGTGCATTTTTCACTTTCTGTGGTGCTTTTTGCACTTTCTCTGGCACTTTTTGCACTTTCTCTGGCACTTTTTGCAATTTACCTTGCGCTTTTTGTCTCTATTTTGGTGCATTTTGTAGACCACAAATAGTGACCTAGATTCATCTCTTGTCTGACAATTAGTCTCATCCCAATAATCCTCAGCAATGTTCAACCATTCCTTAGGTAAAACAAAGTCTAAACATGTGTTTTATCAAATGATTTCACGAAAGATTAAAATCCGAAAACCCAAGTCCAAAGTTCTTAGTTCAAGAGAACATCAAAAACGTCTCTCAAAACTCTACGAATTTAGAGAGAGGTTGGTCTTCAATTTTTACAAAAGAGCTTCATAGAACAATCCCAATTTGTACTCATTTTACTATTGTCAAAATCTAAGACTTTTCCAAAGATTTGAGTATCTCATATAGGAAGAAAATTTGGCTTCAGTTTCACAGTTTGAACCAAATTTTCAGTCCAAAATCATTCCTTAGGTACCTTAGAATCTAAACTTGTTAAAATTGACCTCTACAAGTGGAATTTTCCAACCTAAACCAAGATCTAACATCTCAAAGTACCAAAATCATCAAATTTATCACATCTTTGATTATTAAGCCTAGTTTCATCATCAGGATTTATCATCCTCTCATCACAAAATGAAGCTATATAATCAAATCAGACTTAGTCTCATCAATAGAATTTGTCATTCTATTTGACTTAGTTTTTATCCTTGGCACTCCTCCAAATGAAGATCAAATTTTGGCTAAAACTATAACACTTGTTTTCCCATTTTAACAAGACCCCAAAAAGCATAAACTCAAAGAATAGGAAATTGAAACTCAAACCACCATGGCTGAAATAGATGAGGATCAATTGAATGCTTTAGCTGATCAAATGAAAAACCTTCAACAACAAATCTGGGATATGCAAAGGGAAACAACCATAGAAATATATTTGTTATTAGACATCTATTCTTATCCATCTGAAAGAAATACGGACATGACACCTTCTACACCAACAACTACATCATCCAAGTTCAATTTCTTTGAATTCTTGAAAAAGTTAAATGAGAAATCCTAATCAAATTCTTCAAAGGATATTGAACAATCTTACCATGACATGCATCTATCTTCATCTCCCACAATCCAAAATATACCTCATGATTCTTTCACCCAAGTTAACAATTCCATCCAACCACCTTCTTCTATCATATCTTTTACATCCAATGATTCCTATCAATCTCTCAGTCCAAACCACACTGTCATAGACTCCTCTACACCACAAGATAAAAACATTCTTTCCACTTCATCCAATGATACCAAAATTCCACAAGTTCTTCCAATCTTTCACCAAGATCCCATCTCTCAAGAATTCTATGATGATCCCCTCCTTTCACTTTTCATCCACAAGGATTCCCTTCCATCTCAAGAGAAGAGTATCCTTCCAAGTCCTCCTTCCACTCCATATAATGAATTCATACCATCTCATGATTCCATTGCATCTCAGGAGCATGACAATTCTTCCATCCTATCTAATGATGTCCTATCACCCAATGATCAAGATATGCTTTCTACAAAATCTCATGATTCCCTTCCTCATCAAGATCAAGATATGCTTCCATCTGAGGATATCCCTTCATTTCATGAGGATTTTCATCCTTCTCAAGATCAAGATATGCCTTTCACACCACTACATGATGATTCCACACCTAATAAAGAGCAAGTTACTTCATCTCCTACACCTTGTGATCCTCTTCCAAGTCAAGATCCTATCACACCTATACTAGCTATCCATGAACCCCACACCTACAAATTGGGACCCTCCACCTTCATCCAATTTGGTTTACTTTTGACACCTATCCTTTCATCCATATCACATCCTCCCCAAAATGGACTTGCATCTTTTTTCACAAGCAATACCTATCCCATTGGTAAACGAATGTGTCAAAGTATGAATTAAAAAGGAAAAGGATTAGGCCTTCATGAACAAGGTATCTTGGAATCCCTTTCTGTCCAACAAAATCCATATTATCACGGCCTTGGTTATACACCTAAGTGTCCTAGTCCATCAAACCCACCATCTATCCTAGGTCCTCATCCTAATCCACTAAACCTTTCATCTATCCTAGGTCCTCATCCTAGTTCATCAAACCTTCCATCTATCCTAAGTCCACATATTAGTCCTCAAGAACAACAAAGGAACACATCCTTGATGCCCTTTCAAAATTCTACCTACACTCACTCATCCATAATACCTCCATACCATTCATCTCAATCCACCCCTCCCATTTCTCTTGGAAGCAATTTGGGTGCCAAATGTCAAAAGTTTCCATATCAAAATCCACATGTGTCAACGAATCAACATGTCTCCTCAAAGAGGCATGCAAAAATAAAAGAAAATTTGATCCAAAATTAAAGGAAAAATCAAAAAGGCCACAACAGCCCATCAAAGCAAAAAGGAAATTTTTGAAGACCACAAAGGTCCATAAATCAAAAGAAATTTTCAAAAGGCCACAAAGGCCCATTAAAGCAAAAAGAAAAACTTCCAAGGCAACAAAGTCCCATAAAGAAAAAAGAAAAATTTCAAAGGCCACAAAGGCCCACAAAGCAAAAATCAAAGTCAAAAGTCATGTGGATTCCTAAAAATCTCATAGAAGTAATAAAATCTAAATTGGCATCCAAATTTGCTAATCCAAAAGCTTCCTCCAATCTTCCATCCAAAAAACTTGAGACCTTCCAAATCCATTTTTCCTCCATCACTCCACCATCCTTCAAGGTGTGTGCCAGTGTTGACCTTGCAATCCTATCCATTTATCCATCAACAAGTCTTCCCACCTCCTATCCATTACCCAAAATTCATCCCTCATTATTCTCCTTTAATCCAAACCTTTCGATAAGTCCTTAGTTCTTCCATCATACCTTTAATAGGCCAAAATTTATGAGTCTAATTCTCATTTACCATGGTTTACTAAAGTGATGTTTGGTCGTGAAACTTGATGCTTAAGTCCTTCCTCCATCTCCCTATCATTTGTATCCTATTTTCCATATTCCTCTTGCATTCTACACTTGGGGGGGAAAGTTTCGCCCATCTTATCATTCCTTAAATTTCCACCTTTGATCTTGAAAAAGTTAAGGATCTCCATGAACATCATATATCTTATCCTATTCGCTTTGTCCATATCTTTTGTACCATATCTTTTGTCTTATCCATATTCCATCATTCTTACTAGATACATCCTTCTTCTCATCCGTGGTCTTGATGAGGAATAGGGGCAAAATACTTGGGCCTTGTGTCTGTATCTTATGTAGTTGATCTTGATCATCCCATTCATTATCTTTATCCTTTCATTATTCCATTCCATATCTCCTAGCTTGTCAAGATCCATGTCATCATGTCTCTTTGCAACCTTGAATCTTATCATACAAATCATATTTAATCCTAGTTGTAAAAATTTTATCCAATCCTCATATCTTTTGTCAATCAATCATCAACAAACATCAATATTATCGTACTTAGAGGAAATCAGTGATCCTAAGTACTTATCATTATCATGCCTTGGAATCAATCATTCCTGGCATCCTAATCAATCAACCATTATCATCTTTCGACAAGAGATATGTTGCTTGTGTGACATGTTTTGCAGTGAATCTTTCATTTTGATCTATCATTTATCCATGGTTACATTACCTCTATTATGGGGCATCTTGTTCCTTCAATCAATCATATCATATCATTTCATCTTAAATATCCTAAAAAAAATACAAAAAAATCAAAAAAAGATCAAAAAATACAAAAAAATCAAAAAAAGATCAAAAAATACAAAAAAATCAGAAAAATACAAAAATACAAAAAGGAAAAAATCAAAAAGATTAAAAAAATCATAAAATTTGAAAAAGTGCAATAAAAACAAGTAGTGAAAACCTGGCAACAGGCACTATTTGTGATAGGTTAGCTTTTCCATCTATTTGAGCATGTTGACCATTTTCTTTTTCCATCCATCTTCCTATCCTTTGAAAGCTCCAAGTACATATCCTAGCATCGCGGTCGTGTCTCACCCTAGACTGGGGGCAAAATATTGAACTCACTAGGGGCAATAAACTTTGAGCTTGACCCAACAGACAAACAGTAGTGGGGAAAGCACAACTCAAAACAATGATCATAGTGCAACTCAACATTGAACATCAACCATCATCAGAAACACATCAAACACCCAAATCAAAACAACCAAATCCAAACCAAATGCTAACTTCAAATGGATGGTGTTCTTTTTGAATCATGGGTTGATCACATAACACTTGAACGTTCACTTGTTGAACTTTGATTTTTGTTATCATATATTTGGAGCCACTCAATGATGTATTGAACTAGAGAAGCTAGGAAGGAGTATGATTTTTCTTTGTCTGTTGTCTGTGAGTTGATCATTATTACTGTACAAAATTTCACAAGATGTGTGCTACAAAGTATCACTGATGACATTCTAAATTTGCATAGGAAAAGGATTAACTCTTGTTTGTTTACACAAGCAATGCTCAGGTCATCTCAGTTTAATTATAATTAGATTCTTGTGTTAACTTGCACTATCAAACATCATGGAAGTAGTACTTAGGTCATCATGGTCTAAATATACCATTAATGCTTGTACTCACTTTCAACATTTTAAAGGCCCAATGATGATAAAAAGCACAACAAATAGGTTGTTACAACTAACAACTTTTTCATACAAGATCTACAAGGTTAGAGTAAATTGCATCCATGTTAGTTTGTGTAAGAGAGGGGGACCACTGCATTCAAGACCCCAGGTCATGGAGGGTCAAGACGTGAGAGGCTACCCTAACTTAACTCAGCTAAGTGTATTGTTTAGGGTATGAGGATGAGAATGATGAGGATTATGATGTCCTACAATCACTTTCCAATCTCGAGTTTCAAGGTGGGGCTAGGAAAGTCAGTTTTTAGGTCCAACTCTACGCCTAAGGGAGCTCTCTACCTGAGGACGACAGCGTGACGCACTGGCATCTCAAAAAAAAATTGTACTTCATACGGTCAGATCACAGTAGAGACAAGGTCGGACATGTCAAAATGACTAACAACCTAGCTCAATTATTTCTAGGAGAACAAAATAGTACTATGAAATATGAGAAGTACAAACAAAGGTGATAAAGTAGATATACCAAAGCTAAGGTGATGAAGACAATCTCGTAGAGTACCCTGCCCGCTAGCTAGCTCCTCAAAGTGCATCCACCACCTCCACCAAGAGCACTTAAGGCTGCTTGGAGGAGAAATGAGAGGAACTCAAGGCTCTGCTACAATGGTGTGGTCCCAAACTTGCTCTACCGACATGATGGATTGTGATATTGCTTCTATAGAATGCTTGGAATGCTAGAATGTGAGTGCAAAATGAGCTTGAAGTGGTGTAGAGGTCTTCCAATCTTTCATCCAACCTCCAAATGCAAGTTCAAAGACTGATTATGAAGGAGTGAGAAGGAAAATGACCATATTCAGGTTGGGTGGCCGAAGGAGGCGTTACAACTTCACTGCCAATGGGAAGAGTAATTCCTCTATTGGCTTAGCCGCAGGAATTTGCTAGGGACGTAAGAGTGTGCGTGGACATCTGTGCGCCGCGCGGGCGTCCCCGATAGAAACGCCTCCACCGACACACAAAATAGGCACCAAGTGGACTACCATTAGCAGGCTTAAGTAGAATTAAGCCTTTGACTTAGGTTTTCTAAAGTGTATAGAGGTAAAAAGGGAAATTGTGCCTAGGGTGCAAATTCGCTCTTATACATTTTTCCCCCACTTCAGCAAGCACAAGTACTAATGAGTACTTGGTAAATTAGATCAAGAAAAAGAGTAGGGTTAGAAAAGTATACCTGAATCATCGAGGAAGAAGACTGCGATCTAGTGAACCTAAAGATGCAGGAAAAACAAAAGACTCCATAGCTGCTCGGAACTATGAATTTAGAACAACAAAGTGCCTTACAGGCCCACAGACCTGCAAGGAGGCAACCCCCAAGATCTCTTGCATGGAGGAAGCCCCAAGGAAGTGGTGACATGTTTACTTGTAGATAGAACATTTCAAAAGCAGTGACACGTCTACCTGCAGATAGAGCGTGTCTAAAGCATCGATACATCTACCCGCAAATAGAATGCATCTAAAAGTGGTGACATGTCTACCCACAAATAGAACATGTCTAAAGCGTCAATACATCTACATGCAGATAGAACACATCTAAAAGTGGCGACATGTCTACCCGTAGATAGAACATGTCTAAAGCGTTGATACGTCTACCCGCAGATAGAACGCATCTAAAAGCGACGACATGTCTACCTACAGATAGAACATGTCTAAGGCATTGATATGTCTACTTGTAGATAGAACACATCTAAAAGCGGCGACATTTCTACCTACAAATTGAACACATCTAAAGCAGTCAGTCATGTAAACCAAAAAACTTTCAAAGGGGTCCCTCAAGAACTCTTCAAAAAGAGAGGGGTCCACTATTTGAAAAAGGAAGGTCTAGTCAAGCTGCCCCCAAGCTAGACGTGAAAGGATGAATGGAACAAGTCTAGTCGGGCTACCCCCAGACTAGACGTGCAATAGTCCATTCGTTATGAAGGCTTTTGAAGAAAGGGTCCTTGAGGAACCCGCCATGAAGTATAAGGGGGGTCCACTCAAGGGACACGCAATTCAAAATTCGCCATCTTAGAGCAATTCATCACCAAGGGATCCTTTTGAAAGATGTTCACTTCATCAAGGAATTCGAAAGGAAGGTCAGGCCCCCATGCGAGGGGAAGTCAAAGCAATTCCCGCTTCAGAGGAAGGTCTTCAAGTCCTTTCTTTACAAACATGTAATGAAGGAAACACATTTCGTTAGGGTTCCAAGTTGAGAATGCGCTTCCAAGGAAAGGTATTGTAAAGACTCTTAAGAAAATATTTGTTGGCGGAAAATTCATTTTCTGAGATTCGAAGTGTTAAAGGAGAGCATTGTCACACATAGGAGTGACAACTCAAGCAAAGAAGAGAGGAAGATTAAGAGAAAGTGAAAAGTAAAAACAAAGGGCACAGGGGGATTTGGTTTAGAGGGGTCAGATCTATTTGAGCTCATATAATAGTAGGTAGCCGCAATGCAAGACAAAATATCATCAATCCCCAGCTAGATAAGGAAGAATTCACAAAGAACAAAATCAAAATAAAAAAATTGGGTCAACATGGAAGGGAAGCCTAAACGCCCCCAACACTTTGCATCGTCCCCAATTTATCAAAAATCAATCAAAAACATGGAAGAATGATGATATAAATAGAAGGTTTATGACACAAAAACCATGCTTGTATCCAAGCACCAACAAGGGTGATGAGGTTCATTTGGGTACACATAGCACGAGTACGAGGGAACACATTACAAAACACGCACAAACGCACACAAGATCAAGAAAAGGGGGACCTCCTCCTAACATTGATCATTCAAAAGGTCGTCTACTTCCCAATCTAAATCCTTGTAAGGGGAAGGAGGACGAGCCTGCAAGGGTGGAATGTTAAGAGGAGGGGCATTTGACCCTCCTGCAACAAGGGTGAAGGAAGAGGGCCCCTCGAGGTCATCTCCACCAAGCTCTTGTGGAGTCAAAGTCAGTGATTTTGCAAAGATCGCCGACAGGGTCGGTACTTCATCCATAAAGTTAAACATGCACCCCATGGGAGCGCCATGTCCTACTTCATCGAACGGGATAGGCTATGGATGAGATCCACCGCTAGGCTCACCGAATGATTCGAGAGCGGTGAAAAACTTAGGAGAGGCCGAGACTGATCCTGTCACAACGACATAATAGGTCATCACAGGGCCACCTTGCGAAGGTGGGATCCTCTTACGTCCTTTATCATGATAAGGACTACCCTTTGCCTCTTTCTTCACAAGAGGAGATGAACTCCCTATGGATGAAGCTAGAGGTGCAGAGGAGGAGGAGGAAAAAACCTCAGTGGATATGACTGAAGTGTTAACCATATCCACGAGTTTTGGGAAAGGTTGAATATTCAAAACAAACATCAACAAAGGCAGCTCTGTCGAAGGAGCGATAAACACTTGTACCCGTTTAGGGTTAGGCGTGTTCGTGCTCGCAATGGAACTTGAGAATGGATCAAGCAAAAGGGACACAGCAGGAAGGGGGAAAGAAGATGTTGCAGAGGGCCCTAAAGTAGGGGTAGTCAATTATTCCTCCTTCTGCTGTGAAGTAGCCTGCTCAACCAGGAGAGCCTTTCATCGACGCTTGCACTCTCGTGCAAGGTTGTTCCTATGGCTCTTAGAGTTAGAATTTGGATCTTGCGAAGGGACATGAATTTCTTGCTCGATCATAGGAACATCCACTACAGTTGTGTCGGGTGGAGGAACGGGTTCCGGTCCAGGAGCAGGGGGAGCAGGCTGAGGAGCAAAGAGAGGAGTCGACTCAAGAGCCTCGATAGTGGGCCTCTTTCCACTCACTGGCTTAGGAGCAGGAGCAATAGGAGGTTGTGGATCGAATTCTCTATGAGAACCTTTCTTTTTTTTGTACAGGTAGTACCATGGTCCTGTAAATTCATTAGGAAGGTCCGCAATTCTAACCTTGAGCCTACACCAAGGAGGAATCATCAGATTTAACAGATAGCCACCATGCTTGCTCATCTAGTACTCTTCCTAGGAAAGGGGAGAGGACGGGGCAATATATGACAAGGTCATTTTCCCCTTGCCCTTAAGGGAAGAAGAGGGAGCTGCTATGGGCTTCTCCTCCTTCTTCATGGAAGAGAGAGGATATGGTATAACCTTATTTTTAGCTTCATGGGAAGGAGAAGGGACCGACGTGGACTTCTCTTTCTCTTTTAGAGAAGGAGTATTCATAAGCGCAGGCTTCTTCTTCTCTTCCCGGGGAGAGGAGGTAACTAGTTGCTTTGTTAGAGGAAGGGTCAGCTTTGGCTGCCCTTTTCCTCCAGTTTTATACTTCACATAGTTCTTGTAAAGTAGGTCTATTCTTGGAGGAAGCAAACCAACTGGAGAGGACCAAAAGTGATCCAACGAATACCCACCACGAGATACCAAAGGTTGATATCTGTTATCATGCACTACATGCATGACACCCTTGTGGGAAAACTTTAAGCATTTGTGGATAACGGAGGTGACCCCATTCATGGAAGCCAACCAAGGAATGCCTAGCTTCACTCTGAATAGGTCTGACTCAGGAATAATGTCAAAAACCATGTCAATAGTCCTAGGTCCAACTAGGACGGACAAAGTGATCGATCCATAAGGTTTGAGATCCATACCATCATGGGTACAAATGCTAGATCTTGTTTCTCCATAGTCTTCTTTTTGTAGCAAGTTCAATACCAATGTTTCTTTAGTAATAACATTTACACGACTCGCGGGGTCTATCAAGACTCCAGTCACAATGTTACCATTGATACGAGCAGGAATGTAAAGAGGTGAGGGCTTGTTGTTCAAAGGTATATCATGTGTTGTAAATGTAATATCCGGTGAACCAAGTGCAGGTGAAACAATGGAAGTCACTGTGACCATATTCACATAGGCCCTGGCTTGAAAGGTAGAATCAGTGGGATCGATAATCATGTTAGCAAAATGCGATGAAAATGGGTTCGTGTATATCTGTAATTCACTATTTTCTTTCACCATTGATTTGTTAGTGTTTTGTTTATTCCCATCGAGACGAATGCTACCATCCTTGATGTGGTCTTGTATTTCATAACGCAACCGCCTACAACATTCAATATCATGTCCATTAACCCTATGGTACTATCAGTAAGTGCTCCCATCATACCAATTCGGGTAAGGTTCCTTAACGGGATTAGGAGCTGGAAAAGTTGTGATCTTATCCCTTAGTAACTTTTGTAAGACGAAGGTATAAGATTCTGATAACTTTGTGAACTTCCAATTGCATTTGAGGCCATTGTCATTAGTAGCAGCTACTACATTCACAATGGCTTTTCCTTTTTCAAAGATTGATACAATGGATTTCCCTTCAGAACGAGAGCACGAGGAATATCACCCAAATTGAACAATTGTTTGTTGGTATTCTCGTAAAGTTGCACACAGATATGTGAAAGAGGGATATTTCATCAAGTCGAACTTCTCTTTCCAAGGCCTTTGTAAGTTGCCTATGAATACCTTTTGCACGTTAGAGTTGGGAAGCTGATATGAGATTTGTGAAAGAAGCGCTTGATAATGCACTATGAAATCAGTGATCTTCTCATTGTCTCCTTTCTTACAACGGACAAGATCCGAAAAGGTCATCTTCAGCCTGATGTTTGCTTGAAACTGCCTAAGGAATTGGTTAACAAGTTGATCAAATGAGAAAATAGAATTATTAGGCAAGGAACAGTACTACTCAAGTGTTGTGTCCCTGAGAGATCGGGGAAATAGTTTAGCCATCAAAGCATCATGATGGAAGAATCGGTGCAGAGAGCATTAAAAGAGGACACGTGTGTCTGTGGATCCCCCTTGCCACCAAACTTCTCAAACTTTGGAATCTCCATTCCCTGAGGGAAGGGAGTGTTTAAGATAGCAACCAAAAATGAGCTATGTTAGAAGAAAGGTTGGAAAATGGGTTAGGCTGAGGCCCAGGAGAGGCTCGCTAACTAACTCTGCATCTTACCCATATTCTGAAGTAGAGTATTCAAAATAGGGTCGTTAGAAGATAGAGGGCCAGAGGAACCTCCTCCTCCAGAACCACCAACAGGTCCACTTCCAGAACTACCATTGATGTGACTTCCGCCAGAGCCGTCACCACTAGCGGGGCCTCTATCGAAACCATCACCATGACCTCCACTAGAGCCACCTCCTCCAACACCACCTCCACTACCAAATCTGCCACCACTACCAAAGCCTCCACCACCGGAGGTGACAGAGGGGGTAAAACTAAATCCCAACGAAACCTTATTAACTTTGATAGTTTTCGGTTGATTAGGGATGGAAGGGATACTAATAGAAGGGGTCCCATCAGTCATGTAGATAGAAGTAGGAGGCATTGATACTCTTAATTTTTTCTTGAGCTCTCCAAAGGTGAATCCTTTTGCAAAACCATAGATGCCTGAAGGAGCGCACGCTTCAGCGATACCGAAGAGACTACTCAAAAGCTCTACACCTATTTGATCTTTGTTCATCATATGTCTTAATTCACTCACAACCCGAGTGGCTCTAGCCATCTTTGGATTTCTTTCCAAATTATTTTAAAGGTTGCCCAACCCCCTTGTAAGGGCAGACACATATTCAATAGGGATTTGAACGGCCTCATGCTCGTCCACCAATGATGGCATGGGAGACGCAGGAGGAGTGGGAATGTGATCGGTCTCGTCAATGAACCCCATCTCATTCCTTGATAATTGTTCCTGCACGAAAAAACTAATTATGGGATTAGAGAAAAGACCTATAGAGATACCAAGCGATAACTTCATTTCATCCATTGGGAGGTGTCGTATACTTCTCCTCACAATATGCCCAGAAGTTGTGGACTGGGTTACAATGTTCATAAACCTTCACAATGCGCGGGGTCACAACAACCGTGAAATATCTAAAGGGAGTTTTAACACCAACGGATGAACAAATGTTGGTTCATGTCAAGTTCACCAAAAATGTAAGAGAGGGGGACCACCGCATGCAAGACCCTAGGTCATGAAGGGTCAAGACGCGAGAGGTTTCCCTAACTTACCTTAGCTAAGTGTATTGTTTAGGGTATGAGGACGGGAATGATGAGGATTATGATGTCCCATAATCACTCTGCAATCTCGAGTTTCAAGGTGGGGCTAGGAAAGTTAGTTTTTAGGTCCAACTCTGCACCTCAAGGAGCTCTCTGCCCGAGGATGTCAGCGTAGACTTCAGATGACAACGCAACGCGCTGGCATCTCAAAAGCGTGTTGTAGTTTGTACGGTTAGATCATAGCAGAGACAAGGTCTAACTCATCAAAATGACTAACAGCCTAGCTCAATGATTTCTAAGAGAACAAAACAGTACTATGAAATACGAGAAGTACAAATGAAGGTGATAAAGTAGATATACCAAAGCTAAGGTGACGAAGACAATCTCGTAGAAGACCCTGCTCACCAGCTAGCTCCTCAAAGTGCATCCACCACCTCCACCAAGAGCACTCAAGGCTGCTTGGAGGAGAAACGAGAGGACTCAAGCCTCTTCTGCAATGGCATGGTCCCAAACTTTCTCTATTGACGTGATGGAGTGTGATATTGCTGCTATGGAATGCTTGGAATGCTAGAATGTGAGTGCAAAATGAGCTTGAAGTGGTGTAGAGGTCTTCCGATATTTCATCCAACCTCCAAATGCAAGTTCAAAGACTGATTATGAAGGAGTGAGAAGGAAAATGACCATATTCAGGTCAAGTGGCCGAAGGAGGCATTACAACTTCGCTTCCAATGGGAAGAGTAACGCCTCTATTGGCTCAGCCGTAGGAATCTGCCAAGGACATAAGTGTGCCATGCAGATGTCTGTGTCATGCGGGCATCCCCAATAGAAACACCTCCACCGACACACAAAATAGGTTCCAAGTGGACTACCATCAATGGGCTTAAGTAGAATTAAGCCTCTGACTTAGGTTTTCTAAAGTGTATAGAGGCAAAAAGGGGAATTGTGCCTAGGGTGCAAATTCACTCTTATACAGTTTGCATCTGTATTTATCAGATTTCCAAAGCTGCGACAATGATCTTATCTTTGGCACTAATGGATTGAGTACACTTGACATCTGCAAAAACATATCATTATCATATAATTCCACATCAGTTGCATTATCATTTGCATACATTAGAAAACATTATCACATCATTCATCCATCCATGCATCACATAATTATATTTGCATAATAAAACACAAAAAGAAGTGAATTCCATCTCACTTGCATAATCATAATCATCTCATTCATTTTTAATGGATTAAGAAATTGGTCCATTAAGAAGATTGAAAGACATCTCCAGCAGAGTAAGAACGAAAACATCTCTATTTTAATAGGGGCATAATTGAACTTGATGCATCACTGAAATCATTTATTCCTTTAGTAAAATGGATCTTGGATTCAAGATTGAAGGACATTTCAACAGATTAAGATTTCCAAGAAGAAAAAGTTACTGAAAAGCATGATTGATTGACAAGGATATAATGCCCTTGTTATGACCATCTAAAACCAGTAGTGAAGATGAATTTGTTATTACTCAAATCCAAGACTGATAAAGGACTAACTAGCTATAAACATCACATGTCATTTGCATAATTACATCCATCTCACATAGCATAAAACATCATCCATAAAAGCAGATTAACTCATCAGCCATGCATTATCATATCATCATTGCATACATCCCACAAATAAATCATCACATAAGCATCATCATTGCATAATCATCATAATCATCATGATCATCATCACATGTAAACATCACATAAACATCAACAGAAATATGCATCATTATGTGATCATTTCATACATCATTCATTCATCCATTCCATCATTTATTTGCATTAGAAAAGTACAAAAACATAAAAAAACATCACATTTCATTGACATCATAGGATCCATCACATACATCATTTATACATCATTCATAAAGCATCATAGAACCATAACACATCATTTGCATCCTCATTTGCATCCATAATATATCATAGCATTATCATATAGATCACATAGCATCGTAAAATAGAAATAAAATGCATCCATCTATAGCATATCATCATCATAACATAGAAATTAAATGCATATCATAATCATCATCATAACATGGGAATTAAAGGCATCATAGATATCTATCATCATATCAAAACATAGATCATAATTATTGTTGCATATCATATAACCTCAAAAATCATAATGTCAAAGTGTACGAGGATACCCAAAAGTATGACGAGATACATCTATATTAAAAATGGAATTGTATCGTAAAGTCTGAAGAACATCATCAATGTCACAATGGCGTATACATCATGTCCAAAGTACATCAAAATATGCTATCCTAACCGGAGCTATGTCGAGCTCCCCCCAGATGTTGCTGGAATCACAAAATAGGTACTTCCTCCACTTGACGGACCTGCACCAGGACCTCTCCTATCTCCAGGAAATGGTTGTGCAACACCCATGCTAATAGTCTGAGATTGAGACCTGCCAGATCGAGACTGTACAAAGCTCTCTTTCCACTCGGGAGGAACCAACTCATGATATTTACCCCTGTAAAACTGAGCCTCCTAAGCAATGTTCCAAAACTCTCTGAAATAATTAGATGTACTGGCAGTTGTTGCAGCCTGTTGTAATCTCTCAGTAATGGCCTCGGCCTACTCTACTCATTGTCTCATGCAATCTCTCTGCAGTAAGTATGACAACCTGTACCTATACCTATTGTACCTCCTGCCTATCTGCATCTCTCTCAATCATTAGTGTTTGAACCTATGTCTGAGCCTGCACTAACTAACCCTGAAGAGTTTGAACCTGTGCCTGTACCTGCTATATGTGTTGCCTATCTACATCTCTCTCAGTCGTCAGTGTCTGAACCTAGCTAACCTGAGCCTGCATATGAGCCTGTAACTATCCCACCTGTGCCCAATCCTGCACTAAATCACCCTGAAGAGTTTTAATTTTTGCATGTAATGCCTCTATCTGTGCCTATTGCTGATGAGAGGGGACTCCAATCTGAATCCTAGGAATCACCGACTGAGGTACGATAGTACTCCTACTTATAGGAACTACAAAATCTAGAATGTGACTACCAAATGCACCTGATAGCCTTACACCTGAGCTACCACCACCACCACCATCATTTCCACCATCATCACCACCCCCACCACCAACCTCAACACCATCATCATCCCCTTCATCCCCCCTTTGTCTCGGTTCCCTATCATCATCATCAACTGGCAGAAATGGCTCATCAGGACTAGATAACCTCGAAAAGGGATGTGTGTAGAAATACTCAAAACAATCCTCTGTCATCCCTGCATCTGCAATGTGTGGAGCATAATCCCTCAAACATGGCGCCAATGAATAATACTCAGTACAAGCAGCATCATAAGATAAACACATTCCCCACTCTGTCATATCCTATCATCGTCGCGAATAATGGGCATCGCTTGAATTTGTCCAAATTGATGACAAACCTGTAGATACAAATATCTCTCAAGTATAGAACATGTTCATCCCATCAAGTATCACGATAGAAACATGTATGGAATCTCCACCTGATTCTCTAGCCACACCTCACTATCCAAGTAAGGGCGCCATGTCACGCTCTTTAGATCATCTAGGACATGTCTCCAATAATCTAATTTGTTAATCTTTTGCTAGACACATGGATCGATGTAGATGAACACATAAGGTTTTCCCGTTGGTCGTTGCCTATCTCCCATAGGCCTAGTGATCACTATAAGCTCCCACGCCCATATCTGCAACAACGTAACTCCAAAAGAGAGGCTCATCTCCCCACAATAAAAACCTAGTGTAAATCATGATACAAATGGGCTAACATCCAAGAACCCTGTGCATATCTGGTCCCCTCCAAAATCATACACTCCAATACCCAACCCCAACCCACTGATAATCCCTTTGACCTATGGTCAGGACAAAGGAATCCACCAACAAACCCAGACATAACACATGGTAGAGGATCATATCTCTCGATCATCTCCTACTAGGGGACCCAACGGCCGAAAACATGATCATCTCAAAAAATACTACGCAAGGCATCGGTCTCATCTTGCTCTACTTTGTCATACACAACTATCTTCCCAACCACTGGAATCTGCAAGATACGATACACATCCTCGAGAGTAACTATCATCTCCCTAGTAGCCAGATGAAAGGTGTTGTGGTCACTATGCCACCTCTCCGCCAAAGTAGTCAACAAACCCATGTTAATCCCATACTGAGGTATATCTAACAATGATGTCAAACCACAACACGTGATAATATCTAAATCAGCCTACGTCAACTGACGAATCATATCCGACATCTTTGGGAAATGCTCCCGAGACTGGAGAACATCAAGGTCCTCCTAATCATATCATAACAAACAAATTAACATTAAATCAATCAATATCATCAGTCAATCACATCAGGTTCAATCAAGATCATCAGCTAATCACATCGGGTTCAATCAAGTTCATCAGTCAATCACATCAGGTTCAATCAAGATCATCATTCAATCAAATCATGTTTGATCAAGATCATTAGTCAACCTATCAAATCAATCAATCAAGACAATCATCAGTGAATCTATCATTGATCCTCACCTATCATGAGGTTGATACATCATCAATCCTACCATCGATCCTCACCTATCATGAGGTTGATACATCATTAATCCTACCATCGATCCTCACCTATCATGAGGTCAATCAAGAATTAATACTATCATCGATCCTCACCTATCATGAGGTTGAAACATCATCAATCTTATCATCGATCCTCACCTATCATGAGGTCGATACATCATCAATCCTACCATCGATCCTCACCTATCATGAGGTCGATACATCATAAATCCTACCATTGATCCTCACCTATCATGAGGTCAATACATCATCAATCCTCACCTATCATAAGGTCGATCAAGCATCAGTACTATCATCGATCCTCACCTATCATGAGTTTGAAACACATCAATCTTATCATCAATCCTCACCTATCATGAAGCTGATACATCATCAGTCCTATCATTTGACTCTCACCTATCATGAGATCAAATCCTCAACTATCTTATCGAACATCAATCATGCAATGAACATCACACAATCAGATTGAAATCAATCAAAAGCATCATTAAACAACACACAACACAACAACTAACATAATTCATGAACATTATACAAGCCTCAATGAACATCAACAATGCAACATTTGACATAACCAAGAGGACTTTAATCAATCACACATTGTCAGACTGGAAAAACAATAGGGAAAAACATCAGGAATCATCAAAGACAAACCCTGCCAACACCCCCAAGATAGCAAAAGGCACCAAAGAATCAGCAAAAAGGGAAAAAATGACTTTAAATGGCCTACAACACCTATCTACCAAGTTCAAAACACCAATAAAAGGCAGTAAAATGACTAAAGGAGGTTTCTCGTAATGTGTACCGGAGGTCCAGCTACAGCAAGCCAACCATGGCGACGAACGTGCTCGAAACGATGCTTGTGATATGGAACCACCATCTTCCTCTAGCTCTCCACTCTCCAAATTCTCCAAAATCACAATGTGCAAATGAATTCACTTTTCCCACTTTTTACCTTTTTAAAGGTTAATGGTGGGATTTATTTCTTTTTTACCAAAAATGAGTTTTAACTAATCAAAATTGTTCAAGGAGCAAGTGTAGAATCAAATTTTGAGAGATAAATTATGTTTTATATCAAAGTATCATTGGTTTAATGTTGGATTATCATCGCATCACTACAACATCATCACACAATCATCCAATCATTGACAAATCACCAAAATTCCAAACTTCACTGATTTATCTCTCGAGGGGGCATATATCCGTCAGTACCTAAAAATCAATGTTTGGGGCATCAAAAACTTTTCTAAGCATTGGTATCAAATTTTTCTTTGAAGTTGTACCCTTGTTGAACCTGATGTTCAACACCTCGGTGTAACATGGGAAGACCTCCAAAGCTGTGGGTCACTTATAGACAGAGGTCAACCTTCGGAGAAGGCCGGCTTCCTTTGGTGTCACCTAACTATTGATTTTGTAAAGGGAAAGGGTAGAACGAGGATAACAGTAAAACTAATAAAAACACTATCATTATGGTGATGCACCGAATTTACTAAGAAGACATATAACACAGTTTACACACACAATTTCAGTCAATGACAAAAGCTTAGTTGTACACAAATCAATCACATACATTTTTTGCATAAACATTTCATGAAAAGGTTTGTATGGCTACACTCCTAGAAGGAAGGAATATCTTCACAACTAGAGAATACTACTTTTTGAACACATCTCACAACCTGCAAAAAATATATGTTGCTCTATAGAAAGGTGCTAAGATAAGACATAACCACAATGAATCATACAGTTTCTCAAGTAGTTTCATCAATTACATGAAGGAACAAATTTTAATAGAGAGATTGAAAAGGTAAAGCGCTTATACTCATTGATTTCAATGGTTAACACTGATATGCATGCCCGTCATGAGTTACAAAACATAGTCTCTCTTCCGCAAAGAACTCTACAAGTTACAAAACACAGAAAAGCACCAAGTAAGAACTCCTTTGCAAAGAGGTAAAAAATGCCTTATATACCAAAGAGTGTCAGCCCCCGCCCTAGGGTTTTTACAAAAATATTAGTCAGCCGAAAGATCTGCCCTTAGATCTTTTGTAGGAAGTTAATGTTACATCCCCGCTATCCATGTCAGTGAAGAGTTACTCCAGCAATGGCCTCCTTGATCTTTTGCAACGCCTGCATTAACTTATGGTCTCGCGTCTATCTTCTAATCTCCCTGTCGAGCTGCTTTCAATGCTCTTGAGCTCAAAGCAGATCCATGTCGCTCATTCTGATTGGTTGAACAGATGCTTTATGGGGGCGCCAAATGGTCAAAGGTCATTCAGATTGAATCACATGTCGGTGAGACACTGACCGTGTCTCCCCGATGCGATCATGTCCTTCAGCAGTTATCGGCATAGATCTTTACTGTCGATAAGAGTTCATGGCAAGAGTTCATAGAAAGCCCAAAATTTATATCGACATTCATAGTGGCAGTCACCCAGACCATCGGCAAGACCTTTCACATTCGGTTAGACCTCACAGAGAGCCCTCATCATTATACCGTTGTGCTCCTTCGTCGGCAAGACACCCATGTGTCAGTGAGACCTTCTACCGAAGGCAAACACTATACCGAGACCCTTCATTGGTCGGCAGGATCTCATACCTTCGCCAAGACATCATGGTGAGTTTACTTTCCTTTGCCCCGAGCTCACATCCTTTCGCTTCGGCAAGACTCCTCGGCAGTCGGGAAGACCTCACGGAAAATTTATTCTACTTCGGCGAGACCACCTTCAGTCTATGAGACATTATACTGACCGAGCCTTCTGTCAGTGAGTGCAACTCCTTCAGCAAGACTTCGCCCTGTCAGCCAGACATCAGACCGATTTCTAACTCTCTCGGCAAGGTCACTTCATCTCGACAAGACCCTATCAGGTCGGCAAGACATCACGGCAAGCACCTTCAATGTTTCCCAAGCCTGGATCCTTTGGCGGAGTTAGAGTCGGGATGAGAATCAAAACTAGACCGGAGGCGGAATGGGGGGAAAAACAAATAGTCAACAGAACTGAAACCAAATCCAGACCTGAAACTTTTCTAAAGTTTCAAGTTCGGATTCCTTTTTTATCCCGCCCTTGACAGAATACAAGGCACGAAGGAAGAAAGAAAACACAAGGAAGAACAAAGAGGAGGAGACATTCCCCAACCACCGGCAGTGAAAAATCAAAGAAAAGAAGGGTGGAACCGGGATCGGAACCAGAACGGAAACAAGAATTGGAACTTTTGGAAAAGTTCCAAGTTCGGTTTCAGTTTTGATCCTGATTCTGAAAAAATGAAGAAAAGTGCCTAAGGAAAAGAAAACCCAAGGCACACAAAAACAAAAACCAAAGGACATAAAAACACAAACGGAATCAAAACGAAAACCGATCCCAAGCAGAACACAGCGGGGGCGGGGATGGAAACAAAATCGACACTGAAACTTTCTTCGAGTTCCAAGTTAGGATTGTGTCCCGAACCTGCCTCCAATGACATGCAAAGATAACGAAAAAAGGGAAAAAGGAAGAAAAAGAAGGGGAGGAAACACCCCCGACCACAGAAAAGAGAACAAAGGCAAAACAAACAAACAAGCCCGGTGGAACCGGGACCGGAACAAGACCGGAACCTGGAACTTTTGGAAAAGTTCCAAGTTTGGTTTCTGATCCGGTTTCGCCTCTGACGGAACAAAAATAAAAAGGGCCAAACAAAAAAGCCCAGCAGAACCAGAACCGGGATGGGACCGGAACCTGTAACTTTAGAAAAGCTCCAGAGTTCAGTCTCGGTTCCGATTCCGCCCCCGACAGAACAAAGGGAAAAAGGGTATGAAGAAGACTAAATAGAAAGGGGGAAAACAAGGCAAGGACACAAGATGAAGACCCACCCAAAACAAACACCAGCACGCTGGGCTCAACCCTTGTGGGAGCCACATTTAATCCACATGCTGAATCAAAACAAAACTTTCCCCCGCAGCTGAAAGCATGGGTTACCCTGCCTGATTAAGCCCATAGGTGAAAAATGGGTAACATTTTTGGCGACCTTTGCAGGATGTTTGCCTGCTAAACATGGAAACTAGTAGCCTAGGCCTATCCATTGGGCATGGAGTCATTGGGAAAACTCAGGAATGGACTTGGAGTAGCCTTGCACATGGCTATAGCACATTTGTAACTCAATAACCAGATCACTTAGGCATTTACTGCGCTGGAACAGTACTTAGGGAGAGAAACAACAAACAAACTAAAGTGCAGAAGCACTTATTGAAAGCATAAAGCCTAACCTAATATGTACAAAGGAGTAACTCATTAAACCTCAAAACAAGGCTTGCGGTGTATCCCATTAACTGGGATAGGAAACACCTCACCTCCAGTTGTGGTCAGTTGGTAAGCATTGTGCTCCTTGCATTCTTTGATAACAAATGGACCCATCCACATGTTGTCAAACTTGGTGTGATGGCCTGACCTGCTTTTTAGAACATCCCATTTGAGAACAATATCACCTTATTTAAATACTTTGGTTGTAGCTTTTTTTTCAAATGTTCTCTTTGTTTGGAGCTGATGATACTCCAAGGTTTTCATTGCCTTACCTCTTGATTCTTCGAGCTCCATGAGCTCTGCATATCTCACAGACATTGGGTCATGTTCCTCCAACATTTCCAACTGATGCACAATGTCAAGAGTTGGAAGCTCCACAGATAGAGGTAATCTAGCCTCTTTACCATAAACAAGGACATATGGTGAATTACCAACAGACCTCTTAGGAGTCACTCTGTCTGCCCAAAGTGTAGATTTCAATGTGGTATGCCAAATTCTTTGAATCTCTTCCATAGTCCTCTTAATGATTTTGATCAAGTTTTTATTTGTACTTTTAGCTAATCCATTACCCTGTGGGTAATAATTGGAAGAAGTATTCAAATGAATTTCATGTTTAACAACCCAATCTGTGACTCTCAAACCAATAAATGCAAGAGCATTATCTGAAGTGATGGAGTTAGGAACTCCAAACCTGGTGACTATATCTTCAAAAAAATTCAAAACTAAAGATTCATTTGCTTCTTTCAAAGCTACTGCTTCCGTCCATCGTGTGAAATAGTCTGTAGCAGTAAGCACCCGCTTGTGGCCAGCACTAGATGGTGGACTAATTGGCCCAATAAATTTGATGCCCCATCTCATGAAGGGTTGTTCCACCTGAATTGGATGTAGAGGCATAGCAGGCAGCTTTTCTTTTCCTGAAAACAAAGCACATTTAACACACTTTCTTGACCATGCATATGCATCTTTAAACAAGCTGGGCCAATAGTAACCAACTCTCATGATTTTCCAAGCAGTTGTCCTTGGAGCAAAGTGACCCTCTAAAACTCCATCATGAAATTCATGCAGTACTCTTTCTGTTTGATCAGTATCAATACACCTTAAAAAAACACCATTCAAATATTTTATGAAAAGAATGTTATCAATGAGGACATAGGGAATTTATTGCAATCTGAAGTATCTTCATTTTTCTCTATCTAGACTTGGTGGACATTCACTAGTACAAAGAAAGTGGGTCATTTCTTGAACCCAACTTGTTGGTAACGCAGGTGTAGTACCTTGAACATTTTGAGGCTGATCAGTATTAGCTAAAACAACACTAGTTTTCGATTTTTGCACATCTTCAGGGTTTGAGGCAAGTTGCTCACAAATTTTTCTTCCTCTGACAAGTTTTGTGATGTAGATGTTGACATCAAATTCTATTATTTTTTTGATCCACCCTACTCTTTTCTCACCCAGATCTTTGTTCAACAAAAACTCCTTCACAATTGAGTGTGTAACCAGAATATGAATTTTATTGTTTGAAACTAGAGGCTTAAACTTCTTTAGGCTTCTGATCACAATGAGAACATGTTTCTCAACAAATGTATACTTCTCTTCATAATCAGCCAGTACCTGACTAAAGAAAGCTATTGGTTGCTCTAAATTATCACTATTTTTCTATACCAGCATAGCAGAGATTGAACCAACGCTGCCAAAAACATACAAGAAGAAGTCTTTAGAGAAATTTGGATTTACCAATGTTGGAGTTGATGCTAAAGCTTCCTTGACTTCTTCAAAACTACATTTTGTTTCTTTAGTCCAACTGAAAACTACATTCTTTTTAAGCATGGCAGTCAAGGGTTGTAGTAAATTTGCAACATCAGGAATGAACCTTCTTAAAAAGTTAATTCTCCCTAAAAAGCTTTGCAATCCTTTCTTGTGATTAGGTAATGGTAGTTCAAGTATAGCCTTAACCCTTTCAGGATCAATGGTAACTCCATCTTTTGATACAATATAGCCTAATAGTTTACCTTCATGGACTGCAAAAACACTCTTTGTCAGATTGAGAGATATTCCATATTCTCTACATTTTTCAAAAACTTGCTTGAGATGCGACAAGTGTTCATCTGCATTTTTTGAATATACAGTTATGTCATCTAAGTAAACCAGTAGAAATTTCTGAATTAAACTCTGAAAGGCCATATCCATGGCGCGTTGAAAGGTGGCACCAACATTAGATAAGACAAAAGGCATTCTCTTGTAGGCCATGGTGCCCCATTTTGTTGTAAATGTTGTTTTATACTGATCCTCTTCCTTGACAAGTACCTAGTTATAGCCAGAATACCCATCCAGCAGAGAAAATCTCTCTGAACCAGCAACAGCTTGGAGGATTTGTTCCATAGATGGTAAGGGGTAATGATCTTTTAGAGATGCTCTGTTAAAGTCTCTAAAATCTACACATAGTCTTACCTCACCGTTCTTTTTTCTAACTGGAACAAGGTTAGAAACCCAGGATGTATGCTCAATTGGAAATACAATACCCCCCTCAACTAGCTTGGTCAGCTCTTTGATCAGTAAAGGTTCAAGCTTGGGGTTCAATGGTCTTTGTTTTTGTCTAACCGGCTTGGCATCAGGTTCTAATTCAATTATATGTTGTGCAATATGAGGATCAAACCCTCTTAAATCAAAATATTGCCAAGCAAAAACATCATGATACTCTTGGCATAAAAAAATGAAAGCTCTCTTATCTTTAGCCGAACAAATTTTGCCTAATTTGAGAAGCCTACCTTTAAAGATTTCCACTTCTTCATAATGATCCTCTTTTACTTGAATGATGACCTTGTTCTTCTTAAGCTGATCATCAGAATTGAATATGGATTCCAAGGTAACCAGCCCCTTGGGAAGTTTATTTTTCTTCAACTGAATCACTTGATCATCATACTGCTATTTGATCTTTTCTTGGTTCACTATAGAAAATTGATCTTCTTGGAGCAGAAAGATTAAAATTTGTTCATCATTTTCAAATACCTGCCAGTTAATGTTGTTATCAGGAATTGATGGCCTGATAACCACTTTGACATACTGCTATATTTTATCCTTTTTTATATCACTTGGAATATCAAACTGTGCTCCAATTGTTGCCAATCTGTCAACATGCTTATTCTAATTTTGTGGAATAGAAATCAGATTGAAGGCATTAAATTCTTCAATTATGTTCCAAACTCTATTTCTGTAAGACTTCAAAGCATCATTCTTGGCAACATTCAACCCCCTTATCTAATTAACTATCAGTTCACTGTCTCCATAGACTTTCAAATGGTCGATTCCTCTTTTCCTTGCCCACTCAAGGCCTTGAATGAGTCTTTCATACTCAGCACTGTTGTTAGAACAAGCAAAAGCAAAACAAAATGCTGAAAAATACTTATCACCCTGTGGAGAAACCAGCATTGCACCTCCACCTGCTCCATTCTTACTTTTGGAACCGTCAAAAAACATTTCTCAAAGTTCACTTTTCTATTGCAACAACTGATCTGTACCCTTTTCAAGGTTTGGGATCTTTGCATCAGGTTCCAACATCACATAATTAACCATACCAGCATCTTGAATAGGGTCCTCAAGACTGTCCAACACATTTTCAGCTGCCCATTCATGTAGAACCACATCAAGAATAGCTTCTGATTGAAGTTCTTGAGCAGCAGCTAGTTCACTATCAAAAAAAATGACACAATTTGTGCCTGTAGCAGTAGGAACAACGTTGATAGGACTTGAGTTATATGGTTCAATGTGGTCTTTAGCCAATTTTTCAGATTTAATAGTGAATTTGGTTCCATATCTAGTTCTAAACAACATATGCTACCAATTAGCTGAAACATAACCACCTATCTTAGTCGTAAAGTCTCTTGAGAGGCACAAGGAAAAGAAAGGTGGAAGGTCTATGACACATATGCCCTAAGGAACTGAAAAATTCAGACAAGCATGAAGAGTAAGACTCAAATCTTTAATGATGCCTAATGTATTAACAGAAGTACCATCCAATTGAATCACTCCTTTCTCTAAAGGATGATACTTTAGTCCAAGCTTGTCAGCAATCTACTTTGGCATCACAGAGCTACTAGCTCCATTGTCTACCATACAGTTATGAACTAACTTATCACCTATGATTACTAACACATAAAATGGAGGTGGTTGAACTTCTTTTCCTGTCTCTTTGCTGGGTTGTTTATCATTTCCCTGAGAATTGTTTGTTAACACGGCTCTAGCTTGACCTACTGGAGACTCAAACTAATCAGACACTTTAAAATTTGACAAAGCAGAGTGTAACATATCTTTTTGACCTGGGATAGCTAATGAATCTCACATAGACATTGTTACATTCATCTTTTTCATACTATCAAGAATATTATAAGGTACAGTTGGGTTTACTTTATAATGTACCTTTATGCCAGCGTGATCAGCTTGCAAATGTGGCTGCTCCTTGACCGGGAGTTGCTGATTTCTCTACCAAACAAGAGTCACTTGAGATGTAGATGGTTCTGTAGCTGCTTCCTTTCCTTTGTCAGCTGCTTGATCAAGCTTGAAAGCTCTTTTCTTTGTCCTGGTGTTAGCTGCAACTGGAGAATTATCTACATTCAATCCACATAATTCTTCACCCTGCCAGTTAAGTAGGGTAGCTTCATTGGTAGGCTGCTCCTAGTGTTGTGAAGATGCATCATTAAATGCATTATGTGAACCTAAAGCATTCTGCACCATAAGTGCCTGATTGATGAGTCCATTTGAGCAAGTGGCTTGATTATGAGGCTGGCTACAATGGTAGCACCACTCATAATTTGCTGCTAAGTTATTTTGAGTAGGGACAAGATACCTAACTGCACTAATAGGTGTTGGAGCATAAGCCTGAAAAGGTCTAGTATTCACCCCTTGTCTCGGGCCCTGGTAATTGCCTTGATAAGCTTGCCTATGACCTTGGTATTGCTATTGTTGACCTAAATTTTGTTGCTGATAAGGCATGTTATATGATTGTTGCTTTTCCAAGCTCACAAGCTTATTACCAAAAGTCTGTAATAAACTTTTGATCTCCTGCAGCTCATTTGAAGAACTTGAAATAGCAGCTTCTTGTGTTACGGCAGTGGGAACCGTAGCAGAAATTACTGGAACAGGTGGCAAAGGTGTAAAAGGTGGTATCTACAAAGGGATATTCACATGAATCTCTGGAAATATAGGCATTGGTGGCCTAGGAGCAAGTTTACCAATCTGTATTAGGTTGTTTTCAGCTCTGATTGCTATTTCAAAAGCATCCGGCAAAGACACTCCTCCCATTGACTGTATTAAAACTGAAATGTCGCTATTTATAGCTCTAAGATAATACAAGAAGGCATATTCAGGTGAAGGCCTCACCGTTGTAGGGATTCTATCCCAGGTTCTTTGAAATCTAAAATTGAAATCATTCATCTGCTCTAGAGGGGCCCTCTTAATCATGGTTAATTGTTCCAATAAAGACAAATTATCAGACCTATCCTGAAATTGTTTATGCAGCTTGTCTCCAAATTTGTCCCAACTTGTGATTGAGCTGACCGCTAAGCCCCTATACCATTGCACAACTCTTCCTTTCAATGAAGCAGCTAATAATCTCACAGCAACATCCTCTTGAGTTATGTGATGGACTCCACATAACGAAGCCACATCTCGCATATGTTCAATCGGGGTAGTTTGATCTTCCCCCGTGAAAGTTGGTAGACCTTTCAATACTGCCATTGGAATGTCATTGTGTTGTGCCAAATTTAAGGGACTCCCTCCATTGAAAGTAACGAATGGTTGATTCATTGGAGCAGCCATTGGAGGTGGCTGAGGCAAATTTACTGGCACTCTAGGTGAAACAAAAGACGGGACAGTAATATGGAATCTCATGGATGGAGGAGTAGACTTTGCTCTTCTAGCATAAGCAAATGTTGTTCCTGGCCTTTCTGTTGTTTTTCCTTGTCTTCTTGGTGGTGATAGCTACAAATACTCGAAAGGAACTAAGCTGCTCCTTGTCTTAACTCTTCTCATAAACTATAGAAGGCGTTGATTCTGAAGTTCTTTCTCTCTACGGAGTTGCCAAGTATACACAACTGACTTCTGTAAAGTTTGGAACTCGCTGGTTGCATACTAAACCAACAGTATAATGTGGAACTAGTCCCACAGGGTGTGCCAAAAATTGTTAACACCTGAAGTTGCACCCTTGTTGAACACCTCAGTGTAACATGGGAAGACCTCCAAAGTTGTGGGTCACTTATAGATAGAGGTCAACCTCTGGAGAAGGCCGGCTTCCTTTGGTGTCACCTAACTACTGATTTTGTAAAGGGAAAGGGTAGAAGGAGGATAACAGTAAAACTAATAAAAACACTATCTTTATGGTGATGCACCGAATTTACTAAGAAGACACATAACACAGTTTACACACACAATTTAAGTCAATGACAAAAGCTTAGTTGTACACAAATCAATCACAACTAAAGAATACTTCTTTTTGAACACATCTCACAACCTAAAAAATATATATATTTCTCTACAGAAAGGTGCTAAGATAAGACATAACCACAACGAATCATACAGTTTCTCAAGTAGTTTCATCAATTATATAAATGCACCCAATTTTAATAGAGAGATTGCAAAGGTAAAGCGCTTATACTCATTGATTTCAATGGTGAACACTGATATGCATGCCCGTCATGAGTTACAAAACATAGTCTCTCTTCCGCAAAGAACTCCACAAGTTACAAAATGCAGAAAAGCACCAGGTAAGAACTCCTTTACAAAGAGGCAAAAAAGCCTTATATACCAAAGAGTGTCAGCCCCCGCCCTAGGGTTTTTACAAAAATATCAGTCGGCTGAAAGATCTGCCCTTAGATCTTTTGTAGGAAGTTAATGCTACGTCCTCACTATCCATGTCGGTGAAGAGTTACTCCAGGAATGGCCTCCTTAATATTTTGCAACGCCTGCATTAACTTTTGGTCTTGTGTCTATCTTCTAACCTCCCTGTCGAGCTGCTTTGAATGCTTTTGACCTCAAAGCAGATCCACGTTGCTCATTCTGATTGGTTGAACAGATGCTTTATGGGAGCGCCAAATGAGCAAAGGTCATTCATATTGAATTACATGTCGGTGAGACACTAACCATGTCTCCTTGATGCGATCATTCCCTTCAGCGGTTATTGGCATAGATCTTTACCATCGGCAAGAGTTCATAGCGAGCCAAAAAATCATATCGACATTCATAGTGGCGATCACCCAGACCATCAGCAAGACCTTTCGCATTCAAGAAGACCTCATGGCGAGCCCTCATCATTATACCACTGTGCTCCTCCGTCAGTAAGACACCCGTGTGTTGGTGAGACCTTCTGCCGAAGGCAAACACTATACCGAGACCCTTCATTGGTCGGCAGGATCTCATACCTTCGCCAAGACATCATGGCGAGTCTACTTTCCTTTGCCCCGAGCTCACATCCTTTCACTTCAGTAAGACTCCCTGGCAGTCGGGAAGACCTCACAGTGAATTCATTCCTCTGCGGTGAGACCACCTTCGGTCAATGAGAAATTATACTAACTAAACCTTCTGTCAGCGAGTGCAACTCCTTCGGAAAGACTTCGCCCTATTAGCCAGACGTCAGACTGATGTCTAACTCTCTCAGCGAGGTCACTTCATCTCGGCAAGACCTTATCCGGTCAGCAAGACATCATGGCGAGAACCTTCAATGTTTCCAAAGCCTGGATCCTTCAATGGAGTTGGAGTCGGGATGAGAATCAAAACGGGACCAGAGGCGGAATGGGGGGAAAACCAAATAGTCGGCGAAACCAAATCCGGAACCAAATCTGGACCTGAAACTTTTCCGAAGTTTCAAGTTCGGATTCCGTTCTGATCCTGCCCCTGGAAAAATACAAGGCACGAAGGAAGAAAGAAAACACAAGGAAGAACAAAGAGGAGGAGACATTCCCCGACCATCGGCAGCGAAAAAACAAAGAAAACTAGGGTGGAACCGGAACGGAAACAGGAAATGGAACTTTTGGAAAAGTTCCAAGTTCGGTTTCAGTTCCAATCTCGATTCTGAAAAAATGAAGAAAAGTGCCTAAGGAAAAGAAAACCCAAGGCACACAAAAACAAAGACCGAAGGACGTCAAAACACAAACGGGATAGGAATGAAAACTGATCCCAGGCGGAACACAGCAGGGGCGGGGGCGGAAACAAAACTGACACTAAAAATTTCTTCAAGTTCCAAGTTAGGATTTCGTCCCAAACCCACCTCTGACGACATGCAAAGATGACGAAAAAAGGGAAAAAGGAAGAAAAAGAATGGGAGGAAACACCCCCCAACCACAAAAAAGAGAACAAAGGAAAAACAAACAAACAAGCCCGGCGGAACCAGGACCGGGACAAGACCAGAACCTGGAACTTTTGGAAAAGTTCCAAGTTCGGTTTCCGATCTGGTTCCGCCTCCAACGAAACAAAAAGAAAAAGGGCCAGACAAAAAAGCCCAGCGGAACCAGAACCGGGATGGGACCGAAACCTATAACTTTAGAAAAGCTCTAGAGTTCAGTCTCGTTTCTGATTCCGCCCCCGACAGAACAAAGGGAAAAAGGGCATGAAGAAAACTAAACAGAAAGGGGGAAAACAAGGCAAGGACATAAGATGAAGACCCACCCAAAATGAACACCAGCACACTGGGCTCAACCCTTGTGGGAGCCACATTTAATCCATGTGCTGAATCAAAACAAAACTTTCCCCCACAGCTGAAAGCACAAGTTACCCTGCCTGATTAAGCCCGTAGGTGAAAAATGGGTAACAGAAGCTATGTGTAAATACATTACTTCAAAGAGGGGAAAAATGTATACACCTAAAATTGGTCATCACCTTTAATTAATTAAATACTAGCTATTTAATTAATATTTCAACTACGTATAAATAAATTCTCAATTTATTTATATTGTTCATTTTCTAAATTCTCCAAATCTAAAACATATTCTTCTAAATTAATTAAATAAACAATTTCCATAAGCTTGTTTTATTTAATTAATCTTCACTAATCTCGATTAGGAATTTGAGCACATGTCTATAACTTTTTGTGCCACCTCACCAAGGTCACATGAAATTAAATAATTATAATTTTTAATTAGAATTATCTTCAACCAATTTTTAAAAGCACATGGCTTATTCCTCACACACTTCCACCAATTTTAAAGGCATGTGGTCTTTTCTTCCCACACTTGAGTCTTCCATCCAAATGGCATGTTTCCCATTGGTCAAGAGATTCTTCCATCCAAATGGCATGTTGTCTTTGGTCAAGGGGACAACATCTTGATTCTCTCCATCTCCACCATCCATTCTTCTTGTTCGAATCTGGATCGTTGATTATTGCCACCTCACTATATGCTTGGAAAAGGCTATAAATACAACCCTTGGGCATTGTATTTTGCATCCACTTTTGAATAGAGTTATCATGCAGGAATATTGTTTGAGCTTGGGAGCACTTTGGAGTCTTGTAATTAATTTTTACATCATGTTTTGCATCATAGTTAGATCTTAGACTAACACTTTGCTTCATAGTTGCATGTTATATCCTCCATTGCATCATAGTTACATTTTAGATTAGCATTTTAATACTTTGCATTTGAGCATATGTAGAATCATATAGATCACTACCATAGTATCCACTGTCGTTTGTCCATTCATCATAGTCAACCATCATTCATCATAATCATCCATCATTCATCATAATATCCATCATCATTTCTACTATTTAGTTTCATGTAGGAATTTAAGTAGCTTGCATGTTAAAAATACTAATCTTGTTTCTTAAGTGTCATTCTAATAGCCTTTTTGCAAATAGAAATTTGAGGGCCAAAAGGTTAAAAGAATCTTTAAGAATAGAGGACAACGAGATGTTCTTGAAAGATTTCTTAAATTGCAATTTAGAGTAGCTTCTTTGCTTCAAATCTTTAATATAATTCATTTCATTAAGATTTGTGTTGATACTAACTTTCCACATTTCACACACAGAGGGGGAAAACTATCCTAAGAAATAGACCAAAAGAGAGCCTTAGCCCCCCTATTACATATCTAAAACAAGCCTTCCTTGATCAGCGCAACCCCTTTCTTAAGCATTCCCCAAATCACATAACCTTTCCCCACCAGAGGATACCTTGGAATGTCCTTCAAAACCCCTAGTACATACTTGTGAGATAAAATCTTGGCCCAGATATGATCCTACTCCACACAACACCACTAGTAAGGCTTTGTAGCCAACGCCAACCCAAACCAAGTCAACTGCCACAATCCGAGACTCCCAAACTGCTTTGGGCTACACACAATATCTCACTTCACCAGGCTCCACTTAAAAGAGGACAAGCTTCCGGTCCATAAGAATTGCCTAGCCAAAGAAGCCAAATCCTTCACAAACCCAACCATGTCCACTTGAAGCATGCATCTATAAATAGGAAGAGCCTACACCATAGATTTGAGCAGCTGAACACAACCAGCAAAGGACAACCATCTATGAGTCCAATGATTAACCTTTGCACGAAACTTGTCCAGAATATTCTACCATGACTCCATAGAAAGACTATGAAAAGAGAGGAATGCCAAGATAACTTAAAGGGAGAGAACCAATCTGAAACCTCAAGATATGACCAATCATTTTCTAAATAAGCCATAGAGTATTGAAGAAGAAAATGCAAGATTTATCTTCATTAATCCTTTGACCAGAAGCAACAAGATAGATATCCAAAGCCTCGCACAAATTCATAGCTTCTCTGATTTTAGTCATACCCATTGTTATCTCTCAAAACTGCACCCTTGCTAAGTTGTAGAACTTAGCATTTTAGAGTAACATGGGAACACTCCTAGGCTATGGGTCACCTAAACTTGGAGTGGACCTCCAGCTAAGGCTAGCTCCTAAATGGTAATTATCTAAACTATTCTACTGTTTTTACAAGGAAAAGGGTAAGAAAGAGTACATAAACCTAAAAATTAAAAAACTGAAACAAAGGTGATGCACCACAACTAACTATGACCTGCAAACTCATATTACATACACAATTTTAACAATGACTGAATTTGGCTTACACAACTCACTTCTATATGTTTCTTGCATAAGTACTTTATAAGGAGGCTTTAATGCTAAACTCTTAGAAGGAAAGAGGTTTCACAACTAAAAGTGTTTGCATTCTTAACTTAGCTTACAACCTACAACAACATACTTTTCTGCAAAAGGTGCTTAACATGAGACAAAATTACAAGGAAATCAAGTAATTCGATCAATCAACCAAATGCACACAATACAACACAAAATGAGAAGGAAAAGTGCTCAATATCATTGATATCCAAGGTGCTCACTGGTATACATGTAATAAGTGCTACCAAAGTATGCAAAATCTGCAAAAGGACTCCAAAAGTCACTAAGTACAAGCTAAAGCATAATCAAAACTAACTGTAAAATGGGTCAACAAGTGACTATATCCAAACTTTACTCCAAAATCTGCCAAAAAAGGATCTAGAAACTCCTTGGTTGTATGCTTCCAAAAATGTAGCAACCAAATCCCCTCCAAAATAGCATCAAAATGTTGAAAAGGTCAACCTTGACCATGCCCATCATGAAGGCATGAGAAATGGATTCATAAATACCATCATTCCCTCCAAAAAGGTGAGTAAACACTCCTATATTCTCTCCCTTGGTCAACTAATTGCTCCAACCAACTCCAAGATGCTTGCAAAGCATAAAGACTCAACAGAAACTCATAAGTGCATTTACAAAGCATAATACTCCATTTTTACATTTAAAATAGCAATTTTGACTAAGTGATTTAAAACAATGTCACTTAAACCAAATGCTTTACATTTCAAAATAATGCAAAAATAAATACAAGGTTCAACCATACTTGAGTCAAAAGCAAAAATTACAAGTCCTAAAGACTCCTATGCTTCAAACATAAGCGGACATAGAAACTCACTAAGGCATAAACTAGACCACATACACACATTAGTTTCATTGCAATTTTTAAAAAGATAGGCAAAAAATGCCTTCTCTCTTATCAACATAGGATAAGGGTAAGAAACCCTAATCAACAAAACCGACACAAATTACTGTGGAAGATATTCATTTCATCTCAAACCTTCTAGAAGTTTGAAGGAGCCAACATTTTAAGGTTTTCATTTAGAAGACAAATGGTTTTTTATAGGATAGGTATCATTTGTAGCTATTTGGATCAGCATAGGTGAAGATTAGTTTGGGTAGTGTTGTCTATTGTGCCATAACCTGTTAAGCTCAATTCTTTGTAATATGTCCTTGTATGTTTCCAACATGACAGTTCTCTTACAAAGGAATAGTCTCATTATGAATTTTGGATTGTGATGTAATTTTTAGTATAATGGACCCCAAGGGGACTGACCTAATTCCTTGAAGGCTCATCGATGATGGCCTTGCCTACGTGAAAAAAACAAAGACATCGTAGTTTGACTGTATTGATGACCAATGATACCTTATTTATGAGACGTGGTCTAAGATAAAGACTTGATTTTGACGAACCTTAAAGGAAAAACCTAATACCTCGAGGGCTCATCAATGATGGTCTTGCCTATGTGACGAACATATAGACATCATAGTTCAATTGTATTGATATATACTATTTTTGGCTTTTCTAACTTTTTATGAATGCTTTTGGAATTTTTAAAGAATATTTGAGTGTTTTTGGGTTTTTGATTGATTTTTTTATGTTTTTGGATGTTGATATTTTTCAATGTTTTTTCGATTTATGTGATAACGTCCCTAGATACCATGTGTAATATCCTTTTGAAACCTTAGGTCGAGGATTGTCCCTAGTCCGGAACAAGACCAATTTTTATGGAAGGTTGAATGTGATAAGTTATTGATGCTAAGTGTTACTCAATTTCAGGCTATGAGAAATCTCTTTATTATGAAGCATCATGTGCTTAGGTTATTATGGACGAAATCAGATAGTATGGTGATAGATGGTAGAGCGGAAGCTGACTACACATGGTGCCTTTTTTCTAGGTTTTCACCATGGTACTTATCCAAAGTGCCACTTAAATGGTTTTCACTATATGATGGATTATTTTTCTTTCTCTTTTCTTTTCTATTTTTTCCTTTTTTTTTGTATTTTTTTAATTTTTGATATCATACGAGATGCTTGTTTTCTAGGTTTTCATCATGGTGACATTTTAATGGATGTTTGATGATGTTGCAATCACAGTGGATGCTCTTCAAGAGACCCAGGCTAGTGACTGATAGGTGGATGCAAATTGTATGATATTTTTGATAGGGAATGCAATATGTTGTAGGTGGGAGGACCTAAAGTATGATTCATAGAATGTGCCCTACATAGACCATCATACTTCCCCTAAAGAGGAGATTGGACAACCAATGGATTAGAGTACATCAAGTGGTCATCGTCGAGGATATGTTGTATGACATCGCCAATTGATTTATTATGAGATGGAGGATTCATGAATGTAGGTGGATCCATTAGATTGTACGGATTATGGAATAGTGAAGTGGATGGAAACGTTGGATCAACAAGTTCATATTGTGAAGGCCTTCTTTTGTATATGCCCCCAGTTATTGCTAGATTGAAGACACAATTAAAGATCAAATTCTTATTTTCACTTATTTATTTTACCTTTTTCTTGCTCGAGAATTTTTTCATTTAATTTTTCTTTAAGGGCTTCGCTTGATCTTTCCTCTTTTGTTTCGATCTTGTATACCTTTTGATAAATGGTTTTTCTTTCTTATCCTTTGATATCAAGCGATATTTTGCGTATTTACCACTTGTTGATCCAATTTTTGGAAATGGATGTATTTATATGAATTTGATGGAGTGTCAAAGGTGAATGATTCTTGTATAGGTCGGGTGATGTCATCAACACATTCCTTGAGACTATCCTTTTTAGTATTGGTAATGCCAAGGGAAACCCACCCACCATCGATGAGTTAGAAAGAAAGCTTAGTAGGAGCAATATCTATAAATCCATACTCTAACTTAGGATTCGAGAGATAGAAGGGTGGTAGCCCATGCAGTGTAATAGAGGGGATATGATCTTGGAATGAAGGAGGACGTTCATGGATATCTCCAATAGGATCATCTTGGAAAAGTGGATTATCATAGATGTCCTTCTGAAATATAGGATTACCGCAGACATCAAATGATTGGGATGTGGATGGTAGTGGTTCAACTTCTGGAAGGTATGCTTGTAGCTCATATTCTCTGACTCCAAGGTCTTTGACATTAACCTAGATTTTGGGTATGAGAGATGTGGGCAAGACTAAAGGCTCAACTGCTGCAAAGGAAGATGGTATGATAGTATTAGAAACGAAATACTCTGGGAGGCCAAGACTGCTTGGTGAGGGTCGATGAGGCGTATAGGGACTTAGGTCCGGCAATATGGTCACCATAGTTCTATTGTATGGGAACTTGATGCATTGGTGTAAAGTAGATGGTATGGCCTGCATGGAATGGATCCATGGACGCCCAAACAGAATGTTGTATAGGGTTTCTAGATCTATGATTTGACAAACAATTTTGATTGTAATAGGTCCCACCTATATAAGCAATATGATAGTGCCTACCAATTCTCGTTTGACATCATCATATGCTTTAATTTTTACTCCTACATTATGATTAATATCATCATTTGAATATCCTAATTTTTTAACAAGACTTGAACTACATATATTCAACCCTACTCCCCCATCTATCACACTCATCTGATTCGATATCTCTAGATAAAGGCTTCAATGTGGAGTGCATCAATATGGTAAGGGTTTTGCATAGGAATATCCTTCTTAGCAAATGTAATGAGGCACTCAAATTTGTTGTGCTTGGCGGGTTTGGATGAAGATCTTTTTTGAGATGAAACGATGTTATTCACCATGTACTCATAGGCGACACTAGTGTAATTGGCATCTACTTTTTCACCTATTCTGAAACTTGAGGATTTTCCCTTTCCATGGTTTTGTAGAGGGTCCTTGAAGATCAAGTGATCTTTGTTTGAGTTTTTCGATTGGTTATCAGCTTGTATATCACCCTGCTCTATGAGATCTTGTATGAGACTTTTTAGTTGGAAGCAAGCAGATGTCTTATGGCCTTTTATCCTGTGGTATTCACGGAAGTCATTGTCATTCCACCAAGCTAGTTTGAATGGCCCTGGCTTATAATGTCTGACCTCTGGTAGTTGGATAACCTTACTTTGTAGCAATTTCTTCAAAATTGCACAGTATAGGTGGAGGGGCCCTAGGAGGACCATGTGGTGTATTGTTTTGAGTTGCATTGGAAGTTTTTTCCTACTTCTGTGGTGTTTTCATGGTATTCATCACTATATGTCCTTTTAGATTTAGCACAAGATGAGGTTTATTGATAAGTTTTGCATCTATTACGTTGTCATTTGTCATATTTTTTTTCTGTGACCAAAATTTGTTCTCACTTGGTTTTTAGTTATGGGAAGAATATTTTATTCTCCTTAAAAAAATTGACTAGCCCTTTGATGATAAGGGATTTTTCAATGGATAACCCCTTTCAGATTACTTCCTCAAATATGTTTGAGTAATGGATTTGCAAGTGAAACATTACCTCCTTGTTGAGGTTTTCCACAAAGATTTGGACCAATTGCTTTTTTGGTATGTGACCTGCATCCTTACTAGCTAGGCTTCACCGCCTTTGTAAGAATGACGAGAAGGTCTCCCCATCTTCCATTTTTTTGGCACATAGATGGGTTATGTCAGTATCTATCCATATGTTATATGAAAAGTGAGTGATGAATTTTTCCATCAATTCACTCCACATTTGTATACTTGTCGGTAAGTGTGCAAAGCACTCAAGGGCTTGTCCTCCCAAACTTCGTGGAAATAGTCTCATGAGATAATTTTGATCATGTGCCACATAAGAGGATGCAGTGTGGAACTACCATATATGTTCGACGAGGTATATCTTTCCCTTGTATTTATCATATTTGGTAATAATGAAGTTTGTAGGAAAGCGAGGCATATGAATGCTCCTGTCAAAGGGGTAAGGACATAAGTCCTCCACCGATTACGTTTTTTGATTACCAATTACATGCATATTTGACATTTGGTTTTACAATGTTTGTAACTATTGTGCTATTAAGTCAATGGGTGAAGGTTTCGTTCAAACAATAGTGGATGTGATGTAATGAGGGGATCCTTGTGATGGGTTCTCAAATGTGTTTGTGTTATGTAGTGGATTGAATCCATGCATGTTTTAATTTTGATGCATGGGTGGATTTTGATGGTGAAATGGTGGGGTGTATGTGGGGTTTTGAGTGAATGAATATGGTGCTGGAGGAATGTTAACACCAGTTGTGAATTATGTACCAAGATAGTTAGGAGCGTTAACACCAGTTGTGTATGAAAAACCATGATAGTTTGGTTGTTGCGTTGGGCTTTGAAGAAACCCAAATGCGGATTACAAACCAAGATGATTTGGTTGTGGTAGAGGTAAGGGTTGATTAAACGAAAATGTATACACATAACCATGACTGTGTGGTTGTTGTGTATGTGACAGTTGTTGAGACCCAAATGATGAGGAAAAACCCATATTGTTGGGTTGTTTTGTAGGTGAGGGTTGATTAAACCCAAATATCAAGTGCGAACCCAAATTGTTGGGTTGTTTTTGTGGTGGAGTGAAAGTGGGACCTGTACCAAACAAAGATCGAGTCCTTGTTGGTAGTGGATTTGATGAGTCCAGTCATTAGATAGTTTTCTTATGTTTTTATGCAAGTTCATAAACATTACTAGACATTTATCTTATACATATTCCTACACTATGCTATCTTTTATGCTTATTATGCAACCTTGAACCTGATTTAAAGTATATGGAAATATGGTTATGATGTGATGGTTATTGCATAATTTATGTGTGGATATGTATGGAATGTAATTTATGTATGTGCTTAGCTATGGTTGTTAGTATTGTGTGCATGTTTTGTGAACTAAATTTTTGCAGCTAGGAGAGGTAGACTGTAGCCCACAACAACTACAAGGTGCAACTCGCAACTAAAGGAGTTCCTAGACAACAAAATAGGGGAGGGTCCGGAATAAATGGAGCACAACAACTACAACATGGAGGCACTTAATGAAGATGATTATGCATCATTATGACATTCAATACAAATACTAGAGAAGAACCCTATTACAATTGGGATTCTAACATAACTAATTTGAGCATTCCACGTTCTAGTTTTGTTACAACATAGTCAATCCTACTTGGACTCTTCTTCCTTTTCAGTTGCAATTTAGATTATTGATTCTTTATCATGCTCTGAGATCGAGGGAGTGGTGATTTATGGTTTCAGTTTAGAGTCTTGTTTTAATAAACTCCCCCATGCCTATATGTATGGCTCGATGGTTGAGGTTTGAGTTAGCTAGTCAGTTAGTTGATTCTTGTTCAAGAGAAAATATAGTTACCAGATACTTTCAGTTAATTGTTGTTTCTTATGCAGAAAATGTTTATTGTTCAAATCATGGTTTCATGAATAAGATATCTTAGTAGAATCTTATGTGATATTATGAAGTTGTGCAATGAATAGTTTGAGTTATTATGATTGTGTTAATCTAAGAAGTTAGATTTGGTTTAGATTAGTGAAGAAATCCACTTGAGCAAGGGCCACTTAAGGTAATTTTCCTTCACTCCATTTCCTGTCATTTCATTTCTATTTTAGTAGTTACTTCATAAATGCAAGTTATGTTAAATAGATTCTTTATGTTACTATTATTAATGGATTCATGAATAATTCTTGTTTCACAATCATACTGTAATTGCTTTAGTTTTTTGTACTCTAGAGTGTAGTGTAGGTTTAGTTATTAGTATTAGTCAATTCCCAACATTCATTTCTTGACAGTAATTATTTATAGTCTTATACTGTTGTTACCCATAGCAATAGTGCCAATGTTACTTCCTTTACTATTTTGTAGTTTTATGATTTCTCAACAAGTGTAACACCTATACTAGGATGAATTAGGTAGTCTTAAGTCTTTGAAAGCACATGCAGTGCCAATACCATTACAAGTATACTAGCCTTGGTCGATAATTTTGTTACCTATTTTTCACCACTAGCTCAAAATAGGTAGAGCTGAATTGCATCCATCAAAGAAGGTACAACAATTTTCTGCTTAAGTATTCATTATGTTCCAAAACTTTGATTACTTATGAATTTCAAGTGTTATTATGCAAATCTCAGACAAAGGAACTCATAAATTTGCATAAAAGAATGTTGTTTTTATTCATATTGGAAATGTTGAATCTCACATAAGCCGCAAGAGTAACTAAATTTGATTTACACAATCAAATGATAGATACAAGAAAAAGAAAGTACACTATACAACTAAGAATAAAGAAGGCGTAGGGTAGAAAGTGATTCATCATTGCCTAGAATGACGAATCATTCACAAGTCAAGGTCTTCAGTTGTGTTTTCAGCTCCAGTTCCAGCCTCCAATCTTTGATGCATCTGCAAGAACAATGAAATATGGTATTAGAGATGGTCTCTAAGCAATGCGAATCAAATCCTATCATGTTCCTACGCTACCAACATAAATATAGTGTACATTTGATCAAGCATCCATCAGATGATTTCGGATTTCAAAGGCATAAAACTCAAGAGGAAAGCTTTCAACTTCTTTTATTTTGTTAACACATTTGTTTAGTGTGCAGGTACAACTATAATTGGATCATTCCAATTAACATATATTGTTATAAGTGGTGCAAAATGTGGCTCCCACAAGGGTTCAGCCCAGCTCATTAACAATAAAAGAGCAGTTATAAGCTATCAATCCTACATATGGCAGCCAAAATACATACAGAGGGACAGTCATGCTTTGTATTAATATAATGTCAATATTCACAATCAACAGCAATGACAGGACAATCAAAAACAATGACAGGAACCATGAATATCATTAAGTGGCAATGCTAGTAGCAAAAGGATTCTAGCCATAAATCTTTAAATACAAAGTACAGATCCATTAAAAGCTTTATATCGCAGTTATAATCACTAAGATCCACATGTGTAGATGGTACAAAGAGACTAACTTATGCAATGAAGAAGAAACCGTTGGACAGCCACATTACAGTCTGACAGTGTCTCCACAATGAGCATACATACTCCTAGATTATCATACGTGATGTTGATTTACATATTGGAGCAATATATAACATCACAAAAGCTCATGTAAGGATAAAATAACAATTAAATGGTTCATACATGGAGTATATTATTTCAAAGATAGTATCATTATGAAAATAAGTGAAAGCACAACGTTCACAGTCCTCATTTCAACATTGTGACATGATCCAATGTTTCGAAAAGAAATCACATGGGAGCATTGAGCTCATTTAGTTGTTTTTAAAGAAAGTAAGGTGTCACATAGGGGATGAGGTATCAAAGATATAAGGATCAAAGTCATATTGCATGACACTGCATTCTTCGTCAGTCACTGTTCAAGGAGGCAGTAAGTGTTGAATGATAGTACCTTGTTGGCAAGTCAAACAGAGATCTGATACAAGAGGCATGACAATGGAGAAATTTAGATTACAGTGCACAAGTAGAAATATTAACAGCAATGTCAAGCATGTAAGGATAATACTTTGAAGTAGTATGTAACATAAGTCACAAGCAGTTGAATGCATATCACAGTTATATGTCGGTGGTTACAGAACCCCGAAGGTTGCTGCCTCTTTTATAAGAGGTGTCTTTTTCAAAGTCATGAGTGATTCTTTATTAATCATTTGGAAAGTTACATAATGAAGTTGATGTCATGTTATCATGATTTTAGAAGGTCAACAACACCTTATTCATAATGAGGAAGGGAACTTTATAAACAAGTCTCATAATAATGCAAATTACAGTGACTTTCAGGCTTGACATCAACAGTAAGTGAAGGAAAATGCATATTACTAGCATAAAACAGATATGTTGTTGGCAGTCACCTCATGTCAAGAAAAGGCATTCACCATAGTAGCCTCAATGACAGAAATGACAGAAATGGAAATTAGATGTACAATGTTGTAGTTTTCTTTAATAATTAAAGAACAGTGCAATCGGAAGTACTATGGCATGTCAAATAGAACATTTATGCTTCAGAAGTTTCGGCCTGTAAGCATGACAAAATCCACATATCAAAAGTCGAGCCAACACAAAAACCCCAAGCCCGTGGCCAAGTAAGTCAAAGATACTTCGGAATGGAAGAAATTTTCAAGTTTTGAACCTCACAGCAGAGGAAATTAACTTTTCAGTCACAGGAAAAGCCATTCACAATATTTCAAAATCTTACATGAGTATAAAAGGCATGAAGAGCATTCCTTGTTGCAGTTCCATGAAAATCACAAGAGAAACAACAATATATCGGCTGGAAGGCTCCAGAAAGCTTCAAACTCGCAAATCCATGATAGTGCAGCAGTTCTCAAGTTCAATTTCCAGAAAAAACAAAGAATCCATGGCGTCCCATGAACAGAGGAGCAAATGAGTGAGTTATATTAGAATAGAATGCATGGCCGCAGCCTTTAAGATCAATAGATTGTTCAAAGAAGTAAAATGAAAGCCACGTTTTTGCCTCATCCAGTGATAATGATAGCCGAATAGATAAACAAAGTTTCTTTTTACTTCACAATAATGACCGAATAATGGATGTTGAAGAACTCGCCTGTAACGTGAAAATGTAGAGTTTGTTTTTCGTTTTCCTGACAACATTTTTGTGCTACGAAAAATCTCCAGATTCACCAGAAAAACAAGCCCAAACCTTCCATGGTGGCACAACAGGGAAGTCTTCAGCAAAAGTCAAGAATCAAATGACGAAATCATTAGGGTTCGACTAACTTTGTCTGCCCTAATTTGATAAAGGCTTTTCTTAATGATTTTTAATAATCATTATGTTTTATTTTCCATGACCATGACTTTTAAGTCAATGAACCTAGCTAAAGTATGGTCGACCTTATCAACATATGAACTTTGTGCTAAAGTATTATGGCAAGGTTTTAAATCATTGACAAATTTATGCCAAGTGTGGTCGAATGGTGATTATTTAGTAAAGAGTGCATATTTTTGAAAAGTATAAGCTAAGTATGACATATGAAATGGAGAAATATGCTTAGCTAAGTTAGCTTTATTGATTTGCATTAATTCCATGTAAATGAATTAATTAAATGATGCATTATAAATCATTTAATTAATTCATCATTTTTAAATGCAAGTAAAGAATGTTATGTAAAGTTGAATCACAATTTTACTTTAGTTACACATCAGATTCAACTGAAGACTTAGACATGAAGATGGAGTTCCAATGTGCATGGGCGAATTAACAAGAACGAGACAGTTTTGCATGCTTTAGCCCACCTTTTCGGGGATTTCAGTTTAGTTTGAGTTGCAAATCAGTTGCATGCTTTATGATTGCCAGTTCGAGATTGAGTTCACTCATTTTTGCATGAGTTTGAACCTTATTTTCAGGGATTTTTGCTTTTGCTCGGATTTCACTTTGGAATTGTCACTTTCGCACTGAAATTGACTTTCAGTTGCTTATTCATGCACTTTGAAGTGCATTCATGTTGTATATATTGAAAAAATTTATCTTTTTCAATTCTAGTTCTTTTTTCCTACTTACACATACAGCATTGAGGCATTGTAACTCAGCCCTTTTTCATTCAAGAATTATAATAGAGCTTTCAGTATAGTTTTTCCTTCTCAATATTTCTTGAGTTTTATTGTCATATAAATGATTTGATTTAAACACTGTGATTTAATCTCAAATCCTTTGTTTTGTCTCATTAATGCTTTAAAAAATAAGAAGATTTCATGTTATAATTCAAGCTGCATGTTGTGTTTAACAAAGATTTCAGTCATTTGTATCTGTGAAAATCTATTTTTCCTCTTACAAACATTGAAATTTCAAACCTTCATGTGGAATATTGGTGAATTTCATGATCTTAGTTGAATTGTGAAATATAGAACTTTATTGCAGTAGTTTATAGATTTAGGATAATGAATAGAATCACAAAATTTTGGTGCAATCACCTCTCGTAGCTTTAGGATTTCAATTCAAGCAAGCTTTCTATCTCTTTCCCAACCAAGTTAGTTATTTTTAAGGAGGTCTTCATCAGGGAACCAACCCTCTCTGGAGATTGATTCTCAAAATTAGGCAACCCACAGGCCTAAGAATCATTCCATGTTTCAATAGATTGCTGAATTTAACTATTCAAGCGTTCGGGTGCAATCTGATTGACAACAAATTCAATGAAGGTCTTTCCAAAGGTTCAAGTGGATTGTTCAGTTAGGTTTTCCCTCTAAATTGTGTGATTTTCACCAAGTTTACTAGACATTAGTACCTGGACTCTATAGGATTCATGTTTTGTGTAGTAGATGTGGTTTCCACTTGTGGTCCTAGTGAAGGATTTTCTTTTTGAATTTTGTTGGGTGTATTCAGAAGAGTGGTCTTTTGGGCTGCAGTTGTGGTTTGGGTTGGTTTTGTAGTGGTGGATGTAGAGGCAAATGGGTTTGCCATGGGTTTAGTGAGTGATGGTGGAGTGTTCACTGTGGGTGTGGTATGTGTTGTCTTAGTAGGAAGTATGCTATATTCCACTATGATATGGGGGTGTTGCACTAGTTTCCAATTATAGTGTTCCATTTTTAGTACTGAACCCTATTGATGCTACATTCAACACTTTTTCAATGATCGTGGATACATCAAAGTAAGAAGGGAGCTTAGCTCCATGTTGTGCCAATGATAAGAATTATTTATTTGGATCTTCTTTGACTATTTCAAAAATAATATTCAAAATATTAGGATCTTGAGATGCGTTATCAACTTCTTCTTGTGTAAGACTATCATCTATTTCCTCTATAGTGTAGTCACCATAGGGGCTAGGACCCTGATTTTGTGTGTTCTTATGAGCACTCAGGTTTTCTCCAAAGTTTATCTCACTAGTGGGGTTGTATAGTGGGTGAGAAGATGAATCCATCTTTTTTCTTTTGATTTAGGAATGTGTAACAACCATAAAAGTGATGTTTGTTTGAAGTTTTTCATTTTTCTAATTTGTTTATTTTTTCATTTTTTTTGTTTTGTGAAGTTTTTTGGGTATGAATGCACCTAGAATGAATTTACTTGGTAATTCTTTGGCATTTTTCTGTTTTGGGGAAAATATTCAATGTGCAAGACTAGAATGAGACTATATTTTTGTGAATTTTTTTCTTGACAAATTTTAACTAAATGCAAAGACCTTTGTGTTACCTTGACTCATGATCCTAAAAGTGACAATCTTTTGACAAGTTTTCTAGTTTTTGAAGACTATCGTAACCACGTGTAAAAATTCTAAAACCTCTAAGTGGAATGATGTATGGTTTTTTGATAATAAAAAATATTCCTTGGCTAGACTAATGAGTTGGGTTTCTATGTTTGATAAAAAAAAGATTGTAAAAAAAGTGTTTTGACAACTAGACTAATGAGTTGCAATCTAACTTTTTGTTTGATGATGAAGACGTAAAAGGTGAGGCTTTTGAGATGTTTCCAAATGACCAATCTAGACTTTTGACCTTCAAACTTGCTTTTAGATTTTAGTTTTCTAAGATTTTAATGAAAAGGTGTTCTAAAGACTCTATGACAAATGATGCTAAAGAATGAAGCTAAAATGATGAAGTGCTCTAAGGACTCTATGACAAATGATGCTAAAGGAATGAGGCTAAAATGGTGAAGTGCTCCAAACCTAAGAAATCTAAAATGCTAAAAAGCTAAGTGATGAAATGTTTATCCTAAGAAAATCTAAGGATGCTAAAAGGTGCAATAAACAGTGATTGATTTTCTTTTGAATTTTCTGGTAAAAAGATTTGATTTTCTGAAATCTGTGATTTTTGGCCATGTTTTTCTTATCAAGAAAATGTGGCATTCGAAACCAAAATGTAGTGTTTTTAAGTTTGTGACTACAGTGCATTCGGCCATAGATGTGTTGAAGGATTTCTCACTTGCATCACATATCAGTTGTGGCTTCAATTTTTGTTTTCTAAGGTAAAAAATGACAGAACAGAGTTGTGGTGTAGTACCAAATGATTGCATCGTACAAGACAATGGATGTGTCGCATTGTTTTACCACATAGATACTCAGTCACGGCGCACATGCTGACAATTATGGTGCAATAATTTAAGTAAACAAAACAAACTCTAGGAATCCTAATCTTTTTAATCGTTTTATTTTTAAGTGTGGACCAATGATGCAAACACAAAAAACAATCATTTTGAAAAGTGATTAATGAATTTTAACACTTTTTTTTTATATCCAATGATTTTGACTTCATGGTAATTGAGTATGTTTGCAAGTTTTCTTCCACAAAAATCACTAGGCCTGTTGCAAGGTGTGTGCCCTTGGTCTCCTTGTGTTGTGCAGTGCAACACTTGGGTTCATGACATGGTTTAACCACCTCCCGTGGATTCATTAATTCTAGCGGTTGTATTGGGCATTAACAGGTTGATCTTTTGGTGCAACGACAACTATCTATGCAAAAATTGGTATCAAAGCCTGGGTCACAGGTTCAAACCTCTTTCTTGCACTGGGGGGATTTTTGCAAGGTGTGAACTCTTGGTCTCCTTGTGCTTTGCAATGTAGTGTTTGGGTTCGTGACATGGTTTATCTGCCTCCCATGGATTCATTAACTCTAGCAGTTGTATTGGGCATTAACATGCCAATATTTTGGTACAACGACAACCGTATATGCAACAAGGCCTTAGTTCACAAACAATACAAACAAGAACAACCTATTGTAGTGGTATAATGGGTTTATCTACTAAAGTGGGCTTACCTCACCTTAGAAAGAGTGTTTTAATCTGTTTACGTAGAGTGGGTGAAGCTAGAGTATGCCAAGGTCATGTACCACCTTGACACCTCTCTCCTTGAAAGGAGTAACTACAAACAAGGAACCTCACCACCTTAACCAAGCATTGGGCATGGTAACTTCTCGGGACGATGCTATCCCGATGCACCAACAATAGTAGATGACCAAAATAGGTCTTAGGTTTCTAAAAAAATGGTTCATAGTAGGGGACTGTCATTAACACCAGTGGTATAACATCAAATGTGAGACACTAAAGCCTCTAGTCAACCCAAATGTGGTCTATACACCCACATCTGAATTGACACATGGTATACATCACAAGATTGTCTTACTAACTTTCACCTTTGCACCTTTGATATAGCCTGCCGAGAAACATGCTTGAAGTTGAAACCTTGGGTGATGAAATCCCAAGGCAAGCCCCCTACTAAAAGAAATAGAGATTGATATGTGTTTCTCATGCACCCAAGATCGCACGAAGCGCAAGGGGAGATGATACACACACACCAATCTGGGATTTAATAGAACATGCAAGTGCATAAGACACGAAAGACACTTGTTCTTTTTAAGCACCAAAACAAAATGTGCAAGTTGTTCTTTTTAGAGCCCAAATTGAAATGTGTCATGTTCAAGAAAGTTGTTAATTTTAACCCACATAGCAAAATGTGAAAGTTGTCTTGTTCGTTTTAGGTACACCAAAAAAAATGAGATTGTTGTTTCTTTTTAAACATAAAATTCAAAATGTGAAACAACCATGTCAATTTTTAAACACCGAAATGTAAATATGAGAGATTGTTGGTTTTTTTTAAAACTCAAATTTGAAGTGTGGAAACAAATATGTCAATTTTTAAACACCGAAATGTAAATGTGAGAGATTGTTGGTTCTTTTTAAAACCCAAATTTGAAGTGTGAAAACAAACATATCAATTTTTAAACACCGAAATGTAAATGTGGGAGATTATTGGTTCTTTTTAAAACCCAAATTTAAAGTGTGAAAACAAACATGTCAATTTTTAAACACCGAAATGTAAATGTGAGAGATTGTTGGTTCTTTTTAAAACCCAAATTTGAAGTGTGAAAACTAATCCTCTAAATCACCACCAACTACCAACAATCAGATTAGTAACATATAAATATTATTCTACTATTGAAAATTAGAAACATGAAGAAAATTAATCATATTACCTTTCTATTTTTCAATAGTCAGATGCGATTCAAATTTTGAGTTCTTTTACTGAAAAATTATAATAGCAACTTAAAACAATGACAAATTTTCCCCATTTCCATGAAAACCAAAACCATGAAATATTATGGAAAGATAAAATTGATATCTAAAAAACCTAGAAACCTTTTTGCAAATATCTGCATGTAGAATTTGTTAGAGATGAAAGAACAAAATGAATTTTCAGAGATTGCCAACATTATTTTAAAAAGCAGTAGAAATAAAATAGCAATAAATTTCTTAATTCTACATGAAATTGAAAACCATAAATTGTTCTAAAGATGTAAGACTGAAGTCTACATAACCCATAAAGCATTTTCCAAAAATCTATGTGTAGAATTTATCAGAGATGAAAGAACATGAATTTTTAGAGATTAGCAACAAAATTTAAAAAATAGTAGAACTAAAATCACAATAACTTTCTTAATTCAATAAATTTAAACGTTAGTCAACATCCAGGAGATCAAGAAGTCTTCTCTCAACATGAACAATCTGGAGTAGGAAGCGGCAGAGATTCTTCGGAACCTGGCCTAGTGGCTGGTTGTTTTGTGGTTTTCTGTCAGTTTTTTGTCCTTACTGCCCTAGTTTTCTTCTGTGTTTCTCTTTGTGGGCAGTGTCCTTATTTTTGTCTATGCTCTGTTAATGTTTTATCTTACGCTATCTTACTATTAAAGGTTTCAGGTTTCCTCTAAAACCTGTTTGTTCCATAATAAAAAACTTTCTTAATTCTACATGAAATTAAAAACCATAAAATGTTCCAAAAAGGTAAGAATGGGGTCTACAAAACTCAAAAACTATTTTTCAAAATTAAATGCGTCCATTTTTTATAGATAAAAGAACATAACAGATTTTAAGTGAATTCCTACATTGTAACCTGCAAAATTCCTTAAAAACACTCATAAGATTAAAATTTTCACATCAAGTTCACTAGATATAAAAATAAAAATTGAGATTATAATAAATATAAAGCATGAATCAATCACAATAACTACTAAACTATGAATTCAATACTATACTCAAATAAAATCTCTCAATCAAGAACAAATGCAACATAGAATGTAACCAGCTGATACAATTTTACCTTCCTTTCTATGCTACCTTTGAATCACCTTCATTGTTTCTCTCCATTGTATCCTTGATAATTTCTCTCAGATTTTGTAAATGATAAATGTTGCTTCAAGCTTCAAATATTGTTGAATGATAAAGGATGCCAAATATTGAGAATTCATGGTTAGCCATCATCGTGCAAATGAGGCTTGTTTTATAGATTTGATTGATTTGGATAAACAATCCAAATTAAGAGGTGTCAATTTGAGATCAAGGGCCAAGGATGAATGAGGGGAATTGATTTCCCAGTTAACTAATTGTAGGATTTCAATTAACTAGTTGCATGAGGAATAGATTGAATCGTTAACTCCATTGATTGATTAGAAAACTCGAAGTGATTTGTAATTAGAGCTTTACAATGCAAATGTATTTAACCTTAATTACAATTATTCCCAATCCAGACATAATTGTGTGACTATGTTGTTTAACCGTTGAAATTACAGACTAGGTTCACTTTTACATAAATTGATGAAATTATTAATTACTAAAATATTGTAATTAGAAATAAAATACTGAATTGAAAAATAAACTGAAATGAAATAGAGAGAATGTAAGATAGGAGATAGAAGAAGAAGACAAAAGATAGAAGAATAAGACAGAAGAGAAGTTAACACAGGAGCTTGATAACGGAGTTCATCTAATAAGGACTACGTCTTTGGGTCTGCTTCTCAACGTTGGACTGCTTTCATTAATATCACCAAGCAAAAAAAATGCCTTGTTACAATATCCAAGCTCCAAACCTGCATAAAACACTCCTCACAATCTCTCTCAACACTTGAAGACAATTCAACGTCTTCGTGTTTACAAAAATATCCTCCAAAAGAATTCTCTCTCCTCAAACTCTCACAATTCCAATAATTTTCCAATACCCAACTCACCATCTACCCCATCTTTTATACATAAAGTTTCCCAATTTTGGCCTAAAACCATATGATTTTGCAAATATTGCATATCTCCCATTTACATATGTAAATCTTTGAAAATCCCCCCTATTTATCCTTAATATTCCTAAAAAAATCCTAACCCCTTAAAAAAACCTTTTAATAATCTTCAAATATTTTTAAAATACCATTAGCCCTTTTAATATTTTTTTTTCGGGCTATAAAATCTTAGAAGGTTCTTTTACAAGTTTAAATATGGGGTAATATTTAAAATTAATGGGATATTAGTTTTTGATACTATTTCAAACAAAACTAACACCGCTTATTTCTCCACAAATCTGCATGGCGCGTTGGTTGAGAGGCTGAAAGGTATTTGGGAGGTTGGGGGTTCAAACCACCCAACCCCCTTTTATGGGATTTGTCTTTTCTCTTTAAACAATAAATAGAAATAATGCCACATATATTTTGAAGGATACACATGGCCTGTTGATGGCCACCCAAATTAGCATCTTGGAGGTTGGGAGTTTGAACCACTTCAACCTCTTTTTTAATAGTGACAACCACCGCTGAGGTGCCACGTGGCACCCAACCATTGGGCCACGTGGCACCATGTTACTTTCCTGCATAATGCCACATGTCAGCATACCACTAGTCCATGTCATGTCCATGTGCCACATCACCGACCTTCCACGTCATGCCACATCATTTCTGCACTGCCACATATCACTGGTACAACCTACCACATGTCATGCTGACATCATCAAAGTCAACCAAAGTCAAAAAAATCACCAACATTTTACTAGCCGTAACTTTCACATACGAGCTCCATTTTCAAAACCGAATATAGTTTTGGAATCAACGCAACGAGCACTATGACTTGGAATCATTTTTTGTTTCATTTTGAGATGATCAATTTTTTCCTTTTTGAATGCTTGATTCACCTATTTGACCGAACCTTTGACTATGCATACCTTCTACATACAGACTCCTTTTGAACCCATTCAAGTTGTGTCAAGACCTGTCGGAGATCTCTACGCAATGATGTTGGTTTCGTAAGATTCTAAGACTATGAAATTTTTAGGTTTCTTGGATCCACCTGGATCATTCTTCCCCATTGAGAAGCTTTTGGACCTCCAAAAGGTTCGTTTAATGTACAATTTGAGCTAGGGAATTGTCATCCCACTTGCCCAATATCATCTGTCCTTGCTAAAATTTTGAACATCTGACCCATCACAAACACAAAGAAATATGAGATAGCTTTGTTGATACAATCAACTACATATTCATCAATATCCACTATCACATTCATCATCCACATAGAAATAACTAGAAAAATAACAAGCAACAGTATTGAATACACTGACGTGAAGGAAATAGTATCAGCATTTTGAATCTCCTAAACAAAAACATTATTAGAAAATGAAACATTCGAACCCTCTTTTACCACCTCTGGCTGAAGGCCTGACTCTCCTTGCAACTGATCCTCACACTGTGCTATTTGTGACACCTTATCATGATTATCATCATCATGCTTAGTACCACTAGTTGTTATAGACATAAGGGTTAATTTATTGCTTGCATTTACAATCATCTTCATATGCCCTGTGTTTCCAACAGATCTATCATTCTTCATGTGATGAGCTCTAACACTGAATTCAATTCCATCTTTAAACAAATGATACCTATTATGTTCCTTGTAGAAAATGACTTTTCTGTCATACAAATAAGGACTACCTAAAACCATCCCACAAATTTCAAGCAGAATAACATCTAGTTCTACCTCATCAACAAACTTGGATGTGATTGCAAATCGGAGTTTACACTGCCTTGACACATGTAGCCGAGCATTATCATGCACCCAACCCAATGGATATGGTTTAGGATGAGGAGTTGTTTTTAATCCCAATTGCTTAACAACTTGTTTAGAGATTAAGTTCACTTGTGATCCACTATCTATGAGTGTATCAATCTTGCTTTGTTTTTCAATAGCCCTTATATGAAACAATTCATTCCTCTTACTTTCAACAAGTACTTCATTACACTTTGATGAAGAAGCATAGGAACTAGTATTGACAGAAGGAATGTTACCTTTGATACCCACAACTGAGATCTTGGTTTCATCATCAAAACCTGATCCGAGATCTTGCACAATAGTTGTGGTCTTCTGCTTACCCTTTCGATCCTTGAACCACTTTGGCTTCTAATTGAGATGTAGTTTCCAACAACTTGCATCTTCATGCCCTTTCTTCTTGCAATGTGAGCAATAAGGCTTCTCCTCCTCTTTCTTTACAGTAGTTGTTCATTGTGATTTCTCTTTCTCTTTCTTGCTTCCTTTTAGCTTACTTGAGTTCATCAACAGATTGTCATGGCTATTCCTTGAGCTTGTTTCCAAATGGATAGCTTGCACACTAACTTCATCAATGTTAGTTGGATTAAACATAAGTATGGTATGTTTCAACTTCTCATGTAATCCACCTATGTAATCTAACAAAGTTTCTTATGTGTACAATGGAATGCCCAAAATTAAATCCCTCTTCCTAAACTCCTGTGTATATTCTTGCACACTTTTTCCTTTCTCTTGTCTTAATGATTTCCAATTCATTACTACTTTTTGCATATGCCCTAATGGATAGAACTATTTCTTTAATGCAGATATAAACTCAAACCAAGAAGAAATAATTTTTCCATAATGACTTAGATCCTCCTGTGTTCTACTCTCCCACCAAATTAAAGTTGTGCCTCCCAGGCGAAGAGTAGCTAATTAGATTTTTTGAGAATCCTCAATAAACTTCTAAATTCTACAATAAACTTCAATTTTCTTAATCCAATTATCTAGTTTATCTGCATCTAGTTCTCCATTATAGATTGGGAAATCAAATTTAACATCCAGTTTTAACAAAGGTGTATTAGTTTGCACAAGTTGTTTCTTTTTAGAAGAGTTGGACGAAGAAGAAGAGGATGAAGAAGATGAAGAGGATGGGGATGGAGGTTCAAGAGGGTTACCACTACCTCCTACTCCTTTACCTTTGTCTTATTTCAACGAGGATTCAACTTCCTCCTTCCTTCTAGCCTTGCCTTCCTTTCTCTTCTTTTGTTCTTGCCTCTCTTGGAAAAGAACTTCCACCATTGACTTCATCTCGAGAAAAGCTTGTTGAAAAGATTTCGGATCAAGCTTTGGAGCTTGATGCTCAGTTACAATCTCTGACATCTTCAATGGAAAGTTCTTTCATTTTTCGATCTCTGGATTGAACTCTTCTAGTGCACCTTCTCCTTTTTTCAGTTTCAACCTGGTTAACATTCACTTTTGTAATTTCTTGTAAAACGGGCTCTAATAACACTTTGATCTATAATTAGAGGTTTACAATGCAAATTTATTTAACCTTAATTACAATTATTCCCAATCCAGACATAATTGCGTGACTATGTTGTTTAACCGTTGAAATTACAGAATAGGTTCACTTTTACATAAATTGATGAAATTACTAATTACTAAAATATTGTAATTAGAAATAAAATACTAAATTGAAAAATAAACTGAAATGAAATAAAGAGAATGTAAGACAGAGATAGAAGAAGAAGACAAAAGATAGAAGAATAAGACAGAAGAGAAGTTAACACAGGAGCTTGATAACGGAGTTCGTCCAATAAGGACTATGTCTCTGGGTCCACTTCTCAACGTTGGACTGCTTCATTAATATCACCAAGCAAAAAAAATGCCTTGTTACAATATCCAAGCTCCAAACCTACATAAAACTCTCCTCACAGTCTCTCTCAACACTTGAAGACAATTCAACATCTTCGTGTTTACAAAAATATCCTCCAAAAGAATTATCTCTCCTCAAACTCTCACAATTCCAATAATTTTCCAATACCCAACTCACCATCTACCCCCTCTTTTATACATAAAGTTTCCCAAATTTGGCCTAAAACCATATGATTTTGCAAATATTGCATATCTCCCATTTACATATGTAAATCTTTGAAAATCCCCCCTATTTATCCTTAATATTCCTAAAAAAATCCTAACACCTTAAAAAAACCTCTTAATAATCTTCAAATATTTTTAAAATACCATTTAAGCCCTTTTAATATTTATTTTTCGGGCTATAAAATCTTAGAAGGTTCTTTTACAAGTTTAAATTTGGGGTAATATTTAAAATGAAGGGGATATTAGTTTTTGATACTAGTTCAAATAAAACTAACGCCTCTTATTTCTCCACAAATCACACATGGGGCATTCGTTGAGAGGCAAATTGACCAAACATATCCTCGCATTCTAGATCATTGTTGTTATCAAGATTTTGCAATCACGGAGTCTTTGTGTTGAATCAAGCAATCCAACATCCATCTTCAACATGAATACACTCAACCATGGGATGGTATGATTGTAGTTTTTGAATTCATTTTATGTTTTGTTTGTTTATACTAGCTTCGCCTATTTGGATTCTTAAGCTTTGCAGTTACATTTCATGGGTAAGTGGGTCTTGTTATCTTGTTTTGAATTGATTCAAATTCATTCATTGTTACTAATCTATTGATCCATATTCCCCTTACATAAATTGGCAAGTCCAGTTAATCTTTTAAGTGTTTTTTAAAGAATTTTGCAAGTTACAACGAATAATTCAATTAAAACCTGTCATATTATTTTAATCATAAAAAATGGACACAAAATTTTGTAAAACAATTTATGGGTTTTGTAGACCTCACTCTTAGCTTTTTGTAGCTTTTTATGGTTTTTAATTTCATGAATTTTTTTTAAAAAAATAAAAGTTATTGCAATTTTAGTCAATTGTGTTTTTTTTTAAATTTTTGTTGCTAATCTTTAAAAATTCATGTGTTTCATTCATCTCTAATAAATTCTACATGCTAAATTTTAGAAAAAGGTTTCTGGGTTTTGAAGATCTCCATTGTATCTTTCCAAAACATTTGACAATTTTCAAATTTGATGTAGATTTGAGAAAGTTGTTGCTACTTCAAAATGCTGCTATAATTGGTTAAGAAAAGTAAAAAAATTGTCAATCTTTTTTTTATCATTTCTTTCTCTTTTCAGTAGAATAAGGTTTTTTTTGTTACTAATATCTTCATTTTCAGCTTGTGGCAAATAGAGGATTAAATTTCACATTTTATGATGCAAGTGGGCCTCCCACCTACTGCTGCAACACATAAACTTACAACATAATATAGATTTGCAAATAAAAATCCCTAATTTATTTTATTGTAATGAAACTCTCTTCCATTCAACTAATTACACAAATCTAAAATATTAAAACTACATTCAAATTCATGGCCTTCAATGGCCTCTCTCTCACAAATCTGCACACATTGCCTTCATGGCTTCCTCCACAAATAATCACTCCTCACCTCTATGCCCTTCCCATGGGCTAAGATTTTCCCTCCCTGAAATCTACCTCTAAGAAATCTCCCTATGAGAAATTTGTTTCAAATCAACAATCACATTTATTTTTATTCACTTCTAAACAATGTTTGACCTTTCACCTTCTCTTCGGCACCTAGCCAAGTTCACATGAATTTCTTCCTTTTCATTTGATAAATGTTGCAACCTCAAAAGAGGCTTTTCCCCTTCCATAGGCATCCCATATTTCTGTTGTAGAATTTCATTAAAATTTAATTTAAACAAGGTGCCTCTTCTCCTTTAGTCGTTGGAAATTATGTAACTTTTCACCATAATTTCTATCATTTTTAAAACAATGCCTCTTCATACTTTTGGCGTGTAGAAAACATTATAGCAGGAATAAAAACTTGAAAATTTATCACATAAACTCCCTTAATACTTTTCCATAATGAAATAGTTAAATTTTGGCAACTTTGCATGTGAGGAATCGGGTGTCGGAAAGACGAAAAAAATGAAATTTCTCTGTTTTGCTTAAAAAATTTCCCAAAGGTGTGATATGACCCCCTTAGGTCCTCCACAGAAGGATTTCGCTCCATCCTTCCAACATTATGAAATTTTAAACTTTTCATAAACCGGCGGCACACTTTCGACTTTAAAAACACAAATTTTTGGTATTAATTTCTCCCAAACGATGAAAAATATAACTTTGATTCTTATTGCACATTCTAAATGTTACCTCCAAAAATGCCCCTGCAAAAGGATTCTACTCTAGCTTTTCTAGATTTTTGGGAATAAATTTTACAAAATTTCCTGCGGAGTGTTGAAACTGTGAACCGGCGAAAGTTTGATTCTTGCAATTTTGTGTCGAATTTGAAGTTTTGTGATGCCAAGAGATGCCAATGACCACCAAATCAAATCAAAACTAAAAACTAAACTTGAAAATGTTTTTGGGTGATGTTGATTGCCAGTCTGCCCGGATGCTCCTACATGAGACACGTCGAGTAGGAAAATTTTGTGAATATGACTCACAAAATGGAGTTGAGTAGTGGGACTACTCTTTCAGGTTGAATGCAACCTAGAGTGAACTCCATCACTGAATTAGATAGAAAGAATTTTTTCCTCTGCCTCTTCCAGCACTTAGCAGGGACACTTGTCATCCTCCTCCACCAAGTGTGCACCTTCTTCTTCCTTCCTCTCGTGGACTCATGTCCACCATAGCCCAACCTCCTCCAAATAATCTCTCCACTCCTTTCATCCTTCGTGGGATCCAACCCACCATCATCCGGCCTCCTCCACCAAAATCCCTCATCACAACCTGCAGCATCTACATACAAATTTGCAACTACAACTTCACCATTCTGCATAACAATTGCATATAACCTTGTACTAACAATATTCATGTGTACCATTTCTACATTCACTCCTTTGAAATTAATCATCTCATTCGAATCTACAATACAAGATTCAAGAAAACTAATTTATACCTCTTCCTCCTTTGCTGCTTTGACAACATCTGGCTCATCCTCTACCGCAATTTTTTCATATTCACTGCTACCACCATCATTGTGTCCTCCAAAGGACTCACAACTATTGTAACATTATTCTTTTCAACTGCTGCAACATTGCATTTCTCCTCGATCTTTGCTATGATCTCGCCATCTTCCTCTGCAGCTATATCCTTTTTTTTTCATCCTCGAAAACCTCTACCATAGCATCTTCTTTTTCTTCTTTATCCTCAACCACTACTACACTTTCCTCTTCTTTTTCAACCTCTTTTTCTATGCCTCCATTAGGGCATATTGCTGCAACTTCTTTCGCCACTTCCTCTTGTTTACCTTGCAATGGACACAAAACATACTCGTCCCAGTCCTTTATTATGCTATATGTATTTTCTCTACCATTATGTATAGCTTCTCTATCATAGAGCCATGGTCGACCCAACAAAATATGGAAAATATCCATGGGTACTATATCACATACAATCTCACCCGTATATCTACGAATCTGAAAATCAACAATATATTGTTCACTTACCCATATCTGACGATCTCCTTGCAACCAAAAAATACTGTAAAGGTTTGGATGCTTTCTTCTCTTCAATTTCAGCTTCTCGACCATCTCTAATGACACCAAATTATTTGTGCTACTATTGTCCACAACCACTCTGCAACACTTTCCACCTGACTTGCAAATAGTTCGAAACACGTTGCTCCTCTGGATGGGATCTTGCTTCTCTTTTTGTGGCTTCAGAAATTATTTCTTCATCATAAAACATTCTCCTGGCTTCTATGACATTTTGTCAAACACTTTCCATGCAACCTCAACTTACAACCTACACAAATTTCATAACCTACTATCCGCAGCTTCACCACTTATGTTGTCCACCCATAGGTCCTGGTGTAGACTCTACACGCTCAAGACCTCTAGCTCTATTACCATTTGACGCAAGTGGGCCTCCCACCTGCTACTACAACAAAAACTTACAACACAATATACATTTATAAATAAAGATCCTTGATTTATTTTATTGTAATGAAACTCTCATACATTCAACTAATTACACAAATTTGAAATATTAGAACTACATTCAAATTCATGGTCTTCAATGGCCTCTCTCACAAATTTGCACACATTGCTTTCATGGATTCCTCTACAAACAATCACTCCTCACCTCTATGCCCTTCCCATTGGTTGAGATTTTCCCTCCCTAAAATCTACCTTTGAGAAATCTCCCTATGAGAAATTTGTTTCAAATCAGCAATCACATTTATTTTTATTCACTTCTCTGCAATGTTTGGCCTTTCATCTTCTCTTCGACACCTACCCAAGTTCGCATGAATTTCTTCCTTTTCATTTGATAAATGTTGCAGCCTCAAAAGAGGCTTTTCCCCTTCCATAGGTGTCCCATATTTATGTTGTAGAATTTCATTAAAATTTAATTTAAACAAGGTGCCTCTTTTTAGTCACTAGAAATTATATAACCTTTCGCCATAATTTCTATCCTTTTTAAAACAATGCCTTTTCATACTTTTGGCATGTAGCAAACATTAAAGGAGGAATAAAAACTTGAAAATTTATCACATAAACTCCCTTAATACTTTTCCATAATGAAATAGTTAAATTTTGGCAACTTTGCATGTGCAAAATCGGGCGCCGGAAAGACGAAAAAAATGAAAGTTCTCTATTTTGCTTAAAAATTTTCCCAAAGGTGTTTTATGACCCCCTTAGGTCCTCCACAAAAGGATTTCGCTCTATCCTTCCAGCATTATGAAATTTTAAACTTTTCGTAAACCGGCGGCACACTTTCGACTTTAAAAAAACAAATTTTCGGTATTAATTTCTCCCAAATGATGAAAAATATAACTTTGATTCTTTTTGCACATTCTAAATGTTACCTCCAAGAATTCCCCTACAAAAGGATTCTACTCTAGCTTTTTTGGATTTTTGGGAATAAATTTTACAAAACTGTCTGCGAAGTGTTGAAACTGTGAACCGGCAAAAGTTTGATTCTTGCAATTTTGTGCCAAATTTGAAGTTATGTGACGTTGAGAGATGCCAATGACCACCAAACCAAATCAAAACTAAAAACTGAACTTGAAAATGTTTTTTGGGTGATGTCGATTGCCAGTCGGCTCGAATGCTCCTACATCATTTTCAATTTGGGCTTTAAAACGAATATCACATTTATTTTTGGTGCTTAAGAATTGACGTGTATGCCTCAAATTTCTTTTTTGGTGCACTAAAATTGAACAATACAACTTGAACACTTTGATTTGGTGCATTAAAATTTACCTACAAGCTTCACATTTCATCTTAGTGCACACTAAAATTGGACAATACAACTTGAACGCTTTGATTTGGTGCTTTAAAATGAATTCATTTTCTCTTGGTACACTAAAATTGAACAAAATAACTTGAACACTTTGATTTGGTGCACTAAAATTGGATAATACAACTTGGACGCTTTGATTTGGTGGTCTAAAATGAATTCATTTTCTCTTGGTGCACTAAAACTAAACAATACAACTTGAACACTTCGATTTTATGCATTAAAATTTACCAACAATCTTCACATTTCATTTTGGGATCTAAAATTGAACATTTCATTTGGGCTTAGAATCTTATTGCAATGATAACAAAAGTTGGTTTATGGCATTTTGTATGAATGTTTCAAGTCTCAAATATTTGAAATTGGTGTTTTTTAAAACATGAATTGTTATAAATACCTCATTTTGGGCTTAAAATGCAATGAATTGTCCACTGTGTCTACCGTGATTGGCAAGCCAAGTGCGTATCCTCTCCCCCTACGTCTTTTGATGATCCTGGGTGAAGAGAAACACTTTGGGCTCTTTACATTTTTTTACATCATTCCTTTTATAGATTGGGCCTGGCTACGAGAGACATCCCAAAAGGAGAACTCAAAGGCAACTCAAAGCGAGTTTTCTCTTGAACCGCTATATAAATAAGTTAAGGCGAAAACCAAGATTTAACTGGCGAGTACCTTTTTCGACAATGTCATTCAAAAAGGGGAGGTACTCAAGTGGTATATAGCTCCCTTAGTAGGATTGGTTAAAGCCTTAAGTAGCTTGCTAGATGGTTGTAAGGCGTCAAATCCTTGAGCAACGACTAATCACCTTATTGTAGTTACCCACGTTATTGATTGACCGTGTATTGGCAACATTTTCAGTGCAAGGGATGCGTACTGCACCCTGAAGTTTTTACTCATCATAAGAACTCTCTTGAGATGAGATAGAAATCCCCAACTTAGCATAAGCTACTTGTAGCTTTCTGAGGAAAGGGTGATTTGGGTTATCCTTCCATGCCAAGAGGCCTCTATTTGTCCACTCTCACAAAGATGAAAGTGTATACATCCCTTTGGGTGTCCCTACCCTTGAGTTGAAGGAGATTCCAAGTTGTGGGCCTGAAAGTGTTACCATTGGCTTTGACCTTAGGGATAAAACTGTTTGAAATGTTTTCAATATGTTATTACTAGTGTAAATTAGGTTGATTTTGGCCTATCAACATTGAAAACATTACAATCAATTCATACACTTTGTTTGTTGTGTTTTGTCACTTGTTGCATCTCAAAAACATTATCTCAGATATTAGACCAAACAAACATCAAAATTTGTAAACTTATCAAACAATTTGCCATCAAAAAACTGCAAATTGTTGAAACAAAGTCACTACTGTGCAATTTTGCCACTACTGTCTCAAAACTTTACCACTATTGTTGCAAAATATTACTGCAGTCGACCTAATATCTGCTCGCTATTGTTCATATGACCACTATTGTTATCACTAGTTTCATGACAGACACTATCAAAACATAGTTGCTTCTGTAAACTTTGCTACAATTGTCCCAAAACAAAACTGCTATTATCCTAAATTCTTACCGCTATTGTCTTGGACAAAAGCCACTATTGTCCTACTTGTTGGCATATCTCAGAATTTGTCACAAACTGCTTTCAAAACATTGGTCTAAAAACGTTATCCAGTTGTCAAAGAACATTGTCATCATTGGACCTATTAGTCACAATCCAACATCACCAACCTATACTTTGGACTTGGTTTACATAGGGTTCGTAACTATCATCTTTTGGACACAACATCGAAATCAAACTCGCACCATAGCTTATCAACATCACCAATCAACAACCAAACACCAACCTAGTCTTGGACATGTATTGAACACAAGAAATCAAACCATCATCTTGCAATTGTTTTACAACAACCTTTACTTGCAACCTCATAGCTAGTTCAAGTAAAGCAATCACCATATCCTCTAAAATAATTGTGTATGAGGACCCATTTTGCTAATACTATGATAACTCCATGCTAATTGTAGGGCTATAATCGCCTTGAAAATTACATGTGTTCCGTCAAGTTTTGATTCGCCCAACATTTAAATATATTGTTCTATAATCATGTAGGATTCACCAAATTTTTACTATACCATTTAAAAATCTCACAAAATTCACCAAATATAGATTGATATAAATACAATCAAAACTTTGATTTATTTTTACATATTTTATTTAGTTCTGGAATTGTTAGCTCTTGATTCAGAAGTTGGAATCTTGATCATAGGCAAGTTACAAACTTACAACTACAAGCATTGTTGCATTAACGATTAGCGAGTAAGTGAAAACCTAAAGGTAAGTGATCATTTCTTCATAGTGTTATATAATTTTTTTATCTCTTTGCCATTCTTGTTTCAATCTTAAAGATGATATTGAGTAAGGAATGGGATCTATATTCTATGTCCTTAAACTGAGAAGACATTTTTTGGTAGCTTTTATTTCGTGAGAGATCAAGATGTCGAGCAACAAGTGCAACAAGAGTAAACTCAAGGTGGTGAAGGGAGGCCATCAAAATGCACAAAAAGTAGAGTGACCATAAAGTCTTACTTTGGCAATATCTTCGATCCATCAGATCAAATTGGAACTACATCATCAACTATTGCACCAAATATTAATGAAGAAGGCAATGCCAATACCTCACATGAAGATTGGAATGATTTAATTGAGTTAGATGAGGATGATAATACCGTAGAAGATGTTCCAAGGGATACCTAGGGTAGCCAGAATGAGTTAATTGACTTAGATGAAAATACTGGTGTCGTAGATGATGTTGCAAAGAAGAGGAAAATAAAAGCCAAATAAAAAACAGGGCACAAGTGGGATATGATAAGGAATTTTCGGATTGATTGGGTGTCAAAGTACCCATTCATTGAACCTATGGAAAATGCATACAAAGATGAATCTCCAACTGAATGAAAGTGTAAGATTTGTAGTTGGAAATATAAAAAGATAAGAATTTGCAACTAAAGCTTGGAATTATAGAAAAGCATATCGACAAAGTTTATGAAAAACAACTCAGATGAAAAGAAAAAATTAATACTAATGTCTTTTGAGGCTTTTGCTGCCTTTTTTTGTTATTATTTATTACCTTTACAAAAATACTCTTCATCAATAATGATTGTCAAAACAACGGAGAAATGTTGGCCCTCCCTTTGTTCATTTTGAACTCACACACTAAGCGGCAACATGGTTGAAGTTCAAAAGAACATCTACCCCTTATCAATCAAAATGCACAACAAAAAATACAATTTCCTTCATTATTTTTTAAAGGTCATACAATAATTACTTTTAAGAAATACATCAACAACAAAAACTACAACTTTCTTCATTATTTTTTAAAGGTCAGTTTGCGAGCTCATGGAATGACAGAAGGGTTACTATTGGTGGCATCTCGTTCAAAATCAACAAGGAGGTCATAGCTAAAGGCACAGTGCTGTCATGCTCAGGCCAAAAGCTCAAAAAACATACTAAGGTTCAGGATTTGGAGTCTTCAAATCTTTTTCCGCAAAAATGAATCGTCAATCAAGCTGCACACAGGGTTTGAATGGAGTAAGTTGTCGAAGCCATGGGACCAAGTTTGTTTAGTCTTAATGAAGTACATCACTCTTAAGGGGAGAGGTTTAAAGTGTTCTATTTTTATCATTTGCCTTTGTTAAACCATCTCAGACCTAGGATGCTCATCAATTTTGCCTTCTTGCTCGCATCGTTCGAAAGCTCTATTAGGGAAACTATGGAAATTGTGGCCAAAAACCTTGACAAACCGCCCCTGTTACCCTTTTACCAAGGTCTCATTCTTTGTTTGTGCCACTTTCACCTGGCTCTCTGTCCACCATAACCCATCTTGGCCGTTAGGATAGAGGAACCTAAGCCCTCAGAACAGTCCCCCGCTAAACCTTCAACTGCTATTTTAGTGGGCCCTAAAAAAAAGAATCCTCCCGCGACTAGTCAACCCCTTGAGGATACTAAATCTAAACTCTCATCCAAAAAGAAAAAAGTTGGCGTGGGCTTGGTCCAATCTAAAGTTGTTGCAAGGCTTTGTGAGCTCAAAAACATGCCCACAAAGAAAGACAATAAAGTGTCTACCAAAACCAAGCAGGATCTGAAAAAGGGTAAGAACGACACCACTTGCCAGGTTGAGGAACCGCCCATGGACAACGAAGATGTGGACTCTACTAACAGAGACTCCCATGGGGATACGGTGGTTGTTGCAAGTGTTGACATGGGAGTTGACCAAACTAGTGTTTGAAGATCTAACAAATTGGCAAAGCATAAAAAGGAGGTCTTGATCAATGAAATTTCCAGCAATTTGAAGCAGAATGGTGGCAAAGAGGATAGAAGGCATGACAAGGTTGAAGCGACCAAGGAGTTTGTGGAAGGGTCGAGCCACTTCCCCGATAAGATGATTCAGTAGGATTCCACATCAGAGTCCTTTGATCATCTGACTCTGGGGAAGATGACTAATAAGGAGGAAACTGATAAGGACGAGAAGCTCAACAACCTGAAGACTCATGTTGCTAAACTGGAAAAGAAATTCACAAGGCTGACCCGCTTCATGATCAAGATCATCCACCGGTTTGTTGTTACACTGTTGGGAGTGCTGAAGGAGGAGGTTGACAAGAAGACTGTGGAAGAGGAATCCAACAATGAGTGGATTGGGGATGATGTGTTGAAACTCCTCTTTAAGGAGTGGGAGGGTTCAACTGAGTAATGGGTGGGGTGTGTTTTGTTGTTGGGTGGATGGTCCTTTTGTTGTATGTCTATTGTTTCTATTTCTGGACTATATGTTGTTATAATTTTTGTTTTATGATCTAACTTTGGCCTTTAGGCCCCTTGTGTAAAAGGTATTGCACCTTGTAAATGCAACTTATATTATCAAAAACAAAAACTATGAACATATAACATCCAGGATTTGACTTGTAGGCATTTCTTCCACTTGTTCCTTGCAATCTTCTCTTTTTGAGGCAACTTCACTTGTTAGGTTTCAAAGTCCAAAATGCCCATATCTCGAACTAGTATTGTATGTTTATTTTATGTAGTTCTTATTAGTTAATGAAGGGGATAATAACTTACAAGATGAAACAATTTGCTTTCTAATGGGCATTAGATCTTAGGCATTGAGATAAAGCTTGAGATATACAACTAGAATTGGATGAACCATGTCGAATTTAGCATATGTGACAAAGCATCATGTACCGTGAGATAAGCCATCATAGTTGGAAATTTACAAGTTGAAGTGTGCACAAGATGCCCCCTAATAAAGGTCAATAATGTAATATACAACATTTTTATCACCATGGCACGTGTTAATACTCTCATTAGCATTTAATATGATATCCTACCATGATACTACATCATAGTATCATATGGGGTCTCTTCAACCCTATCTCATTTGATCAACCATAGCATTGTATCTCTTGTGCAAGAATTAACTTGGTGGCTATTTGGCCAAAACATGATGTGTCTCTTCAACATCTTAACATCTCTAACACATTGGCATGGTGCCTATTTTGTTGGATCAAAGCATACACAAAATGTGTCTCTTCAACATCTTAACATCTTGCCTCATAGGTCAATCCATAACATGCACATGGTGTATGGAAACAAGGTCTCTTCACCAAACCATAAGATGCACAATATGCACAAGCCTCTTGCACAACCACCCAAAGGGTTTTCCAAAATAGTCATTTAGCTTCAATGCAAAAAGTAGTAGATCCAACATGATGTCACTATTAAAGTAATTATTATTTAGTAATGATTAATTACTTATTAGTTGTAGGCTTTAATAAAGTCATTCTAACTTCAAGATATATACTTTATGTTTTATTCCTTGTTTGTTCTTTTATTTATCCCACATTGATAATGTGGTTTGTCATCTTTCATTGTAATCCTATATATGAAAGCTTTCACATCTTATTTAATCAATGTACGTCTTGGATCTTTATGGGCTCAATTTCTGTAATACCTCCACTCAACCTCAAAAATGATAGCATGTGATCAAGTAGTTTTTCCAAGGATTCTCACACATTGCAAGGTATGCTTGCCTCCAATTTCCACATTGTATATTATTGAATAAGGTCATTATGTGGACTAAGGATTCTCACACATTGCAAGGTATGCTTGCCTCCAATTTCCACATTGTATATTATTGAATAAGGTAATTATGTGGACTAAGGTTAAATTGCAAGATGTAATGTTAAATGGAGAATGAGTAGATTGATGCATGGTGCATACCAAAAATCGGCAGGCAAAATCAAAAGTTTCAAGCAATATTAAAACAGAAATAACAATATTTTGCCAATAAAGCTTCACCAGAACAATGGGCTATACTAAACCTATCCTTGCTATTCCATAGTCACCGAGAAGTTCAAAGTATTTCCATCTATGATTATTCTCTTGATACTATTATCAACCTCTTATAGTTTACATTATCTTTGTAGGGCTATAAGATCACTAGAATGGCATATGTTGCAAATTTTAAATATATGTGCAATCTTTTTCTTTAACTTTTTTATGCCAATGAACTTTATGCTAAATTTGCTGGTCTCAAAATCCATTATATCTTCTCATGCTGACACTGCTGGTTGTTGATCTTTTTCCAAATACTGTCAACTGTTCTTGCATCTTCAACTAGAGTTTTCACATCACCGCTATGATATGCACAAAAGAGATTGAGATGAAGTAAAGAAGAGTACTTTTTATTGGGATTCTCCAAAGTGAGAGCCATCCTTATAGTGTTAAATGCAACGAAGAATGGCAATTACAAGTCAGTCTCATCAAAATAATTACAACCCTTGCCACAAGTGAGCCTCGTCACAAACTATAATAAACCTGGCCATATCTCCCTACAACAATCTCACAATATAATAAATTTCATGCATACTTGTAGTGAATACACAGCATTCCCTGTGAAAGATTCTCTATGAACTGTCCCTAACTTCTCTCTAAGAATTAAGGGTACAAACCGTAAGTGTCTTGTTCATTTTGTGAGACATGATCTTAATCTCGAATTCCAACAAGAAACTACTGTTCCTGGGAGTTGAATTGCTTACACTGTCAATGTAAGATGTCTTGGGAATGTCCTCTACCATGCATTCCCCATATCATTTTATATATAAGGATCCGCAGAGGCCCCTTTGCCTTATGGCCTAGAGGTCATTACATTAAATATGCTAATTGCAGACCTAGCATACCCCAGGTAAGAATTGAATTCTTCCAAATTGATAAAAAGAACTTGGTCTTGAATTTGTCATGTCCCCAAAAATTGCAACATATTGAAAAGCAAATAAATAAATAAATAGTAATCACAAAACACATTTTAGTGATTTAATGATATTATATTTCAGTATGAAATATTAAAATGCAAATAACTAGATAAATAAATATCAATATAGTAGCAATCTAAATATTATTATTATAATTATAATGATTATAGATAATATTATAATTATAATACATTTATTATAATAAATAAGACAATTAATACTAGCAATTATAAATATCAATTAATAAGCAAAATATGATAACAGCAATTTACATACAGTAACATTAATAAATAAACACATTCTAATCGAAGACTATAAAGCAGCGATTGAGTTTAAACAATAGGCACCGATAAATATAATGTGAGGGCAACAAAGTCATAAAGTAGCAATCCAATATTAAACCAATAGTTATCATTTTGATTTCAAATAGCAACGGCTATAATATACCAAAGGCAGCGATTAAGTATAGCGGGATATATTAAGAATAATAATAAAGAGACGTGTCTATCCATATTGAGAGGTGTGTCTTTCATTTAGGTAGAGGGATATAAATAATAAGTGTATTTGAGGGAATAGGGAAGAAGAAAATAAATAGGAAAATCTGTAGTATATTTCTGAGTACAGAAATAAAGACATCGGAGAGTTAGGAAAACAACAAGAAGATCATCGAATGGAAAATAGGAAGCAGAGAGAGAGGGGGGGGGAAGTCAAATAAGACAAAATGTGTCTTATTCAAAAAGAGGAAATATGGAATAGAGGAAGGAATAATGATAAGAAAGGAATAAATAAACATATTCTGATCAAAGGGAAATAGGGGTAGTATTTTCTGAGTATTGCAGATTGCTATCTATAAGAGAAGATAAAAGCAGAATTAGGAAAACAGTTTCCAGCAAGGAAAATATGCAAGAAAAAGAGATATGTACAGATCTTAAATAAGTAAATAACAGGTTTAAAAAGAAATATAGAATTAGCAAGTATAATATCTGAATGTGTGTGTGTGAATAAATCAATATATATATGTATATGTATATGTATACATATTACATATAATATATGTATGGGTAGGTAGATAGGTGAATCACTTGTGAATATACAATAATGATATTTGCAACAATTATTAAGCCTTATAAGTAATGATGACTCTTTAATATAAACATAAGTAGATTATGAATAGTCCTCATCCTACGATCAATCCAATATGAGGTTGAAGGAGGCGAGTAAGGAATCAGAAAATGTGGAGAGACGCAACAACTCAGGTGATGTACTCACTTAGCAATAATATTTAGCATATTTTGAATATAAGAACTAGATATTGCTAATCTGATTATTGATATAATGACTTCCTTTAATTTTATCATAATGAGAATTATTGTAGGAAATGATGAACTTAAAGAACCATTGGTAAATGAAAATATATTTGATTATAGGCATGAAATAAATCTTGGATGAATGCAAATATATCTGATTGTGTAAAGATTGTCCTCTCTGTGATCGTAACCCTATTAGGGAGGGCGAATCATGAGTGAAGTGGATTGTCTAAAAACCCCACTTTCAGCCCCTTAGGCCCTTAGCAAGGGATTGGGTCATAGAAGGTTGGGGGTCCCACCTAGGTTTCAGCCCCATAGGCCCTGGACAAGGAATTGGGCAATAGGAGGTGGTAGGCCTTAGGCCACTTGGACTCTATGGTTCCTCTCCCCTGATAGGACGAGTGTCTTCCGAGGTGTTGCCACGAGTGGAGTATGCAAGTACGAAGCCCCTAGGCAAGAAGGATTGTGATGGACAACCTCTTGAGCTTTACATGAGGGCTTCAGGGCGGATCCACCTATGGCACTCCTCTTATGTCTTCATAATTGCTTTATGATTATGAATATATTTTGGATATCTAGATATTATTGCTAACAGATATACGTGTATGTGGAAATGTTATTAAATTGGTGAATGCAGATTTCAATCTAGGATTATTTCATTAGAGAAACACATTCCTTTTGGAAAGAAGAAACCCTAAACCCAATCAACAATCGAATCCTAGGGAAAACAAGTGAATTCAAGAGCAAGGCTAGGTAAGGGACATTACAGAATTCCAAGCATCTCTTCTATCCCAAAAAAATCGTCACATAAAACATACAAACCAAAGCAAACTTCCAAACTGAAATTGAGCTTAACGTAAAGAGCAGAGAACTAGAATATAGAATTTCTATAATTCAGCACTAATTTCCTTTCACTCTTGCACATTCCAGAAATTTGTCATCCAACTAAGCAACTGGCAACAATACTAGCAAGGTGATAAAAAATATACTTCATGTACTTATATACATTGACTTAGCATACTATTCCTATATTCTAATTTGACAAAGGCAGAGCCTAAGAGATTTGCCATCATTCACTAAACTAATCATGTTAGGTTTCCCCTATGCTTTTACATATGATATAACGCCCTTTCATCAACAGATTATGCAAATGACGCTTCCAATTATCATAGCCTTTCAAATAACCATAACAAATATACTTCATGCTTCTGAGATGGATATTCAGTTAATTCAAAACATTGAAAACTACACAAAAGGAATCTGAGGATTCTCCTTCATGCTTCACATAAAAAATTCCAGCCTCATATCCTTCTCCTGTTGTCATGCCGTGTCTTCTTCAAAGATGAACTTGTTTCAGGGCTGCCATGAATTTCTCTTTTACCCAGTCGCTGCTCTATATTCCTAGCTTGGCTTGGGAGAGACACATTGGAAATCTGTCAAGATACATAACAAAAGTAGAGGAAGGTGGTAAATCCTTATCTTGAATAATGGTTTAAAAATTCCACCCTAAAAATGAATGACCTACAGAATAACAGAACAATTTTAATAATTCTACAATGAAAATAAATGAATTTTAGAACAAGAAATGTCACATACTTTGTCAAGACTATCACGAACAGATTGAACTGTTGCATTCATAGAGGGTGATGAGAAGTACTGCACCAATGACAAAAACAATCTTCAATAGGATTCGGATGCATTCAAATTTTCAACAGGAAAACTGCCATAGCTAAAACTAAACCGACATTCAAACTGTGTTTTTTCAACCTATGATCCTCAAACAAGTACATATATATATGCAGGTTTGAGAGGAGATAATATAATCATCAATAAATGAATATATATGTATGTATTATACATGACTATATATATATATATATATATATATATATATATATATAATATGTACATGCAAAGGCAATTAGATTAATCAATAATAGTTATAGATACATATATGTTCATATGAATTATATTCAAAATTATGCAATAATGATGCTTGTAGTGATTATCGAGCCTTATAAGTAATTATGGTACTTTAATAGGAATGATAGTTCGTCCTTGCTTGATCTACACTAACATTATACTCTGAGCATTAAGAACAGGTCATCAATTAAGGAGAAGAAACATACAAGAGACAAAGGAGAAACTGTCCCATTCATCATCACAGATTGCTATTACCAGATCTATCATATATTCAGGGGTATTTCTGCCACTTATTGTCTTACATCTATATAAGCATAATCTTGCATAAGGAAGGAAGAATAAATGTATTTCTACACATAATCATTGACCTATGTATGCATATTACTTATAGATAATAAAGAAGGATCTCTATGATTGAAATTGTATTGTATTAATCTGTTTGAAAGCCCAACTTGGGGGAAGGGCCTAAGGAAGCAGGGAAGGGCCTAAAGATCCCACTCAAGATCTCCGCCCAATCCCATGACGAGGATGGGCCTAAAGAGAGGTAGGTGCTGAGAGCCACTCACAAGCTCTGCCCATTCCCACAAGTTGGCATGTGTCTTCCGAGGTTGTGGCATGGATGGGGAAAGCAGGTACAAGCCGCCAATGGGGAGAGTTGTGGTATACAACCTCTAAGGCTTGGCATATGACTTCGGGCGGACTCTTCATGTCCCTCCTAGTTTATAGTATGTTGCTTTCATGAATGTCTATTAATGTGATGTAATTGTCTAATGCTGACAGATAGATATACCATATTGGGGAATGTTGTTCATGTGGTGAATGCAGGTTTCAATCACGGATTACTAAGCCATTTTATTGATCAAGTTAATGTGAATATTGCAAGGATTTCTAGGTGGATGATACCTTATCTCACTGCACTTCATAATAGATATGGCAATTAGGGGACCTTTTCTCAGCTGCTTGTTTTATGTAATCCTGGAAATTAACTCAATGCTATGGATTTGTTGGCTATAGTACATACATTTCTCTCCTGATTTAGAAATCAAATTTCCACATGGCAGGGCATGTAATTATAGGATGCAAAATCCTCAAATCTTTCAGTCACATGATGATTTTTATCACCCTTGCCCATGAGTATAATTTACTCAGAAACTATGAGGAGTTTCTGAGTAATACTGATTGTAGATCAGCTGCAATTATGGACTATAATGTGATCCTGATGACACAAGTGTTGGAAGTTATGAGTCAAACAGGAATAAGTGTTGGAAGTGATCCTGATGACAGAAGTGTTGGAAGTTATGGTTTCTAGGGACTTGTGAGTATCTATGTTATTTTACCCCACTACTGTCTTTTTTGGGCTAAGTTTTGAATCACTGATCTCTCAGGTATGGCACAATGTATTTGAATTCCAATGATTATTATATTTCTGGTTTTTGCTTATCAAAAAAAATCACTTACTCACATAGATTAATATAAAACTTGCATTCTCAAACACATTTACATTCTTAGGCCTGTTGATTTCATGGTGTTAGTCCTCTTCAATCTCAATTTTCCATTCATTCTTGCACATAACAATTTAGTTTCAGTTACAACAAAATTAAATAACTTATGACACTGATCATTAAATAAACCATGAGACATGAAATCAGGCATAAAATTTTCAAAAAGGGAATATTTCCTGAATATCAAGTCCTTTATCATAACCTGAAAGACAATAAACCAATAGAAGAATCATCCATATGCCACAAAGTTAGCTTCCTTCTAGTTCATAATGCAACAAAATTTTCTGGTGTCAAATCAGTAATGTCACAAACAAAACCCTAAATATCATATAATAATTCAAAACATTAAAGAGCTTTATGGATGCGTTTTACTCTTAACTATATCTAATACAATAAATAAATAAATAAATAAAATTAACAGTACGATATCAAACCAAAGGAGATTTCCATTTCCATTGAAGTATCTTTAAAGTTTAAAGAACTAGGTATACTTTAGGGAAAACTTTGACAGGGTCATGAATGCCACTCAACTACAGAAATAGTATTGACATATAAAAGTAATGCAAAAGAAACTACACCTTGAAATAAAAAAATTTCCATGGCAATTAATTAATTTCATTGTGCATTTGAAATTTGCAAATGTATTTGGGAATTTACACACTAAAGCACATGCATGAGCATCTACTTATAGAAGGGCAGCCGTGACAGATAATGATGTTGGATAACCAAGTTTTATACACATTTGCATTTCCTTAAAATGTTACCTTCCATGATCTGTACACATATGCCTTAGAATTAGTACATATACAGATTCTTTACCTGTGCTGTCAGCATGCTGCCTACTGAGGCTTTGTCTTGGCATTGTGATATCCCAGATGCTGAATAATCAGTTTCCCTTACGAAAAGGAAATAACAGATTCAATAATAGAGAGTAACATAGAAAATTGCAAAAATCACAAATAGCACCTTTCAAATGTTTAACTAGGATTCGTGGAATTAAAAAAGAAAAAGGCTCTATGTACTCTTATGAACCAGATGGAAAAATAACTCACTCTGTTTTCACAGTTACTTGTTCCAAAGGAAATCTAGGGTACTTCCAAACAGTACCAGGTAGAGATGATGGTTCTGGAAGAACATCTGGCTCTATTGGACTGCTCACAGCTTGGGGATTTGAGCCTCTCTGTTTACTGGCTGCATCATGCCCACAGGAATGCATTAATACAAATATAAACTCAAAAGATAAGATAAAATAAGGCATTCAAAAGAAAAGATGGTAGATAAAATTCTACGATTTAATCTATTGTGAACTGTATGGCGCCGTTCCTCCAGCTTGTCTTTTGTATCTAGAAGAGTTTCATTTTCAGGAGCATAAGTCACATGCAGCAGATTTCCAAAGAATGGGTGCTCATCAAGCTTCCTCTTTGCAAACCTGCAGTCACATAACATAAAGAAAATGATATTCCAGATGTTCAAGATATCCAGTAACATATCACACAGCAATTGCAGTCCAAGGGTGAGGGAAATGAACATATTTCACACATAGAATCTATACCTAATAAGAAATGTTGAATTGCTTAGTATTTCAGCATAATTTTTTAACTCTGCAACCATTATGATGAACCAATTTTTTTGGTCGATGGTTTCAGTTAAACCTAAAATAAGTATCAATGTGTATATACAGTGGAGGAATAACCATTCAAAATCTATTCAGTTCCTATTCATAGTAAGACTCAAAAAGTAAGAACGCTATCAAGCTAATTTTCCCAGCTATTTCTTTGACAAAATGGAAAACCTAATCACTTAGCTCCTCATGTAAGAGATTCAATCAGTGGTGCCTCTCGGATTTTATCAGACAAGAGCAGTACTGGACCATTTTATTTAGAATGAACTCATTTTCCAGTGTTATAGTCTATAAGAGAGAAACATGTTAAAATAACAATCCATGGCTATGCTTTTCAAGTTTTCATAATATCTGTTATGGCCTGAGGTCATGTAGGCTCTCTGGATATTTGTAGAAACATTTAAGGAGGCTGCCATCTCAAACAATTAAGTACTAGGGAGTTATTTGAATAAGAGTAGTTAAAGTTCTCTTCTTCTATTATTTCAGGCATCCAATATTATTTCACTTTATAAAATAACTCATCTCCCTTAATAAGGCGACCAGAATAATCAAGTGAAATATCATATAAAATTGCCTTTTAATTAAAATCACTTATCCCACCAAGCTAGGCGTTCAAGGTGATTAAGTGAAATATTCTAATAAACTTACTTTTTTCTTCATCTAGGCATCCACCACCTCAGCAATATTTCACTTATAAAAACATTATAAAAATGCAATTATATTCTCCAAAGCCATCCTCCATGCCTTGGCTAAATATTTCACTTAAAAATGTTATTTTTCACCAAATATCAAACCTGCCAAAAATAACTCCAAGAATGTTGGGATGACCAACTGCTCAAGTTGACGTACCAGAAATAGGCATTGCGCTGACTTGCTGAACTGCTGCTAAAAATAGCACTACCAAAAATAGTACTTACTAAAAATAGCATATTGCTAAAAATAGTAAGTTGTTCCAAACTCATTTTGAGCACAAACCGGGCAGCCGTCGTGACTTACTAAAAATAGTAAGTCTAGAAAAGTTCTTTGATTCAGTTGCATGTCACCATCACGAAGCTCTTTGAAAACCCAAAAGGAATCCAGAATCAGAACTGTAAAACTCCAACATGCAAGCCGCCAAAATTGCCAGGGAAACAACCAAAAATGCAATTCATTATCTTGTCATGCATGTTACCACATCCCGAAGCTCTCCAAAAACCCAGAAAGCTCCACCAGACATGCATCAGAAAATCTTGCATGCAAGCCCTCAAAAAACTCCTCTAAAAGTGGAAACCCTAATTTCAGCTTGTGACTGGCCTACGAGCTTTCGGAAATAGGCTATCAGACACAAAAGAGCGTATGGCTAAAATGGGGACATTACATACCTCAAATTACTATACATGGATACAAAGAGCATTACTGGAGAGTTAATGATGTGTTTTCCATAAAGCTGGTCAGAACAATGGAAGGTGACAAAGCTAAAAGATTGTCCTTGGAAGCACAAAGTGTCATTAGACCTATTGGAGGCTGGTACATTTCATTCCCCACTTTTAGTTACATTAGAGTGTAAGGGTTTGATGGACAACCTTTCATGCTGCCCAAGTATCCCACAGATAAAATGGTGTTATTAGAATTGGTAAGACACTTAAAGCCATCCCAAGCTCTTTACAGTACGGCTCATAAAAAGGCTTCTTTTAGATTTCCTATTGTAATAGGGAATTATAAATGCAGTGCAATCAGAACAGCTAATTTGTGTGAAGAGGAGTTGAAAACGTATAATTTGGAATACTTTCCACTCCAAAGAAAGTATTATGACCTAGATGGGAATATTGCCAAGAGCATAGCTGGTTATCGTGCTCATGTCCAACATCTAGAAGACTATTGGCTAAATTGTGAAGATGAGTATAGAGTAAGAAAGAGAAAATATGAAAGATTGTCATTAGAATCTGCACGAATTCTCGAGATTCATGATATTCCGGATCAGATGGAGGAAGACGATGGTGAAGTGTTGAGTAAGGCTTACAATGAACACAGATTCTATGATGAACCTATTCCAGACCCAAACTAAACAAGTGAAGAAATAACATCAGCTAAGGAATTCTCTGCACCAGTTATACGACAAACTCAAGATTGGATAAATGATTTTCGTAAAGTTTTAAGAGAGAAAGGAATAAAACCCACATACTCACAAGATAAAAGAAAGAAACAGAGAAAAGAAGATGAGTCCAAGCGTGGGGAACCTTCTAAAAAAAGAGGAAGACTGGTAAAGCAGCTGCTAGTATACATATTGAAGAAAAAACCCCTGAGGCTCAAACCCAAGGAGTTCCATTAAAACCAACTGTAAGCATAAAGATGTTGAATCAGGCAAAGTTAAATCAAAAGTAAAACCAAAAGTGGCATCTTCTTCTACAGCAAAACCAAGAACCAAGCCTACTACTAATGAAGAAGCAAGGATAACAGAAAATATTGGTACACGGACAAGGTTTGCATCTCAAAGAACTGCAACATTATTCACTTCTCCCCCTTCAGTTAATATGGCTACTATGAAACAAGCATTAGGAAAAACTCTTGTGGTTTTAGATGAAGTTTCTGAAGAAGATGAAGCTAAAATTAAGGAACAAATGGATAAGTGGGGTGCCATGTGGGAATGAGTAAAAGAAAAGAAGTCCAAAGATAAACCCATGGTACAGCCAATGATAGAAGAAATTCCAGATACAGGGCAATTCCTATGAACGTTGAAGAAGAATTCATAAGAGGAACACTCGCTTTAGAAGCGGGGAACCCTAATGTTCTTGAAATGGAAATAGGGGAGACTATAAAACAAAATCCTACTAATAATACTGTTATTGAAGATACCTTTGATTCCCCGCCTTCACTAGGGAATGATCAATTTGATAATGAGCAGCCGTAGGTCTTTGAGAAATTAAAGGAGGATCAAGTTGAAATTGAAAATGATGAACCTTCACAAGTTTCAGGTGAAAAGGTCAGAGATGAAGAAAATCCTTATGTAACAGGAAATGAAGAAAGTGATGTCCTAGGAACGAATGTTGAACACCTGGCTAGACAGGAAAATATAAGTCTTGAAACCAAAGAGACAGTGTTGAATCCCGGTAATCCAAAATCTATGCCAGAGAATATTGAAGAGGTTCCTATTTCAGAGGATGTAACAGATAAAGTTGAAGATGTCAGAGAAGAAGTTCCTGAACAAACTGGAAACTAGGAACGGAGAAGTGTTACAGAGGTAGAATGTGATGAAGATGCACCTAATTGGTTAATCAGAGAATTGACTTCCCCATTGGAAGTAGAGTTGGTACCTCTAGATCTGAAAAGTTTTATGCAAGAAGTGGAGACTCCTAAGCCTAGGCGAAGAGCTAAAACGAAGCATGTCATACAGAAGAGTGCAGATGGAGGCAGGACAATCAATATAGCTACCCCAATAGCAGATAAGAATAGACATGATATAACACCTAAGGAGTATAAGATAACAAGTATCAATGTTGGACACTCATCCTGGACACAAGAATTAGAAGAAATGAAGATGAATTTAGATGCAATTGCTGCTAGGGTACAAAAGAATATATAAAACAAAAGAGAGTTGAAAGAACGGGTTGCTAGCCTAGAGAAATTTGTATAGTCGTTAACCCAATCTGATCAAGCACAGACTGAATTGCCTCAGAATCCAATAGTTATGTCACAAGAGCAGGTGGATGCCATTGCAGCAATTCGCCATAGGATGAATGTATTTGAAGAATGGATTGAGTATTGGGTAAGGCAAGGAGAACTCATTACAGATACAATTGGGAAATACAAGGAAGCACACCGTTGGTTTGAAAAATCCAAAAGATTGGAAGGAGAATGCAGATTTTGCCAGGAACAGGTTGATGTTGAAAGGCGAAATGTAGAAACTCTCATGCAAATAGATGTCCAAGAATTGATAAGAAAAAATATAATTTTAGAACAAGAAGTTCTATTATATGAAAAATGGAAGAAAGAGTTAAAATGGGAAGGTGACACATTAATACAATGTATAGAAGGATTTGAAAAGGTCACCAAGAAATGCAATAAGCTACTTGATAAAGATCAAGATTTTATTGAAGTGTCAACACATCAAGATTGTGATCCCCAGACACTAGGACAGGAGGGTAAAGAAGCAAAAGCTTTCAAGGAATGGATTGAGAAAATAAAAAAAGACCCTGTTCAATTCTTAACCTGGAAAGTCATTGATGAGATTATACATTGCAGAAACACTATAGTCAGATATGAAACGGAGAAAATGCAAAGGAATACCAATATACTCCAGATATCAGAAGATTACACCAAGCTCAAGTTTAGCTGGAAGGCAATACAGGGAATTTCAAAAGAGCGCATGCATCAAATATTAAATGCTTTCTGAGAATATCAGCTGAAGAAAAGTGAATAAAGGATCCCGGACCCGAGCTCTAAATGATATAAGGAAGTACTGGATATCGGATATCGGAAGTGTCACAAAGACATTTTGTTGAAATTGATATTTGCAGGTCATTCCCAGTCTCGGTGGATGTTCCCTGTCTGATATTCTAAAGAATGTTGATGGCCTTATTTTATGCGGAGTATTGTGTATCGGAGTTTGAAGGTGAAGAGTGTTGCTGCTGGGGAAGTCAAAGCTTTGACTTCGTCTAGAAGATTATGATGACAACTGGCATATGCCACGTGCTACATTTTGATTTGTTATTTTTGATTCTCTTGATAAGACTTTAAGTTTGAACTCTTGAGGCCATGTTCCTATAAAAGGCCGTTTATTGCTTTACTTTTATTTTAAGTTTAGAAATTGTATGCACATAGAATTTAATCAATATCGAATCCAATTTGATAGCTACCTATCTCATGTATCTTTTGTAGCTAGTTTTGTTAGTTCAACCGAACAAGACTGTATGCTACACCATTTAAGGGTGCATACAGAACCTACTCGGTGTCCAAACTAAAACCCCCTACTTTAAAAGCTCACATCATTTTATACCTAGCTGTGAAGCAATCTGGTGAAGTATAAAGCGGTTTGCTTTGATTTGATTAACTCTTGGGGCATGCGTGGAGAATAACCAGGAGAAATTTTATTTTTTAGTATTTTTCATGCTTTATTTTATAGATTAGATGTTTAAATTCTTGAAAATGTTCCAAAAAATAGATGAATGAATGGAAATTTATTGAAAATATTTCGTTTTATATGAAATTGCCGAATGCTTAAAGCTAAATCTACTCAAGTGATAGCAAAATTGTTTGAAATTCATGAAATAATATTGCAAATCTTTTGATTTCATGAGATTATTTTATGATTGAATTGGAAATCTTGTATCTAATATTTATGATTCTCAATGAAACTGAAGATGTTCTTAATGAAATTAAGAATAACCATAGACCCCTTGAGATTAACAGCAATATCACATCATACCCTGGAGTGAACCTAGTATGGTCAAGACCTGACTACCGGCGACTTGGGATTGAGCTAAGTCAACCTTTTCCTATAACACGGACACCCTAAGGTTGCCCTAGTTAAGTCTTTCAAGAAGATATGTTTTTCGCGGTTTGCCTGTGAGGACTTTATCTACACTGTTGCTGCGAGTGACATCATCGTCAACAATTAGCACAAGAAAGATAACCAACTAAAAGCAACCCTTCACGTTCTGATCACTCAGATCCCAGAGTGGGCAAGGTGAGAGCATATAGTGTAAGGGGATCCAATAACAAAATGAAAGCAACACTTCACGTTTTAATCACCCAGATCCCGGAGTGGGCAAGGTGAGAGCATACAGTGTAAGGGGATTTGATAGAAATAAACTAAAATGTTGGAAGTACAATGTTATTGGCGGCAAGCCAACCAATAGAGAAAATGTAAATGCTTAGGCGGCAAGCCAGCCTCTTCCACTTTTCAACGGGCAACAAAAATATAAAAAAACTCACCACTTTTCAGCAAGAGTGGAAATACAAAGTACTGAAAGAAAGGATGATTAGTACTACTAGATCAGTAATTACAAAATGATAACTAACACAGTATATCATGTGAGAAATCAACAACAAATAAGCCCAAGTGTCAGATATAAAACTCTGAAACAATATATAGATGAGGCATCATGAAAATATGAAGAAATGACAAAGATACTAGGTCTGATATAAAGAAGAACCATTCTGATTTTTCTGATCAGCAAGCCTAGAACACCTTCAAATGCTCACAACTTTCTCCATACTCCTTCGAATGACCTCGAACTGGATGCAAATGAACCCTAGAAGCTAGGCGTCCAAGTTCAAGCCACCAAACTCAACCAAACAGCACTGAAATCTCAAGCACGCTTCCCAAGAACCCTGCTGCAAATAGTATGACCCTCTAGGGAGGTCGAACTCAAACTAAAAATCATACACCTTCTAAAATCACCAAAACAGGAGCAAAGGGGCGCCCAATTACAAGGCTTCCAATGAACAAACACCCACAAAAATCGTCTAACTCCTCAAGAAGATACGATAAAAAACTTGAATCAGCTAGGTATGTAGAAGCACTCCAAAAAAACCCAAACAGCAAAGGAAACACACCAAAAGATGCCTTAGAAGACATCAAAGCCACGCCAAACTGAAATAGAATGAAACACCATCACCAATGAAGCTCAATTGCACCCTTTGAATGAAGGAGCATCAGCAATCCAACTAGGAGGTATTCCAACCTCAAAGCAAGAGTTTGATCAAAATTCAGCAACACTTCGTTACGATATGAAAATGGATAACCAAATGAAGCAGAGCACTATATTTATAGATTTCCAAACCCAAGAATTCAAACTTCATTTCCCTCCAAAAGGGATGCCCAAGAGAGGAGAATAAAATATTCATTTTAATTTGCATCTTTGACTTGAATTTGGGCGCCCAACTTCACTTGGCAAATTAAACTTTATAAAAAGCAAATATTTCTCCAATTGGGACAACCACATGAGAATCCCACTTTGAAAACAAATTTAGTCACATGTCTAGGCATGAGGGGGGCCAAAAAGCACAATAGAAATATATAACTTAAGTTACCAACTTTCCAAAACATGCTCCAAGAAAGTTGGAGAAGCCTCTACCAATACAACCCTGCCAAAAATAGAAACTAAGTGTTGAACTGTTGTCAAAATGCACTACCAAAAATAGCACTTACTAAAAATAGCATACTGCTAAGAATAGTGACTCCAAACACCGTTTGAGCACAAACCAAGTAGCCATCGTAACTTACTAAAAATAGTAAGTCCAAAAATATCATCTGATGGAAATGCATGTCACACCCCTCTCAAATATAAAGAACCTACAGAGGCCCAAAGAGACAGACTACCCAAGCTCTAAGGCAAGCCCACAGAGAACTCAGGAGGACCTCAGAATAGGCCTAATTTTGTATCCAACTAGCCCTCTGAGGTATGAGGATAGGCCAATGGTCCTGAAATGGGACTAGTCTTTTGAGAGGGACAGTGATCATCCTAAGTGTTTGTCTCAAACGTCTAGGTCTGGATGCTTCAAGGTACTCATCAAGTAGCGTGTCCCAGTTAGGTGGTCTTCCCACTTCATGCGTCCTCTTTGGCAGGACCACTCCTCAAAGGCTCCTGAAATCGATGGCTGCCTCCCAGAGACCAAAACCAAGCCGTCACCTCCTCATCAGTGGAAGGAATCTGATTGAAGCTGGCTTATTGTGCTGAGTGCCTTCAGAGACAGGAGAACATTATGCACTAGCCCTCACTCCTTTGGTGGCTCTAGCAGCCAACTACAACTCCTAATGCTCTTGAAGGCCCATGGGAAATGTGGCCCGAGGTTTCTTTGCTCAGTCTTCTTGAGGTGGATTATTAAATAAGGCGAGACCTCAAGTGAATGTCTCCAACCTCGAAAGTGCATTCCAATGCGTTATGATGTTGTACATCTTACCTTGATTTTTGTGGTGAAAATTATCAGCTAAGATCTCAGGAAATGTCCATGCAACATATCCATCCATGGGGGCTCTACCTATCCTGGAAACATCAAATCTATGAAGCTAGGAGCCTCATATCCATACAAAGCCATGAAAGGGGACATTTTGATAGACATGTGGTAGGAAGAGTTATAGCAATACCCTCCCAAATGAAGCCATCTCACCCAAGCCTTCTGCTGCCCTGAAACATAATTCCTGGGATAGCCCTCCAACCACTTGTTCACAATCTCCGTCTACCCATCTATTTGTGGATGATAACTAGTGCTTAGAGTGAGCACTGTACCACTCAATCTAAAAACCTCTTGCCAAAAAGTACTTAGGAACTTGTTGTCCCTATCACTCACAATATTTTTTGGCAACCCATGCAATCTAAACCTCTCTAAAGAATTAATCATCAACTTGAGATGCTGTAAATGAGTTGGTAATGGCAATGAAATGGACAAACTTCATCAATCTGTCCACAACAACATATATACAATCTCTCCCTTGCACCTTGGCAACCCAGTGATGAAATCCATCAAGATACTTTCCCATTTCCAATCGGGAATTGGTAAGGGCTGCAACAAACTAGCTGGAAAAGTGTGCTCATTTTTGTTCTGCTGATAGATCTGACACTCCTTAATGTAGCAAAGGACCTCATCCTTGAGTCCCTTCCATGAAATACCCTTGATGACCAGCCAAGGGAATGTCATGAAATGATTGAAAAATCTTCATCTTAAGCTTAGATTCAGGTACCAAGAAGATCCTACCCTTATACTATATCAAATCATCAATTAACTTGTACCTTTCATCATGAAAAGTACCCTCAACTAAACTGGTAGGAAACTGATTTTTGGCGTACTTTGCAATAATCTGCTCTTTCCAATCAACAGTGATCTCAACCATTGAGTTCAAGTGTGGCCTTCTAGACAAGGCATCGGCCACAATGTTATTCTTCACCTTGACATACTCGATGTCAAAATCATAAGCTTGGAGCTTACTCACCCACTTTTATTGCCTTTCACTTAGATCCTTCTGATGCATGAAGTGTTTGAGACTGTTGTGATCAGTCCTCACCACAAATTTGCTTCCCACCAAATACTATCTGAATTTGGCCAATGCATGCATGATTGCAAGCATCTCCTTGTCATATATTGAGCAAGTTCTCTCAACACCACTCAATTTTTTGCTCTCGAAGACAATCGGATGTTTTTCTTGCATTAGGACAACACCAACTCCTTCCCCTGAAGCATTACACTGCAACTCGAATGGTTTGGAGAAGTCGGGTATGGCCAAAACGGGACATGAACTCATGAGTTGCTTGAATCTATGAAAAACCACTTGTGCTTTTTCTGACCATGAGAATGCCCCCTTTTTGGTGAGATCAGTAAGAGGGGCAGCCATCTGAGAATATCCCTTCACAAACCTCCTATAAAAACCGCATAAACCCAAAAAACCCTTCAACTGTGAAAGGTTCTTTGGACTAGGCCAATCCAGGATAGCCTTGATCTTCTCTAGGTCAACACTAACTCCCTTAGAGCCAATCACGTGGCCAAGATAAAGCAACTCGATCATTCCAAATTCACATTTGGATTCTTTAGGAAACAAACATTCTGACTCCAAGATGCTAAGCACTTCCTCCAAGTGCTTGAGATGCTCTTCCCATGATTTACTGTAGATGAGGATATCATCGAAGAAGATAAGCACAAACTTCCTCAACTATTTCTGAAATATCCTATTCATACAGGACTAGAAGGTCGCAGGAGCATTAGTCAACCCAAAGGGCATGACTAGAAACTCGTAATGCCCAAAATGGCATCTGAAGCCTGTCTTCTCAATATTAGATTCTCTAATCCTTATCTAATGGTAACCTGATCTGAGATCTATCTTGGAAAAGTAGATAGCTCCATGTAGCTCATCAATCCTGAGAATGGGATACTGGTTTTCGATTGTCTTTTGATTCAAGGCCCGATAATCTACACACATGCCCATAGTGCCATCCTTCTTCTTGACCAAAACTATTGCAAAAGCAAAGGGACTCTTGCTTGGTTGAATGTGACCCATGTCCAAGAGTTCTTTGATGGCCTTCTCTATCTCATCTTTCTGCCTCTTCAAATACCGGTATGGAGTAGTTATGACTGGTTTAGCTCCTTCCTCAAGCTCAATAACATGTTCAATTCCTCTTTCAAGAGGTCTCCCAGGAGGTACACTACCAAACACCTTACTCCTCTTAGTAATTAAAGACTGAACATCAGGATGGTTGTGTCTCTTATCCTCAGTTGGATTAGATGGCATGATCAAACACTTTGCTGCCCATTCTACTTGGTCATAATGAATCAACCTTTCCATCCTTTTGAAAGAAACAATACGAGGGCCTCCATTTAACATCCCTCTCAACACCACTTTCTTCCCATCTATGGTGAACATCAATTCCATAGTTTGCAGATTCAAAGTGATCTCTCCAAGAGACCATAGCCACTGAATGCCAAGCACTGCATCAGTATCTCCAATGCTAACAACATAGAAGTCATCCTTGACTTGATAGTTACTTAACTGCATAGACATATTGGAGATCTTTCGGTTGCAAGAGATAGTAAATGCATCATCCGCCATTACCTTAAAACCTTCAAACTCTTCCGTCTTGAGGCCTCTCTTTGCAACTATCCCTTCATCAATGAAGTTATGTGTTGCTCCAATATCAATTACAGTAACGATTTGCTGCCCTCCAAGCACTCCACGAACTCTGAAAGACTCATTTTTCTGAAAACTAGAAAGTTGGGCAAATGCACCCCCACTTTCTTGGTCCTTATCCATCACTTCCGAAGCTCTATCTTCTTCACTATCCACAAAATCAGACTGTTGTTCTGATATATCAGATTCTAATCCATCATTAGAATATGCCTCCATATGATTAGAATGGCCCTTTCCAAAGCACTTATGATCCCGGCTCCATGGTTCTTTGCATGTGTAACATAATTTATTCCTTCGGAGCTTGTCACGAAGGTCATTATCCATTCGAGAAAGGAATTTCTTGGTCAGATTTGAAGAATGCTTCTTGTCCCTCTTGTGAGCAAAAGGCTTCGACTGAAATTTTGGCCTTGGGGCAGCCAACTCCATGCTTCTAGATTTTTTGATTACTTTATCTAAT
>VDFB02075321.1:203328297-203378259 GCA_007258455.2 Sequoia sempervirens
TTGATTTTATCATTTAATATGATCATAGTGATTGGGCATATTAGCATAATATCATATTGTGAATAGATCTTGAGTATTGCTCCCCTTATTACTAGGAAATTTATCCTAATGATGATATTTATTTTATTGGGTTGTTCTCATACATGAATGTTAAGGGATTTATCATTATTATAATATTATGGTTTAAGATATCAAGAACTATTGCACATGTGATATCTAAGATTACCAAATCACATGTGGTATACATGTTATCACAATCTAGGCCTAAATAGAACCCTATGTTATAAACTATGTGGTAGTATCATTAAGGTGCCAAATGTGGCCTAGTGTCCTTGATATGTAATCGTAAGGGTTCTGGGATGCTCATTTTGATTTAGGATCAATATCATTGCGAGGTCTAATTAGAAATCTTGATGTCCTTAGATGGAAGTGTTATAGTTTAAGCTAGCTAAATTGGGAATGGTGTCAAATCCTTCACTTCTTATTAAGCTCTACTAACTATTGAGAATCCTTTAAAAGACCCATGTTGGAGTAAGACATAATAATTAATAAAAACTTAGGTTATGGGAACTTGTGTGTAGGTGTCCTTTGAGAAACCTTGTAGGGGAAGTATGTGTGACTTTGATATGTTTTGAAGTGAGTACGTAAGCAGTCCTTGAGTGAAGGATGTGTCTGTGACCTCATGTCTGTAGGGGGAGGATCTAGGGGGGATAACTTCCAAATTTTTGGGTTGTGCCCAATTGGTTTGACCTTCTCTCTTTAGTAGGCTTCAAATGAGGCTGAAATGGGTATTAGATGGTTATGAAAGAGTTAAGAAAACCTAATAACCTGTATTTAATACATAATGTGTTTTTGAATAGTAAGTTGAATGAAGGGAATGGATTGGACTACTTGGTAGTGGGTACATGTTGAGTTGATTTAGGTGATTTAATTTATGTGAATTGTGAAAATTAACTTCAAACTTATATGAATATGTATAAGCTCATAAATTAGTCAATTGTGATCTACTTATTCCTAATTAGGATTCTCTCTTCTAGTTATAGTGCTAAGTTGGGTGTAGGTGCTAACTTTTACAACAACATATGGAGTGGGACCCTATGAGGGCATAGGTCGAGGTGGTAATCCTCTGACACATAAGATATTCTTATCCATCCTAGGTGATCATTGATGGAAAATCCTATGACCCACTCAAATATAAGCTTATCCATGCTCGAGATTGACAGGAGTCAAGGAGCATACTATGCCGATGGATTGTTAGCCGTACCACTTGGTTAGCAGGATATATTCTATCAAGAGCATGTGGGCCTTGGGCCCAGTTGCATGCCAACGATGCATACCTCGTGTTACTCTTGAGGCTTGTACAGATTCTACCAAGAGCATGTGGGCCTTGGGGCTAGCGGTATGTCGATGATGTACATCTAGTGTACGCTAGATGGTTGGATGATTTTCCACTAGCAACATGCAAGCGATGAACCACCTTTTTTGCTTAGTCATCCGATGGACTGCAGGGAAGAGAGTTTCTAATGAATAATAGGTAGGTAATGGTTGGACCTGTCTCATATTATAGTTTGGCATATCTTGATGTAGAAAATAGTATCTTGGATTATCTGTGGTAGGTAGCCCCTTGGGATCATGACGAGATAAGAACCTATATACAATTGAGTGTGTTTATATACTAATGCTTCCCTAAGTACTTGTATAAATGGTATAGGGTTGTGCTCATTATTATATTGGTTCCCTTGCTAGTGATGAAATTGATTAGTATGGGACTATTGATTGTTGTCATAGCAGGCTTATGTGACTATGAATTAGGTAGTGGGCTGATGCATGTAATAGGTTGCATCCATTTCCACTTTACCAGTTGTTCTTTATGTGAACATGTGATGTATTGTGTGGATTGTTTTGGGAATACGATGCCATTTAATTGCAATCCTAAACATATTTCATGTATCTCCTAAGTCCTTGGAAAGTGTTCCCCAACACTAGGATTAGAAAGAGATTAAATTTGAATGAAATTCACATGTAAATTGACATTTGTAATTATTCCTAAATGATAGGAACATGTGGGGACGTTGAAGAAGAGCTCCTACAAAATAGGAGCATATTGGGCGCCCACATAGAAGGTGGAACCCACATTTGCTTAAAGTTAACTGTTTGGAGGATAAAATAACACTTCAATAATGCATGCAAAGATCCTACAAATTAGGGATTGATATTTACATGAGTGGAGTTCAGTTTAGTTTAATTGTGGTTCAGTTATCTTTAGTTGCATGTAGTTAGTTTCAGTTGAATTCTAGTTGACTTGAGTTGCATGACTAATGACTTCAGTTGCATGACAAATAACAGTTGGATACATTTAGTTAAGTGTGGATGATCAATCATGCATAATATTTGCATGAATTGATGGAGAGATATGTTTTAGTTAACAAAGATTGACTTGGACCCACCTTGGGCGCCCAAGTTGGCATCTTTGACTTAACACCTTTTGCATGAGAAGATATTTACAAGGTTCAGTTAAGTGGGACCATTCTTGGGTGCCAACTTTGAGGTGATGCTTGCTAAATATTTTCTTGACCAACGATTAGTTAAGTTTTCAGTTTGGGGTGCCTAAATTGAGGAGACTTTGGTTTTGATTTCATGTTATAGTTTGGAAATCTACTTGCCCAATCTAGGCATAGATATTTGTGAGGAGCTTTGTGCTCTTGTTTTGGACAACCTCAGAGCCAAAACAAGTTCTAATTGTCTGGCTTTGAAATTGTAGTAAGGAAGAAAAGTTTTGACAGAGCCACAAGTGTGGGTTGTGAAGTAGCGACTTGCTGAAGAAGCAGGCCACAACAAATCAAGGATTTCATACAAAATTTTACGTAATCTTTCAAGGGAAATAATGTCTATTGATTCCCTTGTGGTGGAGTTTTCCTGTATGGTTTCACCAAGATGTTGTGTCACTTATATCTTCTTGTCTCATTCTTCTGCAATCTTCTGTCTCTTTCTACAATTGATAAAATTGATCTAGAGAATAATCATACACTGTAAAGAATTGTAATAAATAACACTTAATTAGATCTACAATCTCATAGTTTTACAAGTTTTAGTTACATAATTACCTCCATTTTCAACACTGGGTAATCGCAGCCAACCGCTGGTAGAGTCCGTGAATAATCTTCCTTTTAAAAGTTTGAAGGTTTTTTAGTTTTAGTGGGAGCTTTTCTATTGTGTTATTGCTGATTTGTAAAAGAAGTGTGTTACAATGAGTTCTACTTCTCGTTTAGATATTGAAAGATTCAATGGATCTAGTTATGAGATGTGGAAACTAAAAATGGAGGATCTCCTTGAAGAGAGAGATCAGTGGTTAGTTGTTTGTAATGAGACAAAGTCACCTACAATGATGTCATATGAGGATTGGGCTAAGATTGATAAGAAGGAAAGAGGGACCATAAGATTATGTCTTGCTAATGTTGTTCTCTTGAATGTTTTAGATGAAACTACTGCATATAAACTATGGAAGAGGTAGGTGATATCTATCAAACCAAAAGTCTTACTAATATGTTGTATCTGAAAAGACAGTTGTATTCTTTAAAGATGAAAGATGGTGATTTTGTTGCACATCATTTAAATGCTTTTAATTTGATTCTAAGTTAGTTAGCATCTGTAGATGTAAAGCTATAAGATGAAGATAAATGCATTTTGTTACTTTGTTCTTTACCAGAGTGTTGGGAAAATATAATTGTTGCTATCAGTGGTAGTGGTGCAGATCCTAAGATGGACAATATAATTCCTACTCTCCTATCAAAGGAGATGAGGAGGAATTATAAAACGGGATCCCAAGATGCTTTGTTTGTAAGAGGTAGGCCTAAGGAAAGGGAACCTAAGGGAGACAAGAAAGGAAAGGGTAAGTCCAAAGGGTGGTCTAAAACCCATGGTAAGAGTAAGGTAAAGTGTTGGAATTTTGGGAAACCTGGACATGTAAAGAAGGATTGTAAGAACAAGAAAAAGAGTTCTGATGTTTCCTACAAAGAAACCCCGGATGTTAAAGCATTTGCATTGGTCATTTCATCTAATATTGTTTGTGATAACTCTTGGCTTATTGATTCAGATTGCTCCTATCATATGACTCCTAACAAGGAGTGGTTCACTAAGTATACAACATATGATGGAGGGAATGTCTTCTTTGGAGATAATAGCACAACAAAGGTTGTGGGAAAAGGAGAGGTAAAGTTGTGTTTCAGTGATGGTAGGGTTAAGACCCTTATCGATAAGCTCAGCTATTCCACATGAACCCACTTCTATAATCGCCCGTCGATTATGGAATGCATGTGACATTTGACAAAGGTGGTTGCAAATTGGTGAAAGGGAATATGATGGTTGCTAAAGGATCTCATATTGGGACTTTGTTTAAGCTTAATAACTCTAATTTTAATAAATCAACCAATGTAACTGAAGCTGAAAATACATGTATGTTGTGGCACCATAGATTGGGCCACATTGGTGAAAAAGGTCTTAGGACCATTCTTAATAAGAAATTGGTTGACGGTATTCCTGATTATAATATTGGAAAATATGATTTTTGTGAGCATTGTGTGTTTGGAAAGAAATCTAGATCTTAATTTCCTAATGGAACAAATAAAGGTAAAAGATTATTAGAGATTATCCATTTAGATATAATGGGCCTTGTGGATATTGAATCTATTGGAAAATCTAGATATTATGTCACATTTATTGATGATGTCTCAAGATACACTTGGATCTATTTTATGCATAAAAAATATAATGTGTTTAATAAGTTTAAATAATTTAAGGCTTTGGTTGATAAACAATCAGATCATAAGATAAAAGTGTTGAGATTAGATAATGGTGGTGAATATTGTTCTAGGGAATTTGATGATTATTGTAAGCATGCAAGAATTGTGAGACAAAAAACTACTCCATATACACCTCAACAAAATGGAGTAGCAGAAAGGATGAACCAAACCTTAATGGAAAGATCTAGGAGTATGTTAAGTAGTGCTAAGCTAGATCGGTTCCTTTGGGCCGAGGTTGTAATTACTTCTTGTTATTTAATCAATAGATCTCGTAGTTCATCTATTGAAGATAAAACCCCTTATGAAATGTGGTTAGGTAGGAAACCTAGCATTACACATTTAAGGATCTTTGGTTGTGAGGCTTTTGTTCATGTGCCTAACGAAAAGTGGTCTAAGTTGGATCCAAAAGCACAAAAATACATATTCATAGGTTATGGTGAAAATGTAAAAGGTTACAAGCTTTGGAATCCTCTAATCTGAAAAATTGCTTTATCTAGAGATGTGATTTTTAGGGAATTTAGAGCTTATTCAAGAGAAGAAAAACCAAAAGAGAAGGATACTTCTTGAATAGTGCATTTTGAGATAAATACTGAGAAGCATGAAGATGCACATGTTGAATAACAATTGGATGGATTGGATGAGGAGATTTCATAGAGTTCTTTTGAGATAGATGCTCATGACAAGCATATTGAGGAACAAGAAGAACCTCCTTTGAGAAGATCCACAAGACAATGAAATCCCGTTGATAGGTATATCCCACCTGATTTCCATCGTATATATGCTTTGATGAGTACTAATGATGAACCTAGATCTTATAGGGAAGCTTTGTCTTCAGATGAGAACAAGCTTTGGTCACAAGCTATGCATGAGGAAATGGATTCCTTGAATACTTGTGACACATGGGATCTTGAGACTTTTCCCAAAGGAAGAAAGGCCATTGGTTGTGTAGACATCCAAATTTGACCACTCCTAGATGGTCAAATCCGTCTCCCTTATTCGTCTATTTAATGAATATTAATTAAATAACTTATTTAATTGATATTTCCCCCTTTGCCTAAGGTTCCTAAAGTATTTAATTTAATAATTAAATAATTTATCTTTCATCCCTTCCTCTCTAAATTAAATAAATATATCAATTTATTTAATTTAGTCATTTAGCCCTTTTGAATTTAAATTAATTTTAAATTCCCCATTTTCTCTCTTCTTGTCACATCCTCCATAACCTTCTTCTAATTTGGATTAGTTTAATTAATACATGATTAGTATGTGCACACCTTTAATCAAGATTAATGTCACATCCTCCACATCTTCCAAGTTGCTTCTAATCTTTCATTAATCTTCTTAATCACCTGTTTGCACAACCTTAATCTAATCCCCTTTGCTACATTTAGCATACCTTTTTGGTCAACCTTCACAATTTCCACATTTAGCCTAGACCCTCTTCCCCATGTGAATTAAAAATTAACATTTATCCCTCCAAGACTCTCTTCTTCCCCATGCAATTTGTTAGGAGTTTTAGAACTCCTCACTTGTCACATCACTCACATGAGGACAAGTACTTACCTTTTTGAGAACCTTGTTTTATCCCCAAGGTACTCCCAATCATGTGAATTTAAAATTCACATTTACTTCCCCAACCACTTCTCTCTTCCCCATGGATATTTTTAAGGAATAATAAAATTCCTCATATGTCACTTTCCTCCCATATGAGAACAAGAAATTCCTTTTTAAGGAAATCTTCTCCCAATCCTAAGGTATTTGCAAGTACTTCCACCTCACATGTCCTTTTTCCAACTCATTTGTCCTTGTAACACCTCATCCTCCACATGACAAGATGTGAGGGCTTGTAGTCCTCAACTCACCATAGTCCTTCATCTTTCCCATGTTGGCAAAATCTTGACTATCCATTTCTCTGGGGATTCTTCCCTTAAAATAAAAGATTTTTTTTGAATGCATTCATTCATCACATTCACAATTTGCATTCAAGCTCTAGAACTCAAGAACTTGCATTTTGCACTTACAACCTCAATTCTCGAATCTCCAAGCTTCCATTTTCATGCATTTTACTCACTTAGCAAACTACCCAACTTCATCATTTGAATCTCCATTGCATTCTCACCATTTTAAATAACATTTTAATCCGTTTGCCATCAAGGAGCACATATTCATCAACAATCAAAGGGCCAACCAAGGAGATAATTTGAACAAGGTATAAATCATTTGTTTTATCTTTCTTTGTTTAAGTTCAACGTAGCCCTATCTTGAGGTGTTGAAGTGTTGTTTTCTTCCTTTTGCTTTCTGTTTTGCATCTTTTAGGATAGTAAAAATAACACTGCACATAGGTTGTAAATGGATATTTAAAAAGAAAATTGAAAATATGGTAATCTCAAAAGGTACAAGGATAGATTAGTAGCCAAGGGATACTCCGAGAGAGAGGGAGGGGTGATCCCACAATAGTGGTTTACAATTTTTGGCCAAACTAGACACTGAAATATTTTTTTAACTAAATCTTCACTTTCATGCATCTATAGCGGCTAAACCGTGATGAATTTGAAGATGATGCAAACTAGAGTTTTGTGAAATTTTGTCTGTAGATTCTAAATATATTTTTTTTCAAAATTTTTGGAATTAGTTTGCACTTCTTCTTCCATCTCCCTCGAATTTTTTTTTTCTTTTTTCTTCAGAAAACAACATTTTAAAAAAGTGACACTCACCGTATAATACTACTTTTTTCCTTGAAGGAAAAAATTCTAATTCTTTCAAATTTAGATTTTTAACTTTGATATATAGTGCTTCCACTTGGTTAGATAGTTTTTTATTGAATATTTTTTCTTTAATCTAGTTTCAAAGTCAAACCAATTACAGTTCAAACATAGCGCGACCGTATAATGTGTAACTTTTTTGTATGCATTGATTTTTTTTTTTGTTGGATCAAGGACTTCAATATTTGGTGCACTCATATTTTTCAATTTTTTTTTGATAATCTGCTATTTTTCCACATGTGCAGAACATAGAGCTTATTTTCAGTGAAAAACCTATGTTTAATAAAACTAAAAAAAAATACATAATAAAACCAAAACATATTAAAATTATATATGTTTGATAGCTTGTTTCAAGGACTACTTGATTCCAATTGGGTTTGTGAAGTCTCTACCATTTTTGTCTTCAATTTGAGCTCCGAAGTGCCAAAATTTAGATTTTTTTTTGTGTCTTAGGGGGGATGAGGGATAAGGGGGGTTCGAATGAACCCTTAGGGGTTCAAGCGAACCACCCTTCCATAAGGGATTTTGTTGGGTTTTGGGTGGGAAATAACTAAAAGGGTTCGCTCGAACCCTGGTTCAAGCAAACCCCTTATGTGTTCGCTTGAACCAGTAGGTTTATATGAACCCCTAAAATCAAGTTTTTTGCCATGAATTCATTTTTTGTGAGTTTTCCTTCCTCACTTGAATTGTAAACCACTATTGTGGCTTCACCCAGAGTTGACTTTGATGAAATATTCTCTCCTATTGCTAAATTAACTTCTATTAGATTCCTTTGATCTATTGTTGCTGCTTATGATTTTGAGATAGAGAAAATGGATGTGAAAACTACCTTTTTGCATGGGAATATTGATGAGGAGATTTATATGATGCAACTTGATGGTTTTGTTGTAAAAGGAAAAGAAGAATTGGTTTGCAATTTAAAAAGATATTTATATGGATTGAAACAGTCACCAAGAATGTGGTACCAGAAGTTTGATGCTTTTGCATTGAAAATTGGTTATGTTAGGAGTGAGGAAGATAATTATGTTTACATAAAATGTATTGATGATCAAATTTTAATTATTATCTTGTATGTTGATGACATGTTGTTTATTGGTAACAACACTTGGTAATGATCACAGAATTGAAAGCACAACTCTCTAGCACATTTGAGATGAAAGATCAAGGGGTTGCAAAATATATCCTTGGTATGGAGATCAGTAGAGATAGAGGTAACAAAAAGCTTTGCTTAAGTCAAAGCAACTATGTTGATACTATTTTGAAACAGTTTAACATGCAGGATAGTACACCAATTAATATTCCTTTACCAGTTGGCACAAAGTTAAGTTTAGACATGAGTCCTAAATTTGATTTTGATCATGAGGAAATGTCTGAAATTCCATATGCTAGTGTTGTTGGTAGTTTGATGTATGCAATGGTTTGTACAAGACTAGATATAGCCCAAGCAGTGGGAGTTCTAAGCAGGTTTATGTCTAACCTTGGTAAAGAAAATTGGACTTATGTGAAGAGGGTGTTTATATATTTACTAGGTACTTTTGATTCTTGTTTGATTTATCATGGTGCTAATGATATTGATATTATGCACAAATCATTGGACATGCATGGTTTTGTTGATTCAGATTGGGCAAGAGACCTGGACAGTTGAAGGTCAACAAGTGGCTATGTGTTTACTTTGTTTGGAGTTGCGGTTAGTTGGATGAGTAAGAGGAAGCCCCTAGTTGATTTTTCCACCATAGAAGTAGAGTAAATGGCTACTACACATGCCTTGAAAGAGACAGTTTGGTTATAGAGGCTTGGGAAAGGTATTGGTTTTAATTGCAAAAAAATTAAACTTGAATGTGATAGTTAGAGTGTTATTTGTTTACCCAAAAATCCTATGTATCATGCTCATACTAAGATGTTGATGTTCAGTATCACTTTGTGCGAGAAATGGTTGAGAGTGGAAAGGTATTGATTGAGAAAGTTAACACTTTGATCAATGTTGCAGATTATCTTATGAAACCAGTTCCTACAGATAAGTTCTCTTGGTTCAAGAAGGCCATTGGCCTTGAGTCATGTACTTGATTTATAATAATGATTCCTTATTTAGAATAATTGCAATGTATAATGTTAAGTGGGAGAATGCTCAGAATATGATGCCATTTAATTGCAATCCTAAACATATTTCATGTATCTCCTAAGTCCTTGGAAAGTGTTCCCCAACACTAGGATTAGAAAAAGATTAAATTTGAATGAAATGAACATGTAAATTGACATTTGTAATTATTCCTAAATGATATGAACATGTGGGGACACCCAAGAAGAGCTCCTACAAAATATGAGCACATGGGGTGCCCAGATGGAAGGTGGAACCCACCTTTGCTTAAGTTAACTATTTGGAGGATAAAATAACACTTCAATAATGCATGTAAAGATCCTATAAATTAGGGATTGATATTTACATGAATGGAGTTCAATTCAATTTAGTTCAGTTATGGTTCAGTTCTCTTTAGTTGCATGTAGTTAGTTTCAGTTGAATGCTAATTGACTTCAATTGACCTGAGTTGCATGACTAATGACTTCAGGTGCATGAAAAATAACAAGTGGATACATTCAGTTAAGTGGGGATGATCAATCATGCATAATGTTTGCATGAATTGATGGAGAGATATGTTTTAGTTAACAAAGAATGACTTGGACCCACCTTGGACGACCACGTTGGCCTCTTTGACTTAACACCTTTTCCATGAGAAGATATTTACAAGGCTCAATTAAGTGGGACCATTCTTGGGTGCCAAATTTGAGGTGATGCTTGCTAGAGATTTTCTTGACCAACGATCAATTGAGTGTTCAGTTTGGGGTGCCTAAATTGAGGAGACTTTGGTTTTGTAAGAGAGGGGGACCACCACATGCAATACCCTAGGTCATGGAGGGTCAAGACGCGAGAGGCTTCCCTAATTATCTCAGCTAAGTGTAATGTTATGAAATGTGAGGTGAGAGTAACAAGGACCGTATGGCCTCTTAGTTACTCTGCAGACCTAAAACACAAGAAAAGGCTAGGTGAGCTAGTTTTTAGGTCTAACACTATGCCTTAGGAAGCTCTCTATCCGAGGATGAAAGTGTGATATCTGGATGTTAGCGCGGCGCGTTGGCATCTCAAAAGTGTGTTGGTGTCCATACGGTCAGACAACAGTGAAGACAAGGTCAAACTAGCAAAAATTAGCTAACGACCCAATTGAATAACTACAGGGCCAAAATGATGTGATTAAGTAAATGAAATTCTCTCTAATATTATAAAGTAAATAAGCAAGAGTAAAGAGAGCAAGGAGAATCTCACTAAGCAATTCATTTGCTAGCTGATCCTCTGAGAAGCACGTACTCCTACACACAAAAAGAGAGGAGAATGTTGGGTGGCTGTATAGGGGTTTTCCTTAGTCAAAGCCCCGTTTAGGTGTTCCCACCTCCACAGATAACCTAAGAAATGAGATAAAGGAAAGCAATACAATAAAGAGCACAAAATCACTACAAAAAAGTATAGTGCTAACTCAACCAAATGATAGAGGAGAGGAGAAGGAAGTTTACCACCTCCACCAAGAGCACTCAAGGTTGCTTGGGGGAGAAAATGAGAGGAACTCAAGCCTTTGTTGCAATAGCGTGGTCCCAAATTTTCTCTATCGATGTGATGTTGTGTTGCTTTGTTGTTATGGAATGTAAGAATGCTGCTTGAAGCTTGAAGTGGGTGCAAAGGGGTGTGTTGAAGTTTGATAATGAAGTCCAAAAGTTGAAATGCATATGGAAGGAGTGAATATGAAGAAGGAATGAAGAGAAACGACCATATTTGAGTCGGTTGGTCGAAGGAGACGTTACAATTTCACCTCAAATGAGAAGAGTAATGCCTTAGCAGGTTTAGCCGCAGGAATTTTCGAGGGATGTAAGTGCACCGCACGGGTGTCCCTGACAGAAACACCTCCACCGACGCTCAAAACAAGCACCAAGTGGGATGCAAGTAGTGGGATTAGGTAGAATTAAGCCTCCAAACTCAATTTTCTAAGGTAGATAAAGGAAAAAAATGGATTTGCACATGGGGTGCAAATTCACTCTTATACATTTTGCCCCCACTTTAGCAAGCACGAATACTGATGAGTGCTCAGTAAAGTAGATTGAGAAAGAGTAAGGTTAGAAATGTATACCTGAATTGTCGAGGAAGTAGACCACGATCTGGTGAACTTGAAGGTGCATGGAAAGCAAAGGACTTCATACTTGCTCAGAACTATGAAGTTAGAAAAATAAAGCGTCTTATAGGCCCGTAAACCTGCAAGGAGGCAACCCCCAAGATCTCTCGCATGAAGGAAGCCCCGTGAAGTAAGCACCTTACAGATGCGTAGACCTGCAAGGAAGGTATCCTTCAAGATCTCTCGCATGAAGGAAACTGAGAAAGCACCTTACAGACCTGCAGACTTGCAAGTAAGGTAACCTCCAAGATCTCTCTCATGAAGGAAACTGAGAAAGCGCCTTATAGACCCAAAAACTTGTAATGAAGGTATCCTCCAAGATCTCTCGCATGAAGGAAACTGAGAAAGTGCCTTACAGACCCACAAACCTACAAGGAAGGTAACCTCCAAGATCTCTCTCATAAAGGAAACTAAGAAAGCGCCTTACAAACCCGCAAACCTGCAAGGAAGGTATCCTCCAAGATCTCTTGCATGAAGGAAACCCAAAGGAAGCAGACTTCACAGAGTCAAGAAGCGGTGACACGTCTACCCGCAGATAGAACATGTCAAAAGCGACCATGTAGGAAAATAAGTGAACAGTCATGTAGACTGTCAATAAGTAAAACTTTGAAAGGTGTCCCTTGGGAACCCAACATGAAAAAGAGGGGTCCACTCAAAGGACGCGCTATTTGAAAAGTGGGGTCTAGTCAGGCTGCCCCCAAGCTCGATGCGAGAAGGAAAATGGATTAAGTTAGTCGGGCTGCCCCTAGGCTAGATGTGAAGGAATCCATTTGGAATAAAGACTTAGAAAGAAGGGTCCCTTGGGAACCTGCCATGAGGAAACAGGGGGTCCACTCAAGGGACACATAGTTCGAAAGCAGCTATTCTTCTTAGAGTGATCCATCATCAAGGAATCCTTTCGAAAGATGTTAACTTCATCAAAGAATTCGAAAGGAAGGATATTCCCCCAGATGAGGGAAAGGTTCAAGTTGTTCCCACTTCAGAGGAAGGTCTTTAGTCCTTTCTTTACAAACCCGTCATGAAGGAAACACATTTCATTAGGGTTCCAAGTTGAGAATGCGATTATAAGGAAAAGTTTGTGAAGACTTTCAAGAAAAGATTCATTGGCAACAAATGCATTTCTGAAAGTGTTAAAGAAAGGCGTTGTCACACATGAAAGGGACAACTCAAGCAAAGAAGAGAAAAAGCTAAAGAAAGAAAAAAGAGAAAAAACACAAACAAAAGGGCATAGGGGGATCTGGTTTAGCGGGTTTAGATCTATCCGAGCTCATATAAATAATAGGTAACCATGGTCCAAGGTGAAAGATCATCAATCCCCAACTAGATCAGGAAGAATGCATGAGAAGACAAAGTAAAAATAAAAATTGGGTCAACATGGAAGGGGAGCCTAAATGCCCCCAACGCTTTGCATCATCCCCAATTTAGCGAAAATCAAGAACAAACATGGAAGAATGATGATATAAATAGAAGAAGGTATATGACACAAAAACAACACTTGTATCTAAGTTCCAACAAGGGTGACGAGGGTCATCCAGGCACACATAGCACAAGTGCAGGGGAGCACATCACGAAACACACACACAAAAGATCAAGGAAATGGGCCTCCTCCTAACACTGATAAGCCAAGAGGTTTTCTGCTTCCCAATATAAATCCTCATAAGGGGAAGGAGGATGAGCCTATAATGGTGGGATGTTAAGAGGAGGAGCATCCTACCCTCCTGCAAAAGGGCTAAGGAAGAGGGTCCCTTGAGGTTCTCTCCGCCGAGCTCTTGTGGAGTCAAGGTCAATGATTTTGCGAAGATCACCGATAGGGCCGAGACCTCGTCCAAAAAATTAAACATGCACCCCACAGGAGCGTGGTGTCTAACTTCAGTGGATGAGACAGGCTGCACATAAGGTTCACCGCTAAGCTTGCCGAATGACTTGAGAGTGGTGATGAACTCAGGGGAGGCTGGTGATGAACTAGGACAAAATAAGTCAGCGCAAGGCCGTCATGTGGAGAATGCGGGGTCCTCCTATGTTCTCTATTCCTAGAGGGACCATCCTTTGCCTCCTATTTCATCAGAGGGGATGAGCTCCCCATGGATGAGGCTAGAGGCATAGAGGAAGAGGAGGAAAGAACTACAACAGATATAACTGAAGTATTAATCATATCCACATGCTTCGGGAAGGGTTGGATATTTGGGATGGGCATTAGCAAAGGTGGCTTGACCAAAGGAGTGATGAACACCTGTACCCGTTTAGGGTTAGGTGCATTCATACTCGCAACAGAAGCTGGAAGCAGTACAAAGCTAAACTAAAGAGAAGTAGAAGGAAGGGAGGAAGAAGACGCTGCAGGAGGCCCTGAAGCAGAGGCAGTCATTTCTTCCTCCTTTTGCAAGGCGGCCTACTCGACCAGGAGAGCCTTTCCCTAGAGTTTGCATTGACATGCAAGGCGGTTTTGACAACTCTTGGAGTTAGAGGCTGGAGTTTGCGAAGGGACAAGATGTTCTTGCTCAACCATAGGAATGTCCACTATGTCTGTTTCTAGTGGAGGGATAGGTTCCTACATGGGAGTAGGGGGAATAAGCTAAGGAGTGATAGGAGGAGTCGACTTGAGAGTCTCAGTAGTGGGCCTCTTCCTGCTCATTGCCTTAGGAGCAAGAGCAGTAGGAGGCCGTAGATTGAATTCTCTATGAGAACCTTTCTTTCTGTCGTATAAGTAATACCATGGTCCGGGGTATTCATTGGGGAGGTCTGTGATCCTGAGCTTGGGCCTATGCCAAGGAGGAATCATTAGACTCAGTGGGTAGCAGCCAGGCTAGCTCATCCAATACTCTTCCCAAGAAGGGGGAGAGGACGAGGTAGACCGGGGGGAGGTAGTCTTCTTTTTGTCTTTATAGGAAGTAGAGGGAGTGGGCATGGAATTCTCCTTCCCTTTCGGGGAAGGAATAGTAGTCAGTGTGGGCTTCTTCTTCTCTTGTCAAGAAGAGGAGGCGACCGATTGTTCTATTCACAGGAAGGGTCAGCTTTGGCTCCCCTTTGTCCCCAGTTTTGTACTTCACATAGTTCTTGTAAAGTAGGTTCGTTCTCAGAGGAAGCGAACCAATCGAGGAGGGCCAAAAGTGATCCAATAGATATCCACCACAGGACACCAAGGGCTGGTATCTAGTGTCATGCACTACATGCATGACACCTTCATGGGAGAACTTTAAATATTTGTGAATAATGGAGGTGATTCCATTCATGGAGGCAAGCCAGTGTATGCCTAGCTTCAACTTGAACAGATCTAACTCTGGGATAACATCGAAGATTGTGTCAACAACCCTAGGTCCAACTAGGACAGACAAAGTGATCGAGCCATAAGGTTTAAGGCACACACCATCATGTGTACATATGGTAGATTTCATCTCTTCATATTTTTCCTTTTGTAATGAATTCAATACTAATGTCTTCTCAGTAATAACATTCACACGGCTCACAGGGTCTATTGAGACTCCTGTCACAATGTTACCATTGACACGAGTGGGAATGTAGAGAGGCAAAGTTTTGTTGTTTAACGGTAAATCCTGTGATCTAAATGTAATGTCCGATGAACCAGGTGTGCGTGGAACAATGGAAGTTATCGTGACCTTATTGACATAGGCCTCGAGTTGGGTAACAAAATCAGTGGGATCAATAATCATGTTAGTAGAGTGTGACAGAAATGGGTTTGTGTATATCTATAGTTCACTATTAGCTTTTGCCACTAATTTGTTAGCATTTTGTTTATTCCCATCGAGACGAATGGTACCGTCCTCAATGTGGTCTTGTATTTCATGACATAACTGCATACAATGTTCGGTGTCATGTCCATTGACATGATAGTACTGAAAATAAGTGCTCTCATCATACCAATTAGGGTATGGTTCTTTAATAGGATTAGGATTCAACAAAGCTATGATCTTATCCTTCAACAATTTTTTTAAGATAGAGGTATAAGATTTCAATAACTTTGTGAACTTTCAGTTACGTTTGAGGCCATTGTCATTAGTAGTGGCTACTACATTCGCAATAGCCTTACCTTTCCTGGAGATTGATATGATGGACTTCTGCTCAGAACGAGAGCACGAGGAGGATCCCCCGAACTGAGCATCCATCTGTTGGTACTCTCATAAGGCTGCACACAAGTGCGCGAAAGAAGGGTATTTCATAGGGGCAAAATTCTCTTGCCAAGGGATTTGTAAGTTCCCTATGAATACCTTCTGCACGTTAGAATCGGGTAGCTGATATGAGATTTGTGAAAGGAGCACTTGATAGTGCACTATGAAATTAGTGATCTTTTCATTATCTCCTTGTTTACATCGGACGAGATCCAAAAAGGTCATCTTAGGTTTGATGTTTTCTTGGAACTACCTAAGGAATTGATTTACAAGTTGATCGAATGAGAAAATAGAGTTTTTAGGCAAGGAACAGTACCACTCGAGTGCTATATCCTTGAGAGATCAAGGAAACAATTTAGTCATCAATGCATCATGGTGGAACAAGTCAGTGCAAAGGGCGTTAAAGGAAAAACATGTGTCTATGGGTCTCCCTTACCACCAAACTTGTCAAATTTAGGATCTCCATTCCTTGGAGGAAAGGAGTGTTCAAGATGGAAACCAACAATAGGCTATGTTGGAAGAAAGGCTGGAAGATAGGCTGGGCAGAGGCTTGGGAAATACTTTCCAACTGGCTCTGCATCTTACCCATATTTTGAAGGAGAGTGTAAGAATAGGGTCATTAGAAGATAGAGGGCTAGAGGGACCTCCTCCAAAACCACCGCCAAGGCCTCCTCTAGAGCCACCATCAGAGTGACCTCCGCCAGAACCACCACCAAAGCCATTGCCACTAGTAGGGCCTCCATCAGAACCACCACCATGATCTCCACCAGCACCACCTCTGCTACCGAAACCACCACCATTACCAAAGACTCCACCAAGCATCCCGCCAAAGCCTCCACTACTAGAGGTGATGGGAGGGGTGAAGCTAAAGCCCAAGGGGACTCTATTTACTTTGATAATTTCAGGTTGTTCAAAAGGGATACTGATAGAAGGGACCATGTCAACCATATAGATGGATGTGGGAGGTATTGATACCCCTAACTGTTCTTCATGTTCCCCGAAGGTGACTCCTTGTGCGAAGCTAGGGTTGTTCGAAGGAGCACATGGTTCAGCTAGACCAAGGAGGCTAGTTAGAATTTTGATGCTTGTTCGATCTTTACTCATCATATGTTTTAATTCGCTAACAACCTGAGTGACTCTAACCATCTTCGGGTTTCTTTCCAAGTGGTTCTATAAATTTCCCAATCCCTTAGTAAGGGAGGAAATGTATTCTGAAAGAATCTGAATGACCTCATGCTCATCCACTGATGATGGCATAGGAGACGCAAGGGGAGTGGGAACGTGATCGGTTTCATCAACGAATCCCATCTCGTTCCTTGACAACTGCTCCTGTGTAGCCAAACTAATGGAGGGAGTAGAGAAAATTCCCATAGAGAGACCAATTGTGACCTTCATCCTTTCCTTTAGGAGGTGTCATACACTTCTCCTAATGATATGCCCAAAAGTTTTGGACTTGGTTATGATGCTCATAAACCTTCACAACACTTAGGGACACAACAGTCACAAAGTATACTAGAGAGAATTTAACACCAACAGATGAATGGATGTTGGTTCATGTTGGGTTCACCAAAAATGTAAGATAGGGGGACCACCGCATGCAAGACCCCAGGTCACGGAGGGTCAAGATGCGAGAGGCTACCCTAACTTACCTCAACTAAGTGTAATGTTAGGAAATGTGAGGCAAGAGTAACAAGGACCGTAAGGCCTCTCAGTTACTTTGTAGACTCAAAACACAAGAAAAGGCTAGGCGAGTCAGTTTTTAGGTTTAACACTATGCCTCGAGAAGCTCTATGTCTGAGGACGAAAGCGCAGTCTCTGGATGTTAGCGCAGCACGTTGGCATCTCAAAAGTGCACTGGCATTCATACGACTAGCCAATAGTGAAGACAAGGTCAAACCAACAAAAACTAGCTAACGGCCCAACTGACTAACTAAAGGGCCAGAATGATATGATTAAGTAAATGAAATACTCTCTAATATTATAAAGTAAATAAGCAAGAGTAAAGAGAGCAAGGAGGATCTCACCAAGGAATTCGTTTGCCAGCTAATCCTCTAAGAAGCACGTACTCCTACACACAGAAAAAGAGGAGAATGTTGGGTGGCTGTATAGGGGTCTGCCTTAGTTAGACCCCCGTTTAGGTGTTCCCACCTCCATGGAAAACCTAAGAAATGAGATAAAGGAAAGCAATACAATAAAGAGAACAAAAGCACTACAAAACTATACAGTGCTAACTCAACCAAATGATAGAGGAGAGGAGCGGGAAGCTTACCACCTCCAACAAGAGCACTCAAGGCTACTGGGGGGAGAAAATGAGAGGAACTCAAGCCTCTGCTGCAATGGTGTGGTCCCAAACTTGCTCTACCAATGTGATGGAGTGTTGCTTTGCTGTTATGGAATGTAAGAATGTTGCTTGAAGCTTGAAGTGGGTGCAAAGGGGTGTGTTGAACGTTGAGAACGAAGTACAGAAGTTGAAATGCATATGGAAGGAGTGAATATGAAGAAGGAATGAAGAGAAATGACCATATTCGGGCCGGTCGACCGAAGGGGGCATTACAACTCCACCTCCAATGAGAAGAGTAATGCCTCTGTAGGTTCAGCCATAGGAATCTGCCAAGGACATAACCATGCCGCACGGGCATCCCCGACAGAAACGCCTCCACCGACGCTCAAAACAGGTGCTAAGTGGGATGCAAGTAGTGGGCTTTGGTGGAATTAAGCCTTCAAACTTGATTTTCTAACGTGGATAAAGGCAAAAAGGGGATTTCCACATGGGGTGAAAATTCACTCTTATACAGGTTTAAATGACTTAATGTTACAGTGTGGAACTCTAGTTTCCCAATCTAGGCGTAGATATTTGTGAGGAGCTTTGTGCTCTTGTTTTGGACAACTCTTTGGAGTTTACAATGCTCATAATTGTCTATTAATTGCAGCAATTTGAAGAAAGTTTTATTAGAGTTTATTGTAGGTTGTGAGGAAGGATTGTTGAAGGCAAGGAAGCATATCGATCAAGGATTGATACAAAATTATTGTAATCTTGTTCTAAGGTTAAATAATACAAGCACTATTGATTCTGGTGGTGGAGTTTTTTCCTGAAAGGGTTTCTCCACATATATGATGTGCCACTTCTATCTTCTTGTCTCATTCTTCTACAATCTTCTATCTCTTTCTACAATTGGTAAAATTGATCTAAACAAATAATCATACACAAAGAATTTGTAACAAAGAACACTTAACTAGATCTACAATCTCATAGTTTTGCAAGTTTTAAGCTACATAATTACCTCCATTTTCAACAGATTGTCACACTAGATATATGTGATCTATTCTCAAGCTAGTCACTGTTGTGATGTGGTGTACATATGAGCTTGTCACTAATGTACTTGTGATGTGTATGAGCCAATCCTTTTACTTGTGATGTGTATGAGCTAGTCACCTTATATATATGTGATGTATGCTTGAGACAATCACTGTGTATATGTGATGTATGCTCAAGTCACTCACTAGAGAAATTGAGAATCATGGAATAATATGACCCTTGGGTACATTTGTATATATTTGTACACTATGGATTGGTAATGTTTGGTATGGAACCAACATTTGATGGTAAATAGTTATAATTATATTATGAATGGACTAAGTTTAATGAATAGTTATGGTTTAAAGGTGAGATCATAGAGCACATACAAGAGGAGAGAATGAAATCCCTCTAATAGTGGTGGGAGAGCTACAAAGCCTTTGATTTCCTAGAAAGGTATACATAGGTAGGGTCATCAAAATGAACCCTTGAGGCTTAGGTATAGGTTTATGAATGGACTTAACCTTGGGAGCTTATCACTCCTATGTATAACCATATAAATGGCAAAGTCAAGTTGATGCCACCATGATGAATGTAAAAGCTTTGAAGTCATAACTTCTAAGCTACAAGAAAGTTGCTCAATCGATTAAGTTTGATATTTATTTTGAATTGATTTATGAAAAAAAATTAGTAGCAATCCTAGGGCAGTTGCTACACATTTGTTAGTACCATATTGGTCTTGGATATTTAAACTTTCCTACTTTGCTCATGTTGTTCATTTATGAATACCATATTGTATTCATGGACATGATGCAAAATATATATGCTATAGGATTGCTTGTAATTATCTTGAAATATTACTAGTATTTATGAGTCATAAAGTCTCATTTATTTCTTTCAATTCTTAGATTTTATATTGTACATTTGTTGCTTTGAGGTATTGACTTTTATGGGAAAAAAATTATTTTACAAAATAGTTGAGCTAGAGAAGTATACTCAAGGTGCACGAAATAAGCTAGTACGTAGCATACATATATGGGAGGAGATAGATGTCCATTTGTTTCACAGGGAACTATGTAGATTGTTGTTGTTGGCATAGGTGGTGATTGATGTTTCAATTACAAAATGTGGACCTTGCAAGCTTATATATCTCCAAAAGTGGTGAATATGAGCATCAAATATCTAGATACTTTAATTTATAAAATCAATGGAGACAATAGTAGTAGAAGTAAAGTAAGCCCACTGTTATCATAGGCATTTCATATATGAAATTGTATTTTCTTGTTTCTTAACTAAGATAAATTTTATTTTTTAAGGAAATTTGTGGGCCTTGTAGCAAATTACAAGGCCATATGCTACCTAAATGAAACCTTTGAACCTAGGTCAATAGTTTAAGACTTTATAGCAAACAGGGGATCACCCAAGTGAAACAAAAGCAAAGGAAATTGAAGATTATATTTCTTTACTTCATTCTAATCTTTGACTGATGGCCAAACAAACAATGTCACCATAGTGTATATATTATCTAGCATCAAACCAACAAGCAATGAACAAATTCTTCCATGTTGTCCAATATAGCTACAATCAGGCACTACATCTCCATTAGGGATTCAATGTTGCACTTTATAAACAAAATAGAGCCATAGTATACTTAGGCTATCTAGCACATCCATATGCAAAAACCAAGAATATTCTCCTGAAAACTCAATAAAATTATAATGCTTTACAAGATAAATAGATTATTTTAATTGATTTTAACTTTGTGACAATGCATGGATTCATTTGAATGGAGAGAGGTTCAAGAACATGAAACACAAAAATTTGGAACCAATCAGACACAACACTCATCCCATTATCCAATCGTGGATGTTCAGGTGATAATTTGGCGGGATCTATTTGTTTACCTTGGAATTCATGATGCAGTCATTGCCAACAATCTAAAAATACAAGAGTTGCTACATTAAGATGAGGCAGTCAGATCAATCCATTGCATAATACTCCATAATTACACATTTCTCATTACCAATATCTGCACCCCTAGGAAAAGTCAAACTACCAGATACTTGGCTCACATAATAAAAGTTTAATTTCTTTCAAAATCTCATTGAATCTCTTAATCTATTTGAAGTTAATGGATCTTTAAAAGAAAGTGGAGAAAAAACTCTCATAAATAGGGAGGAAACAATATGATATATTTTATGTTTGCATTCAAATGAGTACATCCTGTTGTATGCTAACATTACATAATACATAGCATTTAGTACATAACCACTAGTGGTAGGTGAAACTTGGAATTTTTTAATTATATAGGTTGCTGAATTTCGTTTGGAATCTACCATCTTGCACATCACTTTGGTTCTTAGCATGCTAGGAAATTCACATGACGCAATTAGAATTAGAACTAATCCATTCATTTTATTTGGATATTTTGAGTAGTTCATTGCATTCACTTACTTTTGTGGGCTCATATGGTATCGTAGTTTTATAAAAGATTATTTGTTCATTATGAGAATCAAATCAATAAGCCTAAGGAACTTCTTTTCACCATGGTTCATGAGTCCAATGTTATTAAAATAACTAATCAAAGCTAATGAGAATGAATGACATAATATTTTCCCCTCATATTGATGGTCAAACTATAAAATGGCTTCCACATGAATAAGCTATCACAACAATGAATAAGTTACCTATTATTAATGAAGAATGTGATGACAGAGTAGTTGAGGGCCTAAACACACTCAAACTATTTCATTTGTATAGCAACAATAATAAGCCTTATGAGTTGAGATCAATGGCGAATAAAATACACCACACAAAATAATTTCAATGTGAGGTTGAAGAATATAAATTGATAAAAAACCAAAAAAATCAATCAAAAGAATACCTCTAAAAAGTAAACCATTTCCTCTTTCTAATGCACCATAAGATATTAAACCCAATGATTTGGTATGATTTACCAAGGAAATTTTCAAGGACTATCCTTGGAATTTTACATTTCTTTCTTTCCTAGTATGGTGAACAAGGATACATTCAGTAGTTGTTGGTTCATTTGCTTTGCATTTTTAAATGTTTGCTTTCAATTATAAATATCCAAGTTGGAATACTTATGCTAAACTTATACAAAGCATCACACGTAAAGGAAGTGATTTTTGGCGAGCAACATGTGATAATGACTCCAGTTTATCTGAACATGTTTAGTCCAACAAGCTAGTCCCTTTTAGTCAATCACTATCACCGCCACTATGATAATGAAGAGTAATAATTGCTCTTATTGGGAAAAAGTTTCTTGTCAATTCGATTGAAGAAAATTCATTTTTCAAATATGTTTTGTTATAAAATTTGTATCTATTCTTTAACAATAGGCAAATATTTTTTAAATAGAAAAAAAAATCAGCTCTAATTTGTTAGAGAATTAATTATTAATAACTAGTTAAAAAACAATCCTTGCCTATAGTTCTCTTGGCATAAACTAAAAAATAAATGTCTTCATTTTCATATATTAAGATATGTAATCAATAATTCTTTCAATGTCCAAAACAAAACAATTCTTAAGTTATAGAGAAAACATCTTTAAGTAAATATAGTAAATAAAATATTTTAATGGAAATATCTCTATGCCTCCTTTTCATATCTATTTAGAATATCTCTCAATATATCTTAGATAAATATGTACATTAAAACATCTCTACTATATATTTAAGTCCCATAAATTAATATATTATTAATCATATTCATTTTATTATTATCACATCATTATATATACTCACACATATATAAAACATCATATGAACCTATGACAATATTTATAATAAAAAAAATATATTAAAATTTAATTCATCTAAATTTTCACATGATATTAATTTAACTCAAATGACACTATAAATTGTTTTCTGAAACCCTGTCGAGAACCGAAAAAGGTTTCAAAACCTAACAAGAGCTCCAAAATGAACCTGATTTTGGCTTAACTTTCTTCCCTTTCATTGGCATGCACTAAGGTTATGAGAACCACCCAGGGCCTGACGCCTTTTGTCTTACACCTCATTTTTGAGTTACCAGATTACTTTTACTTTTGCGAGTAAATATGGTTTTAATGTAAGATCATGACTTTAAATATGTTTTTAATGGATGATTATATTTTGATGAAAAGTGACAATAGATGAATGAAATATATGAATATGCATTATGATTAGATTTCTCTTTAGTACTTTAATGATGCAAATGATCTATGATTAAAATATTATTTTATGATTAGTTAACTTCATTCTTGTTGCACTACGTTGGATGCAGAATAGGTTTAAACCCTCTAGAGTGGGAGGGAGAGTATCATCCAAGAGAAGAGGTTGGTATGGAAACCATTGTCATGATCATCCGAGTATTTGCACACACGTACTGTAGTGAGTAGAGTACCCTTGTTAAGTCAATATCGATATGTGTTGAGTCACATTGTTATCCCTTTTGATTGATAGGTATGTAAGGGATTGTTGCTTATGATTCCTTTGTGATTGTCTTGTTAATTTGGGTCATGATGTTAAATACCATTTTGATGAGTTGTGATATTTGAATGATTATGAATGGATACTTATATGTGTATGGGTACATATATATGTATATTAAATGTACATGTATATATATACATATATTGTTGATGACACACACATACAAGCATATGCATGTATGAGCATACATAGACAGAAATGCCTACGTATACCCATGCATGGGAAAGTATTATATGTGTGTGATCGATCATCATATTATATGTATGTATTTAATATAAATATATATATGAAATGATATATATATATATATAATTTGTTATATTAAAATAATGATAATGCATGTATATATATATTAATGTATATACATACATATATGTATATATATACATTGATGGTAATATATATATCTATGTACATATATATTATAAATACATATACATATACATTAATGATTATTTATAGTCGACATATTGTAATTGGTATTTATATGTTGTATATATTAATATATATATTATAATAATGAATGTATATATATTATGGCTATCACATGTTTTGGTTTCTATGTGAAATGCATGGTAAATAGAATTATGAGTCATGCATAATAGAGGCTGCAAATGGGCCAATATGGTAGCCACATGGTGGCAATGGAAAGCTCATAAAGAAGAGTTATAATATAACTCTAAAACTTGCAAGTTAATACAATAGTTGTTTGATGCAGGAGCATCCATGGTTGATTGGCAATCTTGCATCAACCAAAAATATTTAATTTATTATTTTTAATTTAGTTTGGTCTTTAAATATTGTAGGTGAATAAATGTTTGTAATAAGGCCTAAAATATTTGGGGATCACCTTGTGGTGTAGTGGTGAAGTGTTTGCACTACTATTGGTGCAGCCAAGGTTCAAATCCCCACCTGGTCCAAACCGATGTATACTGGTTTGAGCCCATTTTGATGGATGTGTTGGAGGTTGCGTACATAGGTGGTTGGTATGTGTATGGTGGTGGAGGATGGAGGGAGGTGCTCAGGAGGAGTTGGTGGTCCTTAGGAGGTGGCTAATTATGCTAGACCCTCGCTGGGCTGGAGTGCTCGCAGACTGTGCCAAACCCACGGTGGAGTGTATTGCTCACAGATCTAGTTCCTTGGTGTGTTCTGCTCACAGACTCTATGTCGAACCCACGTGAGTCTTTCATGCCTGTGTTTCTATATCAGACCCACGTGGGTCTTTCTCTCCTTCGAGCCTAGTCCTTGCTGGGCTTTTGTGCTCATGGGTCTGGCTTTCTCAAGATTCGGGGATGAGGTCCCTCAGTTTGTGGCCTCACTGATTCATAGCTCTAGTTCAAAAGTATTGACCAATAAAAAAAAAAGGCCTAAAATATTTGACAAATATTTGGCCAAGTTGTTATGTTGTAGTTTTAAGGCAATTCAGGCTCATTTTGTGGCTTTTTCAAGGAAAAATATTCAAATATGCCTTCTTGGGCGTGGAATATGGGGAGTCACAAGTTGCGACAACTAATTTAATGTTCCTAAACTTTTGCATGAAGAATTTGTATGCCCAAAAGCAAGTGGTTTGGCTTTTTCTATTTCAGGGCTCCTATTTGTGAGGAAGTGGCTGCTTTTCTTGGCCAATTAGGGATGGAGGTTACAAAAAATGTCTTTTTAGAATTTAATGATTTTAAATACATTTTTGAAAGCATATTTTCCATTTTCCAAGCATATTAAATTGGGAATTATAGGAAAGGTGTGAAGGAGTTAATTTATATACTTTATTTTGGTCATTTTTGAGGTTGCTTTTGTCAGATTGAAGCTGATGCTTCCTAGGAATGGATTTTTGAAGCAAGAAGGTAGAAGCCATGATTTTTCAGGTCTGAGAGAGTGTTGAGACAAAAAATGGAATATTAATTCCATGGTTGAAGGTGGATTCATCCACAAGTTGAAGATTTCAAGTGTAAATTTTTGTTGTTTGAAGTTTGTAGTGAAGGGAGAAAAATTGCAACTATGTTTGCTTAGTAGTTTCATGTTTAAAATTTGATTATGATTTATTTTTACTGTTGTATATAAGTCCTATTGACTGTAATATCGGATATAATCAGATATATGGATTTTTGTATGTCATTTGTGCAAGTTTGAATTAATGAATTGCTTCATTGTTGTTTTGCATTAAAATCTCTATTATTTGTTGAATGGTTTTAAGAGAGGATTTGATAGTGGGATTTGGAGTGTATCCCCTCTTGAGAGGTTGAGTTTATATTTCATTAGTGGTATTAGAGTAGGAGTTCCTGAGTGTACATGCAGAAGCACCGATGTGAGGTAGTTTGCACCAAGACCTAGGGGTGGAATGTGTGTGGTGTGTAGACCGATCATCGAATGTGACACAGTCTATACTTAAGAGGTTGAAGATTGAGAGTGTGTGGAAAGTGTTTGAAAAAATGGAAAAGAAGAAAGGAAATAAGTTTTTCATAGTTGTGTATGCAGGTGAATAGGATGGAGAAAATATTGCAAAAGTATGCTTTGAAGAAGGCATAGAGAAAGAGAGTGAGAAGGAAGAGAAAAATGCAACAGAGGTTGAGAGGAAAAAGGTACAGAAATTGAGGAGAAAAATGATGTTGCAGGAGTAGATGAGTGTCCTTTGGAGGAGTTAAGAGTATTGAAAAAATCAATTGCAACTCATAATGAAGGTGAAAAAGATATGGCAACAAATAGTGGTAAGGAAAAAGACTTAATGCATAATAGTTTTTATTTTTATGATGAAGATGAGAGTGAATTTTGTGTGGATGGAAGAGTTGCAGCAGAGGATAATATTCATTCATATTTTGTTAAATTTGAAAAATATGATGATTTGCATACTTTGAATAAGTTGGTTCAAACAGAGTTTGCTAGTGAAGTTTTGTATGTAGAAGATTTGTTTGGTATTGCAAAGTTTAGTGCAGGTGAATTTTGGAGGAGGTGGTCAGAATATGGTGGGATGAATCCCACAAGATTGGAAGATATTGTGAGTTGTATTTGGTGGAGGTGGTTGGTTTATGGTGGAGCTGATTCCACATTGAAGATGTTGAGTGCAGAGAAGAATTTTCAAAGGAGAAGGATACTTGTTCCACCTAGGTGTTGGAAGAGGAGAAAGAAGAACAAATAAGAGGTACCAATTTTAGTAATGGATTTTGTTGAGGGTTGTTTACAACCTGAAAGGATGGTTCTACCATTCAACTCCATTTTGTGTGACCAAGCTCACAAAATTTTTCTACCTTGGGTGTTTGATGCAGGAGCATCCATGGTTGACTGACAATCTTGCATCAACCAAAAATATTTAATTTAATTTTTTCTATTTAGTTTGGTCTTTAAATATTTTAGGTGAATACATGTTTGTAATAAGGCCTAAAATATTTAATAGATATTTGGCCAAGTTGTTATGTTGTAGTTTTATGGCAATTCAGGCTCATTTTGTGGCTTTTTTAAGGAAAAATCTTCAAATATGCCTTCTTGGGTGTGGGATTTTGGGAGTTACAAGTTGTGACAATTAATTTAATGTTCCTAAACTTTTGCATGAATAATTTGGATGCCCAAGAGCAAGTGGTTTGGTTTTTTCTATTCCGAGGCTCCTGTTTGTGAGGAAGTGGCTGCTTTTCTTGGCCAATCATGGATGGAGGTTACAAAAGATGCCTTTTATGAATTTAATGATTTTAAATACATTTTTGAAAGCATATTTTCCATTTTCCAAGCATAGAAAATTGGGAGTTACAGGAAAGGTGTGAAGGAGTTAATTTATATACTTTATTTTGGTCATTTTTGGGGTTGCTTTTGCTAGATTGAAGTTGATGCTTCCCAGGAATAGATTCTTGAAGCAAGAAGGTAGAAGCCATGATTTTTTAGGTTTGAAAGAGTGTTGAGACAACAAATGGAATATTAATTCCATGTTTGAAGGTGGATTCATCCATAGATTGAGATTGCAAGTGCAATTTTTTGTTGTTTGAAGTTTGTAGTGAAGCGAGAAAAAATGCAACTATGTTTGCTTAGTAGTTTCATGTAAAATCTGATTATGATTTGTTTTTACTTCTGTATATCAGTCCTATTGACTTTAATATATGATATAATTGGATATATGGATGTTTGTATGTCATTTGTGCAAGTTTAAATTAATGAATTGCTTCATAGTTGTTGTTTTGCATTAAAATCTTTGTTATTTGTTGAATGGTTTTAAGAGAGGATTTGATAGTGGGATTTAGAGAGTATCCCCTCTTGAGAGGTTGAGTTTCTATTTCATCATTGTTGTTTGAGAGGTGTCTCCATTGTTAGGCACAAAATTTGGAGGTTTAGAAGCTACGACAAGAAGACAAAAAGGAATAGGTAATGCGTTGCCAGATTATTGTCATGTTTTCCAAGCTTTGAATTAGTAAAAAGAGGTGAATAGGTTGATGCAAGTTGACTCAATTATAGAAGAAAAATTAGAGAATGCAAAGGAATTTGTATCTGTTAATTTAATGCATTAGTTTTGCTGCCAGCAAAGTGAGAAATAAGCACCCAATTTTTCAATTGATCTGCCAAGCATTAGGAAGGAATTTGGACTCTTATTTTTTGTTTGAGATGTGGCAAAAATTAGGAAAGGTGGTGTAGTAGTTAGAAAATCTATTGTAAAACCTCATCCTACAACCTAGAGGACGATGCAATATTGCGGAAGCACAACTAATTTTTTTCTTAAAAGGTAAAAAAAGATGAGTAAAGTATCCTACTCTAACCACATACATCCTCTAGGCTACACACACGTCTACATGTGAAAACCATTACTTATAAAATTTAACCAACCATAACATATGAATATTAAACTCAAGATAGAACTTACAACAAAGCATTAAACCATTGCAAGATAAAACTAACACATAGAAATGTATTGAACATATTTCCACAGATACAACACCTTTAAATCCAATAATGAATAGATCATAAATATTATTAGAATTACATCACAAAGGTTCACCTCGATACAAATGAGATACTACAATTATACATAATGATCCACAGTTACAATGAAGAAAGAGAACAACTCCAGAGAACCACACGAGCTCCTCGAACAAGAAGATCTTGCCATCACGAACAGGAAGAGAACTCAACAGTGTAAGGTGCACGCCACCCAACCATCTAGTACTCGTAGGCCCAACTCCCGTGTCAGGAGATAGTAAAAGTTAATCAAGGCAATCCTACTACCTCTAGACACAGGCCATATACAAAAATACTCAGTACAAATAAACAAGAACTTTGGTCACATTGCTTCCAGAACCATTGAATCAATTACCAACATAATACAAATAAACCGACTGTTGTCATAGGAGGAGTGCCATTATAAAGGTTGCATTGGTTGTCAAAAAGAGATCTTCCTAGGTCCTGGCCCCCATATAGGGTTATCTTGGTAACTCTCATGATTCTGGCCCCACAAGCACACTAGTGCAGAATCGGTTATCTTTCGAGAAGACAAGATAATGATCTAGCCATTCCAGGCCTTCCCAACTCATCTCAAGTCTCATACAAGCCCTTGAGCCAACGAGAGAGGCTAATTATCTTGTTAAATGTGTTAAGCTGATAGATTATTTAATTCCCACTTGATTATACTAACTTCCACATGAGTTGTCCTAGGACCACTTTGTGTCCCAACCCTCACTGAAAGCCACTCCCCTATCGACAACACATAACACAAACTACATGCCAAGGGTAGACAGTGCACTAAGAACTAACAACAATAACCAATACTCCTCAACAGGTAACACATCACCACGGATGTCCAATACTGAAACCAAAACGTGCACTACCCAAGAAAACTCAAAAAGGAGAACTATAGTTACAACAACCCCTCTTCACAAAATTACCACTCTAGAAGACTTAAATTCATATAATGACAAATATTTCTCCCCAGTTCACAATTACAAAAACACATGCTTTTAAATACAAATTCAAGAAAATAACAATCATTATCCTTCGGATTTACTAAATCCATTACAATCAATTTCGCATGATAAAATACATCATCCAAAACACTATTTCAATTTAATAAACTAACAACGAAACAATTAAATATTCCATTTCCAAATCACAACTGCTCTTAATACTTAACTCAATTTCCTTAATTACATATTCAATCTTTCTATTTAAAATCATTCCATTACAAAATAAATATTTACATCTTATTTCCCTAATAACCTTAAAATAATAATATTTAAAAATAATTACTTATATAAATATAATATATATATATATATATAATTATACAACTTGTGCATGTACAATAAAATACATATATATTTAAATATAAAAATATTTATTTTTAAATATACACTCAAAAATTCCATCTCGTGCATTAATATAAACAAAATACATAATTTACATATATTAGATTATAATATTAAATTATTATAAACTAATATATATAAATTATATATATAATACAAATCTAAAATATATAAAATATATATTATATATAATATAATATATATTATACATAATATATATTTTATATATATTAAATTTTATTTAAATTTAAATGCACAGAAAATCGCAGCCTTAAAGCCTGCGCACAATATAGAGGGGAAGGATGGGGCTGCTGCCCATGCAACCTCCCTCCCCATGGGATGCTGCTTGTGGAGGCGCTGCCTCCACATCCAGCGCACCATGGTGGGCGCGACTATGTGGGTAGCACCCACCCAGCCCCCAACATTTACAAACAGTTTTCAATTAATTATTGAGCATGAAAAATTTGCCATACGATGATCACAAAATTAAAAAAAATTAAAAAATTCTCAGGAAAAAAATTCCTGTAGCTCAAGCTTTTACAAAAACAAAATATATATTATATATATTATATGTATATATATACATATTCCCAATACGAATATATATATATATATCCAGCCAACAGTCCAAATGGACAAATTATTTTCTACAGACAAATTATAGAAGAACAATTTCAAAAAATTTCAATTTTCAAATTATACTAGAGAATCTCAATCTAATTACAGAGATCTACAAAATCTACTGTTAAAATTTGATTCCCTACAAAGGTTTTCTAATTTTCTTAAATCAATCTAATTCAAATGGATAATTTGCGCAGAGGATTTTAATTGTTTTCTACAAAGGTTCCTCTTTCAGGCAATCTTTTAAATAGAAAGAAACAAGAACTTCTACAATATTGAAAATATTTTCCTAAACATTTCTAAATTGCATTACAGTAATAAAAACAACTTTTCAATTCAAAATTCACGAAAACAATAAAGGAACCTGTTCCAGAAGAACTGTTTCCTCAAGAAATGTTGCCGAGCTTTTTGTAGCTTCAAATTTTCCAATGTAGCCAAAGCTTCCTCCAGTGCAATTGCCTCTTTCCAGAAAACACCACAATACCACATCCAATAATTCTACAACAAGATTCTAAAACAAAAACCTCTGAGAGTCCACAATTTCCTCAACAAATTTTTCAACCAACAAAAAACTCTTCCCGTGAAACAACTTTCTTTTCCTCTTTTTCCAATGTCTCCTCCGAGAATCAATTTATCAACAATTAGATAACAAATTTCTAACTCACAGTTATCCCAATCAAAATATCTTTTCCCTCAACAACCCAAATATTTTCCATCCACATGCATTTAAATAAAATAAAACAATTTACTAATTGCAACCAATTTAAATACTCTTATTTATTTAATTACCATTTATTTTTAATAATAAAAATTACTCAACAACATAACTAAATTAAATTAATTAATTAATTTATTCTAAAGCCTTCACAACAATAATTCAATTAATTAAATATTTAAATCAAATACACATTTAATCTACCAAATTAAATTTGCACAATAATAAAATACCCAGAACAACAATGATAAGGCTAAGACCAAAATTCAAACTGACGACACACTGTACTAGGGTAAAGGTATGACTAGGTAACCCGTTACTATCTCCCAATATTACTGTTGAGTAGTGGACACGCTCAGACCTGTGAAACCAGGTGAAGCTAATGTCATGTACCTGCAATCCTGCAAACAAGCAAATGTCGTACATGTATACAGATAGTAATTCATACACACCGTGAAGAGAGAATCACGGAAATCATAGGGCACTCGTAAGCAAGTGATGCAATACCGTTCTCTTCACCAATACAATGTCACATCAACTGACAAGATAATATATCAATTAAACTACAATAAGCGAATATAGCAATGTTATCACAACTAAGCATCTATGCAAACATAAAACATATTAACATAATCACCATGCATATAATGTGTCATCACATCAATATAGTCTATCATCGCTCCACTGTCAGCGATAGAATAACCATAACATAAAATAAAGTCTAACAAAGTATCTGAGCTGTCAAGAAACATAACAAATCAGAGGGGTGTCACATCTGTAGCATTAGATTTCTCAAGTTTCTCCATAAATTGAGAGCATTATTTCATTGTTTAGTTGTCCATCATTTTGCTAAGATTAGTCTGCTGAGTTGAGTTGTTGTGAGTGCATATATAGAGTTCATTTCGTGAGTTAGAGAGTAGTTTTATGAGTGAATTGAGAGTATTATTTTAGGGAGTTTGTGTGAATTTATAGAAAGATATGAAGTTGATTTGTGAAGTTGAGAAAGTGGGAGGTTGCAAGTAGAATTATTTGGGAGAAAATTGCAAGATCTTTATTCGTTGGAAGTGTTATTGTCTAGGCATGCTTGATGTTCTATCTTTATTTATCTCTAGTACTATGGAATTGAATTGTGTGCTAATTGGAAATAGTCGAGTTATCATATCATGCATTCTCTAGTTATTAGATAGGCATGATTGTTTGGGATTCTCATTAGTTTGTACGAAGCTGAATTAAGGATTTCATATAGAGTATGATGAGTTTATCATGGTTTTATATGTTGGAATAATGTAGTTATTAAAAAAATAATATATATTATATTAGTGTGTGAGTATTTCTTGATTGTTATGATTGTTGCAATGAATGGTTTAGAGTATTAATGGGAAATAGGTTGAATGTTATTATGATAGAAACACCTATCTATTGGTTATATTGTTTGAGTAGAGAACATACATTCTCAAATGGTTATATACCTTATGAGATTAGGGTAAGATATTCCCCAGGGTTAGGGTGTTCACTTGATTGTAAAAGACATGCAACAATAGGGTTGTAAAACATATTAGTGATATATACTTTTTGATTACCTTTCTAAATGGCTATTATTTTATACATGACCATGAGTCTATCGATACCTATTCATAGTATTCTAATCTTAAGAAGAGGATTGTACGTCTTGGCAACCCAAAGCCGTAATGTGAGGAGACTTTAAGGTGTAGATGCATGAACTCCTCCCAAGCTGAAGATTTCCTCTAGGTTAGATAGAAACTTGTCATACATTTAGACATGTGCATATATGTGTGTCATAATAAGAGAAAGGATATATGATTTATCACTTATTTACAAATGTAGGAACCTTGTTTAGATTATGCAGAGGATAACTCTATAAGGACCATGAGGGAATTAGAGATTAGTCGAATGGTTCTTAGATGAATTATTAGAAGTTGATAGCTTATTATGCTGACATATTATGGGATATTATTATAAGAATTTATATGTTATTTAAAGGATAACTAGATTGGTTATGGTTCCCTAGAGGGATGGAACTGGTCATATTAGATATGATAACCAAGAGTTGAAAAATCAATATGTAACAAAGAAGTAATCCTCTTGAATCAAGTTTAATTCTAATTTATTATAAATGTTGACATTTTGAGTATGTTTAGATTAAGACTAGATGTGTCTAGTTGGTGACATGGAGTCATTAGTATTAAATGATTGTGTATTTAAGTAAGAGAGTATCTACTTCTAGGATTTAAAGGATAGATTTTGAATAGGAGGTAGAAGTTTGACCCAGGGTGTTACAAGCATGTAAGTGGGTATTCAAGTGATTGTGATTAAACCTATTTGGTCTATTAATTTAGTATTTGTGAGTCTTAACTTTGGATGAAACATTGTTTGTGATTGATAATCTTGGGATAAACCTTACAACTATGGAAATAGGCAATTTGGTGGATGTGTCAAGCCTTTAAGGTTTATGATGTTACTATTAGTGTGTTATCACTTTCGTTAAACATTGATTGTGGATGTAACCCTTGAGGTTCAGTGGCCATTATAGTTTCTAAATCAAGTAAGGGTGGGTGAACATATGACTCTGCTCATAGGAGTGGAATTATTATATATATATAATATCTTTGGATAGAGTAGGTGTAAATGTCACTACCTTCACCTTATCAATTCACTATGATCCAATATTGCATACTAGTTAGTAGTGTCATTCTAGGTGGAAGGAATACTTTGTATGGTTGTACTAGATATGTAGGACACAACACCAGATAATCAAATGTGTGTTATTATGGTTTACAAACCAATATCTTCTTTGAATTTTTGTTGAAGGGAGGGCCATCTTACTAGTTAGGTAGATGTGCAAGGGACCATAGTAAGTCTGTGGTTAGAGGAAAAGCACTTGGACGATGCTCTCCCTCTTGTAGTTGGTTGTCGAGTCTTGCGAAATAGGAGTGTGATCCATAGGTGGACACCTCGACTAGAAGTGAGATCCATAGGTGAATACTTCCACCACTGAACCACTTGACTCAGGTGAGTTATGATATGTATATGAACTTATGATATTTAATCATTTTTAAAATTTATTTGAAAGATGAATTTTATTTATTGGAGATTAAATGTAATGTTATATGCAATGAGCATTTATGATAATGAAAAGGAAATTTTTTATGTCCATGTACTTGAGGATTTGTGTTATTTACTTTTAAAGTTAAAACTTAAGAAAATTATGTGGGGTAAATTTGGGGTATGTTACATTTTGAAACTTCATGAAGGGACCGATGCAAAACAAACTTAAGTTACTTTTTAGATGGTCAGGTGAAAAATGGATTGTGAAAACTCAATCTAGATATTATGTTTCTTTTATAGATGACTACTCAAGGTTTACTTGGATATATTTTCTAAAACATAAATGTGATTTTTTTTGTAAGTTTAATGAATTTACATAACTTGTTATATTTGGATAAGAAAATTAAAGTCTCTTAATTTAATAATAGAGGAAAATATTTCTATTTAAAATGATTTCTATAGACATGCAGGTATTGTGTGATAGAAAGTTTCCCCATACATACACTATAAAAAATGGGTTGTAGGATGAATAAAATAGATATTCATGGATAGGTATATGAGTATGTTGATTGTTGCACAATTAGATTGATGTTTTAGGTTGAGGCCATGAGCATTGTATGTTACTTGGTAAAGGGATCTCCTTGTTTATCTCTAATTGATAAGAAGCCATATGAGGTGTGGTAGGTAAGAAATCCTTTGATTTATATCAAATAGTTTTTTTCTATGGGATTTTTCTCATGTGCCAAAAGAGAAATGATCTAAGTTGGATCCAAAGGATTAAAAGTGTATATTTGTTCGATATGGTACACATATTAGGGATTATAATATTTGGAATCCTCTTACCTTGAAAATGTGTTATTTAAGGGTGTGGCTATTAGGTAACTTAGAGTATTTTTTTTTTAAAATCGAGGATAGCCAAAGGAAAAAGAAAGGAATATAGTGCATTTTGATAAAAGGATTGAGAAGTAGGAATATCCATGCGTTGAAGAACAATAAGATGGATCTAAGGATGGAGAGGAATAATATGATTCATGAGAGAGTTCTTATATGAACGATCATTTATAGAATAATAAAATTATATTATTCCATCATTGAGAAGGTCCATGAGGTAACAAAACCTAGTAGATAGGCATAGCCCACAAAATTTATATTATATATTTGATTTATCTAGTACTAATGATAAAACTAGATTTGTTAGGGAAGATATTTCTTTGGAAGAGCATGAGTATTGGGTTGAAGCAATACAAGATGTTTAAATGATCACCTTTGATATATGTGACACTAGAATCTTCCAAGTTTTCTGTAGGGATGGAAGCCTATTATATGTAAGTTTGGTATTTAAGAAAATTTAAAAGTATATTGTAAGTTAGAATAGTAAAATAAAATATTGGTGGAAAAAGGGTAGTCCTAGAAAGAGAGAGGTTATTTGGTGATTTTTACTCTTGTTGCTAAGTTAACTTCTATTAGATTCTTTATTTCTATTACTAACATTTGTAATTTTTATTATAGATGGATATCAAAACTACATTTTTATATGGGTATATTGAAGAAGAAATTTATATGAGGCAAATCAACAATTTTATGGTGGAAGGAAAAAAAATTGGTTTACAAGTTTAAATATTTATTGTATGACTTGAAATAGTATATGTGGATGTGGTATCCAAATTTTGATGCTTTTACATTGAAGCTTAAGTTTGTAAGAAGTTAGGACTTGATCATTGCATTTATTTTAAATTGATTGATGATTAGTTACTAATTGTTATATTGCATGTTGATGGCATGTTTATTGGGATTAATAAGGGAATGATCAGGGAGCTCAAAATTTAGTATTTTGGTATGTTTGAAATGAAGAGTTTAAGGCTTACAAAATTTATTTTGGGAATTAAATATAGTAGGTATCAAGTTCATAGAAAGAAATGGAGTAGTTAGAATAAATATGGAGATTATTTTGTAATAGTTTTTATACAAGAGTGTAGACTAAGGAGATTTACTTTACCTATATTAACTAGGATTTTATTAGGACAATGTTTTAAGTTGGATGATGAATATGAGTTCATGTATAATATTCCTTATGCTAGTGTTTTTGGTAGCCTAATGTATGTAATGGTATGTATTGGACTAGATACTTCCCAAGTAGTGGGAGTTCTTAACATGATTATATTTAAAACTAGTAGAGAGAACTAAGATTATGTTAAGTGGGTTTTAAGATATTTATGATGAAATTTTTATTACTATATATATTTGATTATAGTTATGTTGGTAATATGCTAGACAAACAAGTATTTTTTGATTTTTTTAGACTACAAGAATTGGGTAGCCCCCTATAAACTGTAGTGCGCCTGGTAAAAAATATTCACGTGATCGATGATGTTGGCACAACATGCCCTTCAGTACCACGAGGGTGAAGGGGAGACTAGACCTCATGACCTCTTTCTTGCAACAAGATGCTTTAGCCAATCGAGCTAGGCCCCTCGCCCCAATATTTGTTGATTTGGATGACATGAGTTCCACAAGAAATTATGCGTTTTCTCTATTTGGACAAGTTTTTAGTTGGATGAATAGAAGGAAACCCATAGTTACTTTATATATGATAGAGATAGAGTACATGACTATTAAAAATGCATGTAAGGAGGAAATTTGGTTACAAAGGTTGTGCTCAACTATTAGTTTTGATTGTATGGTAGTGAGGATTGATTTTAATTGTCAAAGTGTTATTTACATGACCAAGAATTCCACATACCATACTTTTATTAAGAATATATGTGTTTTACCTATTTATGTCTATGGTATGGTTAAGAATGATAAGGTCATGTGATAGAAAAGGTTAACATTTTGAATAATGTTTTAGATTATCTTAGAAAACTAGTGAGCACAAATAAATTTGTTGGTGTGGGAAGGCTATGGGATTTGCCTCATCTTGAACTTGATTCATTTTATATTTCTTGTCATGTCATTACAATATCAAGTGGGAGAATGAGATGATAATGTTATATTAACATTTCAATACTAATTCTAATGTTTGTATCTCAAACTTTGTTTAAATAGGTACCTAGATGCCAATGGGAGAGATGGGAGAATTATTTAATTGTTGTTATCATCTCTAAGACTTGTAATATGGTTGTAATGGAATTAACAAGGGAGCTTACAAATGGTACGAGTGACTACCATCATCATCACCATAAGAGTTATTGAGAATATCTCTTTAATGGAGTACTTTGAGTTACATAGAGATGAGTGGAGCATCTTGTTATGGTGGGTGAGGTCTACATTAGTTAGTGGCTTCATGGTAGAGTGTTAGACTTGGGAATGTGAGCCTACTAGAGTAATGAGGTCAAACATGCCTTTGTGAGTGGATATATATCTTGAATGTTGACTTAATTGCACATGGGGGTGTGGATTTTTACTTATTGACCATGGTTTTAGTGACCACTTCCTTTAGGAACCATTTTTGGTTTCTTTAGGTTTCTAATTCCTCTATGAATTAGATGCATTAGATAGTGATTTCATATGTTGTCATATGTGAAGTATTATTATACTACTAGAATATTATTAGATTAGAGAGTTTGAACTTAGATTGTATTGATGTAATACATTTGTTCTTGATTAATATAAGATAATTCTCTCTTTCATGGTGGAGTTTTTCTTGAAAGGGTTTCCTTATGCATATCTAGTATTATTATACTTTTCTAATTTTAATTTGCTAATATATGATTCTTCATATTAATTTGATGGTTAATCACATGTTACCTTAATCAATTAATTGGTTTTGTTCACTATTTTCACATGCCTTTATTGTGTATTTTTATCATCAACAATTATATTCTACTTTTCATCTATACTATTAACCTTTTCTTTCTCTCTCTATATAATTCAAAAAAATAAAATAATGAATGAAATATGTATACAATTATAGTATGGGATGCATGCATAATATTCTTATTTGTTATACATTTTCCAATTTAGTAAAATAATATTAATAGGATAAGTAAACACTAATGGCGAGATAATTAGTTGTTATAGTGAGAGTGCTAAATTTTTCACTTTGGGAAAATTTTCATCTTTGGATAGTAGGCAAATTTATGCTCTTATCCCATGTACAGGTATATGGTAATGCCATACATTTTCCATGTGCAAATATATAATTTTAACTATATTAAGATGACCGTACAATCTAGTACCTTTCCATATGAAAATATATTCTTTGACATCAAATAAGCCATTAATAAAAAAATGTCTATGCCCATTCAAGTACTTTGTCCATATGAAAATATGTTCTTTGACATCAAATATACCATTAAGAAAAAATGTGTTTATGCTCATTCAAATACTTTTCCAACTAAGCAACCAAGTTGATCATAATGATTTATTACTTGTCTATCATCCTATGTGTAGTTGATTATATTGATTTACTATGGGTTGATAATTCTACTTTATTGATTATGATATGTTGTTACCCATTAATAATATAGTTTTGTAACTTTTTGTGATGGTATTTTGCTAATATTTGTAATTAAGTAGGATTATATTTATTTTCTCTTAGTGACACTTTCCATCACGAAGGTTTGAGTTGAGAACCTTGCAATGAGTCTACTTATTGATATCTTATAGCTTTATATTACATTGATATTGTACATGTCGCTTGATGTGACACCACACAACTTTTTGATAGAATAATGATGCTACTATGTTGATGAGTGGTATTTTTATCATGTATGATGTATGTGAATCAAAATGAATTGGAAAATGATGTGTCTATAAATAATTTAGACAAAATACTATTTAATCAATGCTTATAATATAATAAATTAATTATCAAAATCTACCAATGAATAAATATGATGGATTATTTATCATCAACACATTATTTTTTATTATATCAATGCTAAATTTACATAAGAGAAAACTAGATGAGTGGCACATTCTTGGTTAACAAGGACAGCAATAATGTTACTAGACTCAAACTATTATTTGGTCAAAATAAATCTATTTTAAATCACATACTGTGGGTAGTCTACAATAAGGTATGCTTAAATGATTCTTAAGCTCTATATTTATTTATTCCTAATAAACAGTGGGACAATGCTTTTGTAAGGGGAAGGATTCTATAATCTAAAATGTTGAATATAATTTAATTATTGATATACACACCCATGTTATAAATTTTGGTCGCTTCATTAAGATTAATAGAGATAATGATAGAATTATCATTGAACTATTACATCAATGTTCATGGTAATAATTTTAATTAGTGGATCACTTCACTTAGGTTGATTTGATAGTGATCTATTGACTATAATAGAATTGCAATAAGTAGAAACTAAACTCCCAATAGTTTTAATGTCTAGTTAGGACTATTTCAACTAGGTTGATTTAATTTTGGTCAAAAGATGTGACTACTAGTAAATGATACTATTTGAAGTGTAAAATTATTTGGGTAATAATTAGAATCGATAGATGACAATGTTTCATTTGATTTTATGCTAAATCTAGCTAAAAAAATCATGCAAATTATTTAATTTAATTATGACCATACTTGATAAAGATGCACAAGAATCTAAAACCACTCTTCTAGAATTATTCTTATGAATAAGGACAAAGTGTCTATTATAATTTACTAATACAAAGATGCTACAAGATCAATAATGTCCTTTTAAGAATGTTTGGTACTAGTCAAATTCCAATTATCATTTAGTACATGATTGTTTGAGTCATCTAAATATAATAATTTTATATAATAAACTTAAACTAGTCTAATTGCTTGTACGTGAACAATAAAATATTCTTTTCAAATCAATATGACTAATAAAGTGTTAGTTTGATCATGATTAAAAGACCATCTCAACCATAACCATCAACACATTTTGACTTATAACTTTAAAAACTATCCTTTTATACGATTCTACTAATCTAATTGCTTGTACGTGAACAATAAAATATACCTTTCAAATCAATATGTATGACTAATAAAGTGTTAGTTTGATCATGATTAAAACACCATCTCAACTATACCCACAAACAAATTTTGACTTATAATTTTACAAACTATTCTTTTATACAATTCCACCAATCTAATTGCTTGTACGTGAACAATAACATACCTTTCAAATCAATATTTATAACTAATAAAATGTTAGTTTAATCATAATTTATTATAAGAAAGTTATTATAATAAAAAAATATAACATGGTTATAACATTTATGTCACCAAAGTTACTCCACCAGATTTATACACAATTATAATAGAATTCCCTAAAGTGGGTCAAAGAACTTAGTACGAGATGGTGTAGATGCACTCAGAGCTTTTAGGAATGTGCTCCAATCTCTCCGGAATGAATCGACACCATACACTTCGGTTATTTGAACTCCTATAGTGAATGGTAATTATATTAGTTTATTGACGTGTCTTGAAAGGTGGTGGATCAGAGGGAAGGGGAAATGGTGGCAGGCAGTACGCTGCCCACCTCTTCTCCACCGCCTCTTAACTGAAGAAAAAGATGTATTAAACTATTCATAATTGTTAGAATAGGGAGTGAAACTCTTTTCAAGCAACACAAAAGTAGATACTTCCATACAGACACAGACTTTTGTGCTCTGAGAAAGAAATTTGGAAGTGCATGTATAGAAAGAAAGTTCTATGACACCAGAGGATTATTACTAAGGTATCAATAGTATATTGGATGCTTAGAAAACTATTTCATCTTTAGAATGTATGTGTCTTGCAGACATCTTTAAAAGGATTATAATTATGATTATGATTATAGAGTAAATTGAGTAGTTTTGTGTCATTCTTATAGGTTTATTGTGTAAATTGAATAGTTTGGTGTCATCCTTGTAGATTTATTGTGTGAAACTATTTCAATTTTAGATAACATTCTGTAAATCTATCATACAACTTAATGACACAATTGACTTCCAAATGATTTGATTACATTGGTTTGGTCCAAGAAAGAGAAACACATACTTGAATGAGATCTAGTTTCATAACGGCTATGTTTATCCATCATAGCGATAGCCATGTTTAGTTGTTTTGCATGTATGTAATGCCTTATGGTGTTTTTGTACCAGCCTATATTAAATGCTAGACTAGGATGGATTATAGATCAACCCATGACTCAAGATTTCTAGGTAGTTTTGTTTCCATGTTGGTTGGCATTTCCCCATGTCTTATCTAATCTTTCATTATTTCAATGATTGAACTTATACTCTTATATAGTTTAATTTTTTGATAGTACAAGAGGGAATTATATGGATCCACATTAGGTCTTTTTAGATTAGTCCTTAAGATATCATTGACATTTTAAAATAAATGGGGTTCAAAAGTGCTTTGTAGGTTTTAATATTTTTGTCAAAGGTTAGAAGATAATTGAGTATGATTAATTACACTTCAAGCTAACTATACAACTTTTTGGATCTACAATTTTTCACAAGAATAAAGTTGTCTTCTTCTAAGATATATTTTTTTAATTAGATAAAATGGGGTAACAAGGGCCCCTACTGTTACAAAGACTGAATGCTAAAGTTCACATCAAAATTAATCAACATAAATTTTGAAGGCTAAAGATCACAAGCAAGATTAAATAACATAAATCCCAGATGTTAGAGCTCACAACAAAATAAAATAGTTAAAACAAAATAAACAAAAATAAAAAGATGAACAACATGATTTAAAATAGTAATAGCACACACCACCTTTAGTGAGTCGAGGAACTAGCCAATTCCTTTATACTAGGGGTCACCTCACCTTTTTCTAAGAGTTTGGTGGGTTTAGTCATAGAAGCAAGTTTTTTGGGTTTTCCTTTTATAGTAACTAGGATTGGGTAAGGATTTAGAGCTAGAGTTTGAAGAGGGGAGCCAATTAGATGAGATAACTGCAAAATCACTAATAGGTGTATCAACATATGGAGATAGTTCATCCTAATCTTCACTTGGATCAAGAATATTAATCTTATTTTTTAAAGAGGTTTTCATTTTTTTAGGCTTTTGGGAAGAAAGGCTAGCATACCTTCTCTTATCCTTGGTGCTTGGGGTGGTAGAATCCTTTCCTTTCGGACTGGGGGTGGCAATATTTTTTACTTTATCAAGGAAATAATTTTTACCTGTTAGAATTGCTTTGGGACATTTAGTGATAGTAGCTTGCTCTCTTATATGATATTTTTTCATTCATTCCTTAAACATGGAATTAAGCATAACCTACTTTTATAGGATTTTTGACTTATCCTATAATTCTCATAATGACTTACATATCATTGATTTAAGTTTACTAGAGTTAGCTAAGGGTGTAATATTGGCCTACCCAAGAGAATAGATCATGTGAACTCTTAATCTAATTCATAATGAATGCCACGACAAGTAAAATCATTAAATTATTCAATAAACTATTTAAAATCATATTTGAGGATGTGATTTGTCTTATTAATCTATTATATGTACTTGGAAAGTAATGCTTGAGCGAAGGATATGGGATCTTGAGGTTACTTCTTGATATTTAAAGTATGGAGATGTGAGAAATCATATTATAAAATTAATTTTGACCAAATAAAATACCAAACATAAATAATTCCATAACTAGGTATTACCACTAGTTGTAAGTTAGACATGAATTGGGAATTAAAAGAGTTATGAGGACTAAATACTAATAGTGATATTTTATTGAGTATTGATACCAAATTATAAGAGAAGTATCGAATATGATACTAGAATTAAACAACAAGATGGTGTATTATGTTATGAATACACATGATTATATTAATGTGCTTATGTTCATCAATATGTACTCAAACTATGTTGAGATAGCAAATTATCTTTCATAGAATGATATTTATCTACATGTATAGCGATAACTTAAAAATGATTTGATGATATTTTAATACTATACATGGAATTTATTTTTAATTTAAGTTGGGTGAAATTTTATATGTAGTCATGTACATGGGAAAATACCATTGAGAGTGAGTATCATTATTGTTTGTGGGTGGAAATCTTTATAATGTTTGGCTCAAAGTAGGTTATAAAATTATGAGTATTGTAAATTATAAATATGAATTTGTGAAAATTCTAACTATTTATAAATGTTATCTAATGATGACTAGATAACATTTTTATTTTTATAGATTGCAAGAATTGGTCGGGTATTCATCCCCCTATAAACTACAGTGCACTTGGTAAAAAAATTTCACGTGACAGGTGGCGCTGGCGCGACACGCCCTCCGATACCACGGGGACTGTGGGGAGACAAAACCTTGTGACGTCTTGCCTGCAATAGGATGCTTTAGCCAATCGAGTTAGGCCCACTGCTTTGATGACTAGATAACATTGATAATAATTGGAGTTTTGTATTTTAAAAGTTATTGATAATTATAAAGCTTTTGAATTCATGGGTAGAGCTATATACCTCCCTTGATTCCCATGGTATGGAATATGTAGGTAGTTGATGGTGGATGGAATTAGGGAATTAGATCAAGTGTTGAAAATTTGTGTTATATTTAGAATTTTTTGTCATAACTCAAGAGAGTAATTTTAGTTTCCTAATAAGTAAAAGGAAATAGACACTTGTAACATGTTGAGTATAATTTTTTTATACATATAATGACTTAAAAAATGTTAGATTGAATGTGATATTTTATTAACCTAAAGGATTGATTTATTACAACACTTGGGTGCTTTCTTGATTGAAGGCAATCAAGTGCCACATATATCTCTTCAACTGCCACTACTACCTCTACTTGCTGAGTTATCTCCTCTCTTCATTTAGTTAACTCAACTTTTATAGATACTTTTTTTCAAGACTTATCTATCCAAAAGATTATATGTGTGAGTGTATTTTTATTTTGAATAGATGATGGGAGTTTCATATTATATTCATATTTTTGCATGCTAGAGTTTGAAGAGGGGAACCAATTAAATGAGGTAACTATGAAATCACTAGTAGGGGTATCAACATATAGAGATTGTTCATCCTAATCTTCACTAGAATAAAAAATACTAATCTTATTTTTCAAAGGGGTTTTCATTTGTTTAGGATTTTGGGAAGAAATGCTAGCATACCTTCTCTTATCCTTGGTGCTTGGGGTTGTAGAATATTTTCCTTTCAGATAGGGGGTGGCAATATTTTTTTCTTTCTTAAGGAAAGGATTTTTACCTATTAGAATATCCTTGATACCTTTAGTGATCTAGTAGCTTGCTCTCTTATATGATACATTTTTCCTTCCTTAAAGATGGAATTAGTCATAACCTAAATTTATAGGTTTTTTGAGTTATCCTAGAATTCTCATAATGAGTTATGAATCATTGATTTAAGTTTACTAGAGTTAACTAAGGGTGTAATATTGGCCTAACCAAGGTAGTAGATTAAGTGAACTCTTAATCTGATTCCTAGTGAGTGTCATGATAAGGAAAACCATTAAATGATTCAATAAACCATTTAAAATAATATCTAAGGATGTGATTTATCTTATTAATTTATTATATGTACTTCGAAAAATAATACTTGAGAGTTAAGGATATGGGATCTTGAGGTTACTTGTTGATATTTAAAGTATGGAGATGTGAGAACTCAAACTATAAAAGTAATTTTGACCAAATAAAAGGCTAAGAATAAATAATGACATAACTAGGTATTACCATTAGTTGTAAGTTATACATACATTGGGAATTAAGAGTTATGAGGACTAAACCTTAATAGTGATATTTTATTATTGATACCAACCTTGAAGAGGAGTGAATATGGTACTAGAATTAAGCAACAAGATTGTGTAGTGTCATGAATACACATGATTATATTAATGTGCTTAAGTTCATTAATATGCTCAAACTATGTCGAGATCGAAAATTATATTTAATAGAACATGATGTTGATGATCTACATATATAGTGATGACTTAAAAGTTGATTTGATGATATTTTAATACTATATATGGACTTTATTTTTTATTTAAGTTGGGTGAAATTTTATATGTAGTCATGGACATGGGAAAATACTTTTGAGAGTGAGTATTATTATTGTTTGTGGGTGACAATCATTGAAATTTTGTTTGGTTCAAAGTAGGTTATATACCTATGATTATTGTACATTAAAAATATGATTTTGTGACAATCATTGCAATTTTGGATGACTAGATAACATTGATAATAATTGGAGTTGTGTATTTGATAAGTTATTTATAATTATATCTTTTGAAATCTTGGACTTAGAACTAAATACCTCCCTTAATTCCTATGGTATGTAATATGCAAGTACTTCATGGTGGATGAACTTAGGTAATTAGGTCAAGTATTGAGATTTTGTGTTATGTTTATAATTTTTTGTCATAACTCAATAGAGTAATTTTAGTTTCCTAACAATTAAAATGAAATAGACACTTGTAGAATGTTGAGTTTAATTTTTTCTATGTTTAATAACTTAAAAAAATGTTAGAATAAATGTGATATTTTATTAACATAAATGATTAATCCATTACAACACATGGGTGATTCATTGATTGAAGAAAATCAAGTGCCATCTCTACCTCTTCAACTACCACCACTACCTCTACTTGTAGAGTTATCTCCTCTCTTCATTTAGTTAACTCAACTTCTATAGATACTTGTTTTCAAGACTTATCTATCCAAAAGGGTATATGTGTGAGTATATTTTTCTTTTGAATAGATGACAAGAGTTTACAATTATGGTCATGCATATTATCCAAATTTTCTTCCATGCATTAAAAGATCTAGTAGTAATTAATTTGATCACAAAAGGTATTTGGTTGTTATATTAGACATAATCCTAAAATTCTACATGGTGTTATAGCCAATTTGGTTAGTTATTTTATTTTCTCATCACTTAGTTTTCTCATGATGGATTTCATCTTAGAAGAAGGATATAATTGTAGAAAGATTTATCTAGAAAAATTATAAATAAAACCTAATCTTACTATTGTGTCTACATGATCTAAGAAAATTATTTTAGCCTTTCTTCATCCAAATTAGATGCTTTGGGGCCAAGCAATCAAGGTTTGAAGGCTATAGGTTATCTATTAATTTTTATAGGTAACTTTCTTTAGAAGTGTGTTGAGTAAATTAAAGATTACATTTTCATCTAGAATAAGTAAAGATATAAAGATCAATTTTCAAATCATCCAAATATATTTTTTACTAGAAACCTATTTTTTCTAGTTTGTCTCATATAAATGACACACAATTATAATAAATTTGTAATTCTTGAAAACCATAATAATTAATACACACCTATACACTATCTCCAATTAACACTAACTAAATATTCATCTATTGTCACATATCTACCTAAACACCACTTGTCAATTATTACATATGTTAAAATGTATGAAACCATGCTAGTAAATGAAACAAGTAACCTACTATGCATCATTTTCCACTTATGGTGCATACCAATTACCATTCATGCACTACATTGATTACATCCTATGCACCATGTTAACTACCACAGGTCTTTGCATTGTCTAATTTCATACAAATTGATCAACTACCAAATCAACATCTATACAAACCTGCTAACTTTCACAAGAGTGTTCATATTGCCTTTTCATCTGTAATGTCAATGCCTATACCAGCCGTAGAAATAATTCCCTCCTTGAATAGAATACTACTCATACTTGTTTGGGTAGTGGTCATTGCATGGATATAATTAGCACAGTCAAATAATTTTCCCATCTAATAGTTGAAGGGGATTCTATGATCATGATAATTGACTTGAAAAGATCTAGCTATCTAAATTAGAAAATTAGATCCATTTTAAATGAAGCCATAATTTTATGTAGGATATTAGAGTTTATGTCATTATACCATTTATTTAGGAAGTCAAATATGATAGCTAATATCTTTTCTAATCATAGGATGCACTTACAACCATTTGCATCTTGTGAGAGTTTTAGCGCAAAAGATTAGAAGGGCTTAGATAAGATCCTAGATAATGATCAACCACCTTAAATAACCATCACAAATAATAATACAATATGTTTTAATTATGTTATTAAGAAATGGGCAGTAGTGATTGAACTAAATGGATCTTTACTTCATCATTCGTGTATTATTTTCATGGTCCATGTTTAAAGAGTATTATGTATGTTTGATAAGAAAATTATTGAGTTTTGTGAGTTAGATTTTTATGTGTGATGAATTATTTCTAGGCTCAAATTAGAAGGTATTTTCATGGAATTAAAGATAAGGTCATATTTTTGTTAACTTTTTTCTTGTCTTAGTCTTGCTATATTTTCTGGGTTGGAACATGCTATAGAACTAGTCAAGTGACAAGTGTTTGAAGGAATTTTTATGTTTGACTATGTATTATGGGATGAATATGTTGTGGGTTTATATGGTTGGAATATTTTACTATTTTATCTTCACTTTTTTTTGATACATAATACACAACCGAAGTTGCACAATTATATTAATTCAAAAAGAGATTTACATCATTGATGGTTCTAGATACCCAGGGCACCAGTATGGAAATACAATTCAACCCTGTTTCAAAAGGAAACACAACATAAATATGGTGTACAACATATTAATTACCCTACACAAGCACCATAATTTAGTTTGCTTCATCATAGAAAGATCCTGCCTCCACCACAACCGCAAAGTCCATGAACCACTGTGCACCAGTGACTTCCTCCAACCCAAGTCGCCTACAAAGGAAATTGTAGGCCACCTCTGCCCAACGCCTGTGTCAAGCCAAGTCGTGAGCACCTAAGTTTGTGATAAATGGATATCGCTCCACGTTCACACCCAATCAAAACATACACTCAATGTCATCAACCCAAGGAATGCCAACTCCAATCTCAGCCATCATGACAACGTCCAAATCATCCAATATAATAAACGCCTTGAACATGAACCTTAACAATAACAAGCTCTGCACCTTAGGAATCCCCATATCCAAGAGAGAAGCCAAGAACAAAGAAGAAATATCTGTATTCACGTGGTAGCGATTGGAGGAAATGGAAAAGTCTCATCTAATCACCATACACACAACCTCCAGAGAGAGAACATCCTTCACTAAGTAGATTTCCTAGAGTCTTTGATTTGTGATAAAGCCCAAGAAGGCGGATTGCCTCTTTGAACACCAAAGCCTAAGTGGAGTCTGCATTATTCACAATAATATTCTCAATGTGGAGGCACCATGAAACCTTGCCACTCCTAAATAGACGTTGCATTGAATACATATGAATAGCCAGCCAAGACCATCATTAGCCAACCTATGAATTGTTGAACATGTCCAGGTCATCAGACACCAATGCAATAATACTCCATTTGTAGTAGCACTTGATAGTTTTAGTACAAAATATCTTGTAACACCTAGATACGAACCCCAATTGTGGTACTTTCTAGACAAATCCATCCCATCCGCAAGCTTCAGTGCAGGGCTTAATCGACTATATATCTTCCCAAATCCAAGGTGGATGAGGCTATTGAATCCTGATGGCATCGGGCCTATGTCATTTGTATGGGCCATGAATGTCATTGATGAGTATCGTGTGTGCCATCATATCCCCTGATCGAAATAATAGCCCATGTGTTGAATCTAGCCAATCCAAGGTATAGACAAAGATAGCCCAATTGGCACATGGGCATCAATGTTATTTTTCATTCACCTCGTCATTTGCAAGGGCATCAACTTCACCATTGCCCTCTTTGTATATATGATTTATTGTAAACAATTTGAAGCTTTATCTTCACTATTTTTACTATATCTACTATATGTGATTTGATTGTTTTATCTAGTTCAACATGGTTATTGTGATTATTAATTTTTGCATTTTTAATACCTAGATCATGTTATTTTAGATAATTTTTTATTTATGTGTTTTATTAATATTATTTTATTTGATATTATATGATGGAAAATTGTTATGTTTTTCTTTCATTATCTTTGTGTGGATCATATATTCTTGATGTTTTATAAATTTATGCATGTACAAGTTTTCCTTGATGATGGTTAATTAGAGATAATAAGTTTGGGTAAATAAGTCATGTTAACATCCCTATCTCACTCAATTTGAGTTATGAGATGTATCTTATATATCTATATGAACTATGATACAAATTAATGTTAATTTTGGATCTATTTTTTGTGGGTAAACCCATGGAGTGTGTCCTCTCTCTATGCATGTCTATTTAGCTCTTTAATTTTCTATTTTATCAATTTTTGTAATGCTTGTTTGTAGTGTTTGTAAGTATCCTATATCATTAAGTCAATAGTAGACTAGATTATTTATTATTTGGAGTGTTTGTGAGTATCTATGTTTTCCAATAGAAATATCACTTTATTCCTCTCTATATTTAGTCTCATTATATATGATACTTGTTTGGAGTGTTGTGAGTATCCTCAATAATATTTTTTTGTGCTCTTCTAGGGTTTTTTTTAAATTTGAAGATTTGGTGGTAGTTTATGATGGGTGGCTACTCGAGGGGCCCTTGAGGTGATCTCCCTTCCTCAAGAAAATGTATTTCAATACTTTACTAAATGAATCTTTTGATGTGACAACTCAGAATTATCAAGCTAGCCTTGTCATTCTGGAACTTCAAAAGGTGGATGTCCATATTTACCTAAGATTTTGCGATTTGAGGAAGATATTCCTGTTAACCTCTA
>VDFB02075321.1:203398764-203419889 GCA_007258455.2 Sequoia sempervirens
TTTAACTGTAGCATGCCAAAGTCCTCATCCTTGTCTTTCTTGCATTGGGTCACCTCTTCCTCACAAGCCCTAGGATTTGAGGAGTGGGTGGAGTCCTCCTTAAGCATCTGTTTCATTCCTGAGAAATGACTAGTGACCTCTACAAAATCTTCTTCCATCTCTTCAATAGTGTCTTTTTTGCCTTTAGTTTTGCCCCCAGTAAGCTCTGAATCACTAGAAATCTCATCCATTGGAATCCATTTTTTGTTCTTCGCTAGTCTATGGGACCTCCTCCCACTAGTTTGTTCCATCCCCACATCAAATCTTGTGGCCACCATGGTATCACCCTTGGAGTCTTTTTCCTGAACTCTTTTTCCTTCGCTATCAGTGGCCAACATGTCCACCTAGCACGAAGGTTCTTTTTTCCCCTTCTTCTTAGTAGTGGGTTTGCTTTCCTTCTTGATGGGTTTGTTTTTAGCTCTCATAACCCAACTGTAGCCTTGGATTGGGCCAACCGGACCTCCCCTTTCTTCTTTTTTGATGGGGGTTTAGACTTAGGCTCAACACAAGGTTCATTTTCAAGCATGGGGGTTTTCCTCTTAGTACCCACTGAAGCAACAGGGGATAGTTTATTAGAGGGAAGGTCAAGAGGTTCCAATTCCTCCACATGCACAACTGAGATAGGTTTATGAGGGAACAAGGCCAAATGGAAGTGATATAGCCTAAGGATTAGGCCCTAGTGTAGCACTAGGGGAGGCATAATATCAAGATTGAGAGTGACAGCTCATCATGGGATTCTTTGATCAAAATTTCTAAGGAAATCAGCAGAAAGAAGGGAAAGTTGAGGATCATTTTGTGTCATAGGTGATTTAACAACGAAAAAAGGTAAAAGTAAAACACCTTGTATCTACCTTCTAAAGTAACATATTTCATAAGAGCAAGACACACCTTGTCCCCAAGTTTTGGCAGCACCTCATGATTGAAACCCAACTGCTTTTTAACCAACTTCTTATTGTCCTTGAAGAAGGCATTGAGACTCTCCAAGTCTTGCATTTTGGTGTGATTTTTATATTTCTTTCCATTGCAGGAGAGGCCCATCGCCTTACCAATCACTTCCTCATCCACCTCAAATGAAATGCTTCCCATGGTGACACACCTATGCTTCCATGAACCAACAAATTGGGCTGAAATTTTCTCATCGTGGCTCACTAGACTCTCTAAAAGTGGTGCCAAACCTCCCTCCATACAAATATGCCAAGCTATGGGGTCCCTACAAAACTCCTCACAATTTTTTAGCTCGGTCTTGACCCTATCACTACCCATCTCGAACCACAACACACGGGAATTATCCTAGAGAAACAAAGTTAGCTACAAAATGGATTGTTCGTTGGTGAATTTACACTTTCTTAACCATCATTACCCCGCCACCCGGGACAGTAAAGTGCAATAAAAGATATTAGACATTTACATGCTCCAGTAGTCATTCCCAATTATGCCAACTCCATGAGGCCATAACCATCCCTTAAGAACCATAAGCTAAGGTAATAAGCCATGATAATGAAATCCAAATAATTAATACTTGTCATGCCAAAGGTCCCATTGAAATTATGCATTTTCCCAGGCCTTTTAGCCGCATGGCCAATATTTGAAATTCTTAAGTACATATCATAAGATCTTATGCTCATCATAAGGTTGATTAAATTAGAATTATCAAGTAAGCTAGCGATGAACATCACATTACACACATTCCTGGAGATTTGATGAGATATGTATAGTACATTTGAAAAGACAATCCATAAAGGCCAAGAATCCCACCTTACATAGTTATGAAATAAAATAACCACACATCAACTCACTTTAAACACACCAACTCACCCAGTCTAGTCCTTGTCATCAAAGGTGCCAACGTGTAGTGCCACCTATACCCATAATAATAATAATTATTTACCATCATTGAGAAGTTATGTTCCTTTGTTCTTCAAGGATTAATCCTTGTATATTTTCTAGTAGTGCCTCAAGCCTTTATCAACACTTGCATACACTCCAAGTGGAGCCCAAGTTGGCCAGACCATCGACCACCTAGTTACCCTACCTATAGGTGTGAGCCAAGTACTTCCTTTCCAATTTTGAAAACAATAAATTTATGTCTAGTAAGATATGATCCCTGATGTTCAAACCATGCAATTGACCATGATTAATAGAGTCAATCATAGTCTTACAGTCCCCTTCAATATGTAATTTTTTTATATCTAGTGTGACAACAACCTTGACGCCCTTGAGTAGTGCCCGTGACTCAGTCATCATAGAAGATTGAATGCCGATTCCTCCAAAAAACCCAACAACCAAGTTTCCCTTGTAGTCCTTTATAACACCACCAATATTGGCTATACTAGGGTTCCCCTTGGCCACACCGTCAAAATTAAGTTTAAACCAACCCAAACCTGGAGGGTTCCAAACTATGTTTTTCCTAACTAGGGATTTGGATAACTACATGAACTTGAATCCATTATTGGGATATATTGGTACTACATAAGACTTGGTTTCTTACTAACATGTGTGTTTTTCTTTTCTTTCTACACATGCAATCTTTAGTACAAGCCACATTATCGTAATAATCATGAGATATATAAATTTTAGTTTCTACACTATTATATTTTGTGATTAAGTATTCTTGCTAAAGGATGATGATATGCAAATCAACTAATTAATATGTATTTCTAGGTCCTCACATGTGATTTACCATAATTATTTTAATAAAATATTAGATTATTTATGTAATTTTTTCTAGGTACTTTATACCTTGTTCAACTTAAATAAAAATTATATTAGAATTATTGGTTTCCTACAATAAGAGTGAAAATTTTGAATATAAAATTTATTTTAAAAACTATATGTGATAATACATTTTTAATGGTTATTCAACATTGATAATTTATTCCTTTGCAAACTTTTTTATGAGAAATTGGTTGAAAATATTTCCTAGACTATTATGGAAATGAACAAATAAAATTATAAACATATTTATTGTATTTTAAAGTGAATCTCATGGCCTTCAAAGGTGGGTTTTTACATCAATAGGTGAACTAAAGAATATATAGTAATTGACAAAGAACTCCTCATCTAACCCCACACTCAATTAAAATAGGTAACTATAGAGTCCCTACTAATGTTTAGTAAACTTGGTGGCAATCACACAATTTAGAGGGAAAACCTAGTTGAACAGTCCACTTAAACCTTTGGAAAGACCTTCATTGAATTATCGACCAAGGCTAGTAAGCTTGTGATGGTACTAGCATTGTATGTGCTTTCAAAGACTTAAAAATACCTAAATCATCCTAGTACAAGTGTTACACTTGCTAAGAAATCATAAAACTAAAAAACAGTAAAGAAAGTAGTGCTGGCACTATTGCTATGGGTACCTACAATATAAGATTGTAACTAATTACTATCAAGAAACGAATGTTGGGAATTAATTGAACTAATAACTAAACCTATACTACACTCCAAAGTACAACACACTTAATAAATTACAGTATAATTGTGAAACAAGAATGATTCATGAACTTCCATTAATGAATGTAACACAAAGGATCTATTTAACATAACTTGTATTTATGAAATAACTACTAAAATAGAAATAAAATAACAGGAAATGGAGTGAAGGACAATTACCTTGAGTGTCCCTTGCTCAAGTGGTTGTCTTCACTAATCTAAACCAAATCTAACTTCTTATTAGATCAACCCAATCATGATAACTCAAACCATTCATTGCACAACTCCAAAAGATCACATAAGAGTCTATTGACATATATCTTATTCATTAAAACCATGATTGAATAATAAATATTGTTTGCATAAGGAATAACAACTAAATGAAAAGTATATGGAAACTATATTTGCCCAGGAACAAAAATTAACTAACTGAGTAAATTTTATAAAACCTCAACCACCGAGCCATACATATAGGAATGGGGGGTTTATTAAAATAGGACTCTAAACTAAAACCATAAATCACCACTCCCTAGATATCAAAGTGTGATAAAGACTCAGTAATCTAAATTGCAACTAAAAAGGAAGAAGATTCCTTGTAGGATTGTGAATTTGTTGTAACAGAACTAGCACGTTGAATGCTCAAATTAGTTATGTTAGAATCTCAATTGTAATAGGGTTCTTTCCTCCAGTGTCTTTATTGGAAATCATAATGATTCACAACCATATTCATTAAGTGCCTCCATGTTGTAGTTGTTGCACTCCATTTATTCTGGAACTTCCTATGTTTTTCTATTTAGGAACTCCTTTGGTTGCATGTTGTGTTAGAAACCAAGATTTGAAATCCAAACCAGAAAATCCTTCCACAGAAGAGAAAAACAGAAAAAGAAAGAGCTTTGCAAAAAGATGTGCAAAATATTATTATTTAGGAATTCATAATTACATGAGATGATTTTCTTTGTAAAAGAAAAGTATGCATAACCCTAATCTTATCTTGAGCAACAAGATAGCTCAACAAGATAAGGATGAGGATAATTAACCTAGGAATTAAAATATTACCTAAGTTATGCAAGTGTAATTAAATATTAATTACACTAACACCCCCCCATAAGTGCAACTTAGGGAGACTAACAAAGCATGCACCTAAAACTACGATATATGCAAGAAAGCATGAATGGGTCCCGACAACAAGGGCCTAATTAGGTACCCATGTACAAATGCAATGGATGAGGTAGAGAAGGAAAATTTAGTGGGACAAAACCCCCTATAATGAGATGACTGCTGCAAAGAAGCACTGGAAGAACACTGTGGAGTAACACTGGAACCGCAATCTGACAAGCAACGAAAGATACTTTTGTCTACAAGAAACCAAAGCGGAATCATAATAATGTGACAGCAGACTCGATGCCACAGAACACTGGAAAACTCACAAACTGGAACAACCCTAGAATCTGTGAAGCAACAGTAGATGAAATGATGAAAAAATCTAGAAATTGTGTATCTCGATGCTGATGCCAAATTGTGACTAAAACTCTTCCATAGGAACAAGTACCATGAAGACTCTAGAACATTAACCATAAAAACATGGCCCTTAAACTGAGAAGGATTTGAACCAATGCAGATCAATAACCATAAACTCCCAATCTAAAGTGTGAACTGATGTGAATCTGATATGTGTCAAGCTAGAGCAAAAATGTGGCCAAAAGAAACTAAGAAACCAGATATAACCCATGCGAGTTGTCAACAAATCAAGATGAAGATGGAGATCAAAGTGCATGCACACTCTAATCAGATTATTATGCAAGAAACCCCCCTAATGGAACTTTATCTCAGTTCATTTATTACAATAACCCAACAATTGTAAAAGGAGAGAATGCAAAATACGCACAAATAGAAAATAAAGATAATATGATAACAGTTGAAGTACGCAGAGCTCAGAAAGCTTTTACTTTTTACAGCCAAAAACATCTATGGGTCTTCAATACTTTTCTGTTTGGATAAGCAGGGGAAGGGCGATTACCGGAGGAGCATATAGATACTGGGGAGTTCTTTGCCACTTTGATGCCGCAGATGGAGGGTCATCGGCTTCCAGGCTGCAGCTAATATCTGACTTTCGGCATCGCGAGCGCGAGTCGGTTTCGTAATCGCGCGGCGCCACGCCAGGCCAGTGGCTCACCAGCAAAGCCGAATTGCTTTCGGCGATAGCGCATCGAATTTTTTCCATACCGGCCTGCGAAAAACGCCCCGGTAGCCGCAAAATTCAGCCAGGAGCGTTATATCGCATGGCCCATGACGCGCGTTGACGCTAGCACTTCATGATAAAGCAATTTGACTATCCGGGTCAGCCATGAAAAGCACTTGAAAAATTTTGACCATGGTCCTGAAAACCCCTCGATATCTTCCTCAAAAATATTCCATAGGAATATGTGGAGGGAATATTCCCTAGGTATTGTACCCGTCGAATGAAGTGGACCCACCGGATTTAGTTGTAGGGTGCCGTCGGTGAACAGAGGGGCCTGTGGCCTTTAAGCTGCCGATGGAATAGGGAAATGTCGGTGGGATGAGGGGCCGGCGATGGAGAAACGACCGCTGGGGAGTTGAATGGAGTCGCCAGCCATATCGCGCAGCTCCTCAAGTATCAGTAGATGGCAGGAATTTACGCAGTGGGTACTTCACCCCTTTGATATATATATGTTTTGCTTTTACTCTTTTGATATTCTCGTTTTAAAAAAAATAAAAAACTAATAATTCTTTATGGCATGCAAGAAAAAATATTAAAAAAAACCTAATTTTTTTTCGAGAATCATGCACAAGGGCCGTACACGGACTGTATGGCTTCTGAAACAAAAAAATTGCCTCAGAAGCTCTCGACGCCAAAATAGGTTGAGTTATATGTCAATTTTTGTCTTTTGGATGCTCTAGATCTGATGGTGAGGTCTGATCTGCCTCAAAAAGCACCAGAAGCTTCTCAACTCCTAGATCTAGTAGATCTTCAAACCCTCATAACTTTGGCATAAAATGTCGGATTTAGGTGAAACAAAAGTTGATCTTGACTTTTTTGATAGCCTTGAACTTGAATATGAGCTCAGATTTCCTCCAACGTGCACCGAAAGTAACCATGCAAGAGCACCCAAATAGAGAGACAATCTCAAGGTATGAAACCCTCAAGGAATCCCGAACGAACTCTACATCGATTTTCTCAAAAAATTGAGAAGGGGCTGCAAATCAAGGCTCTGATACCATGCTAGAAACCAAGATTTGAAATGCAAACCAGAAAATCCTTCCACAAAAGAGAAAAACAGAAAAATCAAGAGCCTTGCAAAAAGATGTGCAAAATATTATTATTAAGGAATTCATAATTACATGAGATGATTTGCTTTATAAAAGCAAAGTATGCATAACTCTAATCTTATCTTGAGCAACAAGATAGCTCAATAAGATAAGGATGAGAATAATTAACCTAAGAATTAAAATATTACCTAAGTCATGCAAGTGTAATTAAATATTAATTACACTAACACCCCCCATAAGGGAAACTTAGGGAGACTAACAAAGCATGCACCTAAAACTAAGATGAATGCAAGAAAGCATGAATGGGTCCCGAAAACAAGGGCCCGATCAGGTACCCATGTACAAATGCAATGAATGAGGTAGAGAAGGGAAACCTAGTGGGACAAAACATGTTGTACCTTGCAGTTTTTGTGGGCTACAATCCACCTCCTCTAGGTACAATAGTTAGTTCACAAAACATGCACACAACACTAAAAACTATAGCTAAGCACATATATCAATTACATTTCATATACATATCCACACATAAATTATGCATTAACCATTGCATTATAACCATATTTCCATATACTTTAAACCATGTTCAAGGTTGGATAATAAGTATAAAAGATAGAATAGTGTAGGAATATATGTATAAGATAAATGTCTAGTAATTTCTATGAACTTGCATTAAAACTAAATAATGTCTAGGCTCATCATTCCCCCAACTACCCTTTTTCTTGTCCTCAAGCAAATTAACTAGGGTTGGAGGTTGTAGTGCAAGGTAATTTTCCTGAAGTTTGTAACAATATCCACTCCTTTGACCTATTTCAAATAAAAGCCTTTGTAACATGCAAGTCTGTTCATCCTAATAATTTTAGCCCTCTCACATTCCTCATGTTTATCTCCTATCTAGTGTGGTATCGGATAAATAAGTATTGGTGGCTGGAAAGTGAGTGGTACCCATTCAACTCCTTTGTCCTGTGCAACATCCATATACCTATGTGTCCTTTCAAGAATAGCCATAAAATTATATATTGAGTGGGGCTCTTTTCTCTCTAGCTCAGGAGTTAAGCTATCCCATCTTTCTTGCACATACCTGTAGCAATGATGAACAAGTCCAACCACTAATATCCATATCCTTCTATAATGCTTCATTCTCAAATTCATAATCTTCCTTCCTACACCTTTGTGATCCAAAAGTTCAAACCTTTCTTCTATGATCATATCAGGTTTTTTAGATTCCTTCCTTATTGGAAGAGCAACTAATTTTTCTCTACATATATTCTTCCATAAGTTCACCCCTAAATTTTTCATTCCTGAAATAGGATGCTAGTGCCCTTAATTGTAAATCTTGTACAAATATCAAGGGATTTCATTATGTGTCTTTTGTCACTACATAATTATGCAAATAATATTCACATAATTGATCATGTTGCTCTGGTGTGGAATCAAAAAAAATATTTAGAAAATAAAATTTCCTACTCATAGAAACTGGTTGGTTACTTATTAGTCTACTAAACTGGAAACTTAAGATTTTTTCTTGTAAAAATAGAGCATAAGTTCTAGCTAGGGTTCTACATCTGATAATTTGGGTAGCTTTATCTACTACCTATTCCACTTTGACTTCTAACATTTTTAATTCCATATCCTTACCATCTAGTATTCTAGTATGTTTTGCAATTATTGTTTCTTTTTTCTTCTCCTAGTTCTCTCTGTTTAGAAAACTCTTGAGTAACCTTCCACAATTGATATCCTAGGGACAAGATTGCATGATAAGGTAGATTTTTTGTAGTAGGGGGCCTCATGTTTTCTACTACAAGCTCTTTATTTCTTGCTCTGACCAAGGAAAGTTGTGCCAATATGTCTAACTTGGTCCCATGTCCATATGTTTGTAAGTTTTCCTCCAACTCCTATATCTTCATTTCCCTTTCTTTGTCCCTTTTCTCATAAGTATTTACCAATTTCTCTATATATTTGATCATTTATAAGGCTTCTTGCAATTCTTTCTTGACATTTCTTTCTTCTAAAAACATTTCTTTATCCTTCAAAAACTACTCATCACCAATCCCTATGTATTTAAAACCCTCACTGTCAAGGCTAACTGGGGTTCTCTTCCTGGTTTTATTGGCAAAAAAAATATCCTTTGAATCTGAGTCAAAGGTAGTAGATATATACCATTTCCTTTTGGTAGTTACATGCACATGCTTAGACACATTATCTTTCAATTTTGAATCAATACCTAATGTCACAACATCTTCTTCTTCTTCTTGTTCTTGATCCCTTGTTTCCTCCTTTGGTTTCTCAATACTTCCCATCATGGAACCTTTCTTTCTCAAGTGGCCTAAATGCCTTGGTGGGGTAGATTTTTTTTTTTGGGTATCTTTCTTCTTCTGCACCTTTAAAGGTGTAGAAGAATTGCCTCTCCTTTTCCTAGTCTTAGGTGTTCTAGAGGAAGTTGGGGTCTCTTTTTTTGTAGGTTGGGCAGCTATTGCATGTAGTGATCCTTGCAAAATTTTCTCCTTTGTCTCACCTTTGTTGTGGGTAGGTGAAGTAGTAGGTGAAACAAGGGGAATTTCCCTTAAGGATGCGACAGGTGAATCTAGGTTCTAGGAATTTTCAGTTCCTACAGAATATGATTGATATCTATAAAAATTAAAAAGATCTATCATGACACTTGTGGATTTTGAACCCTAAGGCTCCTTTTCGCTAACAAGGTTACTAAATACTAGTGTGGAAAAGTTGAATCATTTATCTTCCTTTGGTATTCAAACCCCATTCTTTTTAACAAATTGTAAAGGAAATTATGTACATTGACTAATCTATTGTGATGGAGATAACTTAGTAACTTAAAATGCACAATGTACAGAAGGGATTGTCTCCCATTACAAGTGATATAATTAATAACATAGGAACCACAAGAGGCCCATACCCAGCGAAGTTATGATGAATTAAGATTTTCTCCTACCTCCCTAAACTCATCCTTGGTAGCTATCACATTCGCTCTTACATGAAATTCAACTCCATTCCTCGGTAGACTAGACACTTTCACAATTGTAGCCTTTGAAGTGTCCACTCTCAAGCCCTTGATAGTGGCTTCATCATGTTGTAATGTAGCTACAAATTTCCTTATCATGTCTTCATTAAACTCTATCAACTTTAGGAAGTAGTGTAGCCATCCTATCCTCATGAAAATGGGGAGAACTAATGCATCATTCAATATTTGTTTGTGTGTTGATGGCTCCCTTTTGATTATATCACCTCCCATAGTGAAATATCTCAAACCTTTGAAATTCAACTCAAAATTCATTTCAACCACCCACAAACCATCTCTATTTGCTACACTTGCATGCACTTTTTCAATGTAACTTCAACTATGATGTCTTTTTCTCCTTTGTTTCAGCTTAACTTAGCCTGAATTGGCTTCAAATTGGCTCAAAATCTAGGGAATTGATAGAAAAAAGGTTGTAGGTGCAGAAAGGTATAAAAGAAAAAAGGGTTCGTATGGTTTTTCTAAGTTTTTTATTTTGGTGGTGAAAACAAATTTTTGGGATAAATACTATCTCCCCCCAACTTAAAATCTTGAAGTGACCTCATTTCAATACGTGTTACTAGGCGAAGGGAATTATTAAAGATTATGGAAATAATTCTAATATGGAAGATCCATGTTAATTATGGAAGTTAATATGCGTACCTATCAAATGATATGAATGTAAATCCACACATCTGAAGTTGTTGGAAGAGTTTCTGCAACATGAGTGTGATTTGACATCAGTTAATTACAATGTGTAATGGAAATGAAAGGTTTCCATGGAAAAATTAAAAGGTTGTAGAATGTATGGTATATGAATTATAAAATGAATTTTCAAATGCATGAAAAATAGTGATGGGTAATGTGGAATGTGGTAATGAAGTTGCATGTTATGATATGACAACTTAAGGTTGCATGTGTGGAAAAAGTAGAGTTATTGTGGATGAACTGCAATTAATTTGGCACAAAATTTTGAATTCTATGATATATAGTGGCTACAAGTCCTTTATCAATTGTTCCCAAACTAAACTACTTTTTAGGATGCTACAGGTCTCTACTGCATAATGAAATGGTCTTCAAGAAGATTGTTCATTGTGGCACCTGTGTTGTGTGCGCATGTGAAGTGGGATAATAATTTATACTTGAGTGACCTCAGGAGGTGAGTTGTGTAGCTCATCTATTGAGTCACTATGAGAATCGGTAGTATCTATTGCTGATTTGTTATCTTGTGATAGGTTGTTTGTATCTAAACCATTGGTTTGACCATATAGATGTATTAGAGAAAGAAGAAAATCATCTTTCTGAGTTGGCTACTTGTATACCTTCAATATGTGTCCATTCACCAATAGTGTGAATCTTATTGCATCTATAGTTTGTAACTTGAATGCTCCATTGGGAAATACCTATTGGATTTCATAGGGTCCCAACCATCTGGACTGTAGCTTCCCCTTGTAGTCTTTGTATCTGGAATCATATTGTAAATCCCAATCACCCACATCGAACTCTTTAGTCTTTATAAATTGATCATTCCATTTAGTCCTCTATTTTTGAATTATCTTTGTGTGATGCATGGCCTCCATTCTAATTTCATCCAATCCATTCAGATTTTGTAGCCTTTCTTTTTGTGCTTTTGTCAAATCCATTTATAAGTCCATTGCTATCCTAAGTGTTTTGTATTCAAACTCTATTCACAAAACTATTGTTTTACCATAGGCTAATTCATATAATGTGAAACCTATAGTTTTTTTCCATTTTCTGTAGGCCCACACTGCTTCATGTAATCTAGATGCCCAGTATTTTCTATGAATTTGCACTATTTTGGTTAGAATGTTCTCAATCTCTATTTGTAACCTCCACCTACCCATTAGCTTGGGGATGATAAGGTGTTGATTTTCTATGTCTAATTTCATATTCCTTAACCAATTTAGAAATGAGGTTTGAAGTAAATTGGGGACCTTGATCAATTAAAATTTCTCTAGGTACTCCATACGTGGTAAAGATGTCTTCATACAAGAACTTAGCTACATTCCCATCTCTTGCAAACTGTAATTCTTTGGCCTCAACCCATTTTTTCAAATAGTTTGTACAAACCAAAATATACTCTTTGTTATTAGAGGTTGGTGAAACTGGTCCAACGAAGTCAAGCCCCCATTTGTTAAATGGTGCTAGTGCTATCTATGGTTGCAAAGGAATTTCATATGTTCTTGTTGGTTTTCCCATTCTTTGACATGTGTCACAACTCCTAGTATACTTCACTAAATCCTTATGGAGAGTTGGCCAATATTAAACCATTGTTAATACCTTAAATGTTGTCCTTTTGGCTGCAAACTGACCCCTACAGGGCTCATCATGGCAAGCTTTTAAAATGTAAAAGACCTCATCTTTTCTTAGACATCTTCTCATGATATTATCTGGACCAGTGTAGAATAAGTAACCATCTACCCAAGAATATGGAAAGCTTTGATGCACCGACTACCTCTTTTCTCTAGGATAGAAATGTGATGGTATTTTCCCTACCACTAAGTAATTTAAAATATTAGAAAATTATTTTGTTTGTATAGTAAGAGAAAACAAATTCTCATTTGGAAAAGAGCCATCCATAATTCCTTCTTCTATTTCTGCGGGAAATATAGAAAGAAAATCTACCACCACATTAACTTTTCTTGGCTTATCCACTATTGTTATATCAAACTCCTATAGCAAGAGCAACCATCTGACTAGTCTCCCCCCAACTATAGGTTTGTTCATTAAGTACCTATAGCAGTATGATCTATGTGGATAAAGACTTGATAACTAGTAATATTATGCCTAAACTTGTTGATAGCATAAACAACTTCCAACATCTCTTTCTCTGTGATAGTGTAGTTAAGTTTAGCTCCTTGTAATTTTTTGTTGATATAGTAGATAGCATACTCCTTGTTACCTTATTTTTGTCCCAAGACTACTCCTATAGAAAAATTTGAAGCATCAGTGTGTATGTGGAAAGGTAGTGTCTAGTTTAGCACTCTCAAGATAGGTGCTTTTGTCGAAGCTATCCTAAGTGCTTCAAAGGAGTGTTGACATTCTACAGTCTAGTCAAATTCTATGTCTTTCATGAGGAAAACAAACAAGGGTGTTGCAATTTTATTGAATTCCTTGATGAATCTCCTATAGTATCTTTCATGTCCCAAAAATCTCTTGACATTTTTATGCTTTTGTGGCACAGGAAGTGTAGAGATTATCTCAATCTTGTTGGGATCCACCTGAATTCCTTCACTTTAGATAAATTAGCCTAAAACAATCCCTAGAGTCATCATCATGAAATATTTCTCATAACTCAATGATAGGTTATGTTCTTTACACCTTTTCAAAACCTTTTCTATATTGTTGAGTGCATCTTAATATGCATCTTCATAGGTAGTGAATTCATCCATGTAGATTTCCATGGAATCATGAGCATAATCTAAAAAGATACTTACCACTGCCCTCTGGAGAGTGGCTAGGGAATGACATAGTCCAAAGGGAAAAATAGAATAGGCACATATACCCCAAGGGCATGTAAATGTGGTCTTACCCTAGTCCTTTGGATCTATTTTTATCTGGTTATAACCACTAAATCCATCTAGGAAGGAGAAGTACTTTTTCCTGCTAAGGAATCAAGCACTTGGTCAATGAAAGGTAGGGGGAAGTGATATTTTCTAGTGGTTGTGTTCAACTCCTTAATGATCCCATCAAGTTTCACTGTTGACCTATCTACCATTTGTAAAATAGTTGGTGTAGGTCTAAGGTTAGCTAGCTGAAGTAGCTACATTGTCTCCTTAGTCATGAAATTAATTGTTTCCCCTAAATCAATCAAGGTGTTCTTGATAAGGGTCCCATTTATCTTGAAATCCACTACTAGACTTCCAAGGTATGTGTATTTAGGGAAAATTATATTCCCTAGAATAATATCAACAAGGTTCCCAAGGTCATGAACTATCTGAGGGTCCTTCCTCTTTCTCCCTGATTTCTTAAGACAAAGGTCTCTTACTATCTTGGTATAGATTGGGGTATCCTTGATATCTTGAATGAGGGGGATTTTGATACTGACATCCTTAAGTTGACCCAATAGGTCCATCTCAATTTGAGTATGATGTTTTTGAATGGCTAAACACTCAGGGAAATGAGGCTCTAGTCTTGAAGTGGTATGGTTTACCTATTTTGAACTATGCTCTAGAGGTGAATTGTCTAAAGCTTCAGATGGAGGTTCTACTGCGTCCTTGATATTAGTGTATATCGAGTTATGAATAGTCAGATTGTGGCTATATTAACTCCAAATTAATTCATGTTATCATTATTATATTATCATTTAGTTAGTTAGGTCAGCCTAGGGTTTATATAGGGTTGTCTAAGTTAGTCTAGGTGATATCCTAGGCATAAATAGGTATATATAGGAGGTTGTGAGTCTTATTTCATCATCATATTGTGAACTGTGTTCTCATTGGAGATATTTGGAGGTTGACCCCTCGAAGTGGCTTGTTATTCTCAATTATTATCAAGTATTTTTAGCATATATCATATCATATTCTTCTATTGTGAAATTTATTTTATTACAAGTGGTATTAGAGCATGATCTTGGCATTGTAGAGGCAAGGAATTTTCTCAATATTGGAGACGATTTTGGTAAGAGAATATCTTTCATATTTTGGCTATTTAAAAAATAAAATTAAATGGTTTTTGAATACCATATTGAAGAAGATACAATCCATATTTTAGAGGAATTAGAGTAGAATTGAGCGAATTATTGTAGAATTAGGGTTTCTACACATTTTTTTTGGGAAAGTGTATATCTCTCAAATCCTATTGAATTAGAGCTCAATTTTTAGTGGGTTTTCGAAGAAATAATAGAGGAGCCTATAGTCCAAAATTTGGAGAAATTAAAGTATAAATAAGTGATTTATTACAACATTAGAGTTTCCAAAAAAATCACTCTCAAGATTGTAAATCTGCTAATTCCTTGGATTTCTTTCTAGATAAGTTGTATTTTGGTCCTAATAAGTTACAGTAAAAGTTTCAGAGAATTATGTTTCATTTGTGTGATTTATTTCAAAATTATTGGTTTCCATCATGATGGGGCTTGCAACAAGGGGAAAAAAGAATGTTGTCACACTGGGGAAAACCCCTGATAAGGATGGGGTAACAATAGAGGATATTACTCCCAATGAGGAAATCAGTAAGGTCAAGGAAGACATTTCCTTAATGAAGATGGATATGTGTGACCTAAGAGGAGATATATCAAACATACAAAGCATGTTAAGTGCCTATATGAATGAACCAAGAAAGAAGTTCTCAAGCTACCAAGGTGAAACTTTGAGGTTAGCTAATCTTGACCCAAATGTATACTCCTATAGGATCTAGGAATTTGATTTCAAAGGTGGATATGTGCAAGTTGAATGGGAAGGATCCTATAACATGGATAAACCAAATGGATATTTTTTTTGAAGTACATCAAGTCCCAAATGGACAAAAGGTCATGATAGCTTCCCTATATCTAGAACTAGATCAATTCATTTAGTATCCTTGGATTTATACTCATCAAAGGAAAAAGGGTCTTACCATCTCATGGCCAGTTTTCATGGAGGAACTCCAAGCACAATATAGCAATAGTGTGACAGACAACTTCTTCAGCTAGCTTGCTAAACTTCAACAAACATGATCCGTTTAGGATTATATTCAATGATTCCAAACTCTATCCTTAAGAGTGGATACAATTACAGAGGAGAACTTGAATGATTTATTCTTGGGTGGCCTCAAAGATCACATTCAACATGAGGTACACATGTTTAGTCCTAGCTCTATAAATGAGTCTTTTATCTTAGCACACATGGTAGAGGAGAAGTATTTGATGCCTAAGAAGCAAGGGGCTAATGTGACAAGAGAGAAAGGATATTCAAAAAATTATGTTCCTCAACCTACTAGGTTGATTCCACAACATATTGAGGAGAAAAGAGAAAAAAGGGTTTTGTTTCAATTGTGATAGAAAATATAGTCGAGGACATAAATGTAGCAAAACAAATTGTTCTATATTGAAGGTCCAAGTGAGGAAGAAGAGAAGGAACCCATATTAGAGGATGAAAGGGAGTCAAATGAGGAATCACATAATTCCCAACTAATAATTTCTTTTTCATGCACTCTTAGGTTTTAGTGCTCCACAAACTCTTAAGGTAGTGGGTTTCTTATAGAAGAAGAAAGTAATAGTGTCGATTGATTCTGGTAGTACTCATAATTTCATCTATAAAAAGTAGGCTACTCGTCTAAATTGTTTTATATATCTAGATCTAGAGTTTCAAGTTTTGATTATAGATGGTGGTACTGTTAGTTGCTTAGGGATGTGTCATAGCATTAAACTTTCCATGGGAGGTTATCACCTTGATAGCCTTATGTATGTGATATCCATGGGTGCATCAAATATTGTTTTGGGAGTACAATGGCTTACTATTTTGGGAACAATTGAGATGAATTTCCAAGAACTATTCATGAGATTTCAATAAGAAGGAAAGATAGTATAGCTAAGAGGATTGAAGGAAAGGTCCCCACAAATGGTAAGCTCTCATCAAATGAAAAATTTTCTTAAGAAAGGAGTTGATGGATTTGTGGCCCAATTATGTTCATTAGAAGTCTCTTAGTCTAACGCTCCCACCCATCCATATTTATAAGCAATAATTGATCGTAACTCAGTGGTTTTAGGAAATACGCCTAAGGTACTTCCTCCTAAAAGCGATCATGATCATTCCATACAACTAGTTCTAGGGATCCAACCACCCAACACTAGACCTTATAGGTACCCACATATTTAAAAAGGTGAGATAGAAAATATTTTTGAAGAGATGCTAGAAGCAGATATTATTAGGCATAGCTAAAGTGCTTACTCCTCACCCATGGTGATGGTGTGTAAGAAGGATGATACTTGGTGCATGTTCCCAGACTATAGAGTGCTCAACTTGTACACCATCAAAGATAAGTTTCCTATTCTAGTCATTGATGATTTGCTAGATGAATTGAATGGAGCTATGTATTTTACAAAGTTAGATCGTAGATCTGGTTATCATCAAATTCAAATTAAGGGAGAAGATATTTGTAAGATAGAATTTAGGACTCATGAGGGTCATTATGAGTTTTTGATGATTCCATTTGGTCTTACAAATGCATCATCTACATTTTAAAGTTTGATGAATTCTATTTTAAGAAATTCTTGAGGAAGTTTGTATTAGTGTTCTTTGATGATATATTGATTTATAGTAGGACATGGGAAGAAAATTTTAGCATGTAGATCAAGTATTACAAGTTCTTGAAGATCATAAAATCTATGCTAAGCCATCCAAGAGTGATTTTGGTCTCAAGGAGGTGGAGTACTTGGGACACATAGCTTCACATGAAGGGGTAAAGGTGGATCCTAACAAAATTAACACTATCATGGAATGGCCTATTCCCAAAACCATTAAGAAATTGAGGGGTTTATTAGAATTGATGGGATATTACAAAAGATTTGCAAAGAATTATGGTTGTATAGCAACACCCCTCACCACTTTATTGAAGAAGCATTCTTTTCTTTGGAATGAGTCCACTAATGCAACATTTGAGAGATTGAAGGAGGCTATGTGTATAACTCTAGTTCTTGCCACACCTGACTTCACCAAGGAATTCATTGTGGAATGTGATGCTTCAAGAAATGGGATAGGAGTAGTTCTCATGCAAGAGGGTCGACCAATTTATTTTAAAAGTCACCAATTAAAGGGTAAGAATCAACTCAAACCTATTTATGAGAAGGAAATTCTAGCTATTCTTCATGCAGTAAAACAATGGAGGCCTTATCTAATGGGTAGACACTTCAAGGTTAAGATAGATCATGATAGATTAAAATATTTTTTGGAACAAAGATTATCTTCTGAAGAGAAACAAAAATGGGTCCCTAAGATGCTGGGATATGACTTTGAGATTGTATATAAGAAAGTGAACTAAAATGTCGTGGTAGATGCACTTTCTAGGAAGGATGAGAAAGATGAAGCCTTATTGTGTGCCATTTCAATAGTACAAGTAGATTGGGTAGTTGAAGCCAAAGAAGAGTGGTAGAATGATGTTTCTACAAGTAATATCATTCAACAGTTAAAGAGTGATCCTAGTAGTTCAGATAAGTTTTGTTGGAATGGAGATGCTCTATGGTATAAAGAGTGATTGTATCTTTTTAAGGATTCCACTCTTAAACACAAGATTCTCATAGAACTTCATCAGTCTCCAGAAGACATACCATTGAGTCAAGAAATTTTTTTTTGGGAAGGGTAAAAGGTGATGTTCAAAAATTTGTGGCTGAATGTTTGGTTTGTCAAAGAAATAAAGGGGATACAATTAAGACATTGGGTCTCTTGCAATATTTAGTTATTCCTAGCCAACATTGGGAAGAGGTATCTATGGAATTCACCATAGGACTTCCAAAATCTAAGGGTCATAATGTTATCATGGTAGTAGTACATCACCTCACTAAAAAAGAACATTTCATTACATTATCACATCCTTTTACAACAAGTACAGTGGAAAAATATTTTTTGGAGAACATACAAAACTAAATGGTACACCTAAGGTTATTGTTAGTGATCATGATCCTATCTTCACTAGTCAGTTTTAGAAATATTTATTCTCATGTTTGGGTACTCAATTGGATGACAGTTCTTCATACCATCTACAATTTTATGGGAAAATTGAGGTTGTTGATAAGTGTTTGGAAGGATATCTACGCTGTTTCACTTTTGATAAATAGTATAAATGGGTAGATTGGCTACCACTAGCAGAATGGTGGTATAACACTTCCTTTCATAGTTCATAAAAAATATCTCCATTTATGGAACTATATGGATATCAACCTCCTTCCATCACATCATCGTTGAAGGTGTCACCAAGAGTTTAGGTAGTGGAGGAGAACTTGCTTCACCAACAATAGGTATTCTCAATACTCAAGGAGAATTTAGTCATGACACAAAATTGAATGAAACAATAGGCATACTAGTATCATAGTGAAAGAAGTTTTGAAGTAGGGAATTGGGTCTCCTTGAGATTACAACATTATAAGCAAATCTCATTGAAGCAACAAAAAAAGAATAATAAGTTATCTCCAAAATATTATGGCCCATACCAAATCATACAAAAGATAGGTAGTGTCGCCTACAAGTTGGAGTTGCACCTACAACAAAGATACATCTAGTTTTTCATGTTTCTTGATTGAAGAAGGTAATTGGTCACAATATCCTTACCCAAAAATTATTACCAGAGCTCTGTTAGGGTTAGAGATGGCAGATATCTAACAATTAAATGCAGATTTAAATAATAAATAGAGAAACTAAAATATACACAGAATAAATCATAACACAGAGAATTTAACGTGGTTCACCCAATCTAGGCTACATCCACCAAACCGCAGCCATCCAATACTTTTATTATCCAGTGCAAAACCTATTACAATCTCGCGAATAATCGCATTTTTCTTCATACTGTAACCCCCATCCCAACCCCTTTTAACAAGCTTTTAGAAGCTTCCAGAATTAGGGTTTTACAATGTCGGTTTTCTTTCTTTTTCGGAGATTTTTCCTTTTTCGCTGACGACGCGAAAAAAAATGGCAAAATTTTTTTTCTCGGGGGCTGCCGCCCCTGAACCCCCGCCTGGGGCCTGACCCAGCCCCAGACCCTAGCGAGGGCGGGGGGCCAGGGTGTACAGTATACCATAGGCTATACAGTATAGCATGATCAGTTGCCACATACCAACAATCTCCCACTTGGAGACTGATCCTGGACAACACTGCTGCACTTACAGCTCCCACTGGAAATAAGGACTTTGGACCTTGCTGCTATGTTATACTTGAAATCAACCTTGAAGGCCAACCGAAGTTGAAGAGGAGCTCAGCTTCTCCCTTGGCACCGCCTTTGTAAACATATCCGCTAGATTGACATCTGTATGTATCTTGTCCAGCTTGACTTGCCCATCTTCCAACACTGACCGAATAAAATGATATCTCAATTGTATGTGTTTTATTTTAGAGTGCAAGGCAGAATTCTTTGCAAGATGTATAGCACTTTGACTGTCTGTAAATAAATAATTTTGATCCTATTGTTTCCCCAACTCAGCCATGAAAAATTGCAGCCATATCATCTCCTTGGCCGCCTCTGTTGCAGCAACATACTCTGCCTCTGTGGTAGATAAAGCAACCACCTTTTGCAATCGAGAAATCCAACTCACTGCTGTCCCACCAACTGTAAATACATAACCTGTAGTACTCCGCCTGGTATCGATATCCCCTGCCAAATCTGAGTCAACATAGCCTTTTAAATCAGTATTAGAGCCCCCAAAACATAAACATTTATTGGATGTACCTCTCAAATACCTGAGAATCCATTTTACTGCATTCCAATGCTCAACTCCACGATGACTCAAATACCTGCTAACAACTCCTACGGCATGTGCAATATCTGGTCTAGTACATACCATGGCGTACATTAAACTGCCTACAGCTGAAGCATATGGTACCTTAGACATTTTTTCCTCCTTCTCTTGTGTCTTTGGACACATATCCTTAGTCAATTTAACATGACTAGGCAAAGGTGTGCTGACAACTTTTGCATTCTCCAAATGAAATCGTTGCAACACCTTTTCAACATAATTAGCTTGAGATAAAAACAATTTTCTGTTTTTCCTATCTCTACAAATTTTCATGCCAAGGATTTGCTTTGCTGCACCCAAATCCTTCATAGCAAAAGATTTTGCTAACTGTTGTTTTAGCCCACTTATGTGATCCATGTTAGACCCAGCTACAAGCATGTCATCAACATATAAGCATAAAATAATGTAGCTGTCATTATCCAACCTCTTAAAATAAACACAATGGTCGACATAATTCCTACAGCCTTGCTCACCATAAAACTCTCAAATTTCAAATACCATTGTCGAGGTGCTTGTTTCAAGCCATATAAACTTTTCTTCAATCTGCACACTAGTTTCTCCTTACCTTTGACCTCAAATCCTTGTGGTTGTTCCATATATATTTCCTCTTCCAAATCACCATGGAGAAAGGCTGTTTTAACATCAAGCTGTTCTAAATACAAATCTTCAGCAGCCACAATACTTAAAACAATACGAATAGAAGTCATTTTAACAACAGGAGAAAATATCTCATCAAAATCAATACCCTTTTTCTGTGCAAATCCCTTTACAACTAATCTGGCTTTAAATCTTTTCTTACCTCCATCCTCCTCTTTCAGCCTGTAAATCCATTTGTTTGGTAAAGCCTTTTACTCGCAGTAACTTGCATAAATCCTGAAGTCCGGGATTTTTCCAGCAAGGAGTCAATTTCTTCTT
>VDFB02075321.1:203419989-203535178 GCA_007258455.2 Sequoia sempervirens
AGTATACCATAGGCTATACAGTATAGCATGATCAGTTGCCACATACCAACAATCTCCCACTTGGAGACTGATCCTGGACAACACTGCTGCACTTACAGCTCCCACTGGAAATAAGGACTTTGGACCTTGCTGCTATGTTATACTTGAAATCAACCTTGAAGGCCAACCGAAGTTGAAGAGGAGCTCAGCTTCTCCCTTGGCACCGCCTTTGTAAACATATCCGCTAGATTGACATCTGTATGTATCTTGTCCAGCTTGACTTGCCCATCTTCCAACACTGACCGAATAAAATGATATCTCAATTGTATGTGTTTTATTTTAGAGTGCAAGGCAGAATTCTTTGCAAGATGTATAGCACTTTGACTGTCTGTAAATAAATAATTTTGATCCTATTGTTTCCCCAACTCAGCCATGAAAAATTGCAGCCATATCATCTCCTTGGCCGCCTCTGTTGCAGCAACATACTCTGCCTCTGTGGTAGATAAAGCAACCACCTTTTGCAATCGAGAAATCCAACTCACTGCTGTCCCACCAACTGTAAATACATAACCTGTAGTACTCCGCCTGGTATCGATATCCCCTGCCAAATCTGAGTCAACATAGCCTTTTAAATCAGTATTAGAGCCCCCAAAACATAAACATTTATTGGATGTACCTCTCAAATACCTGAGAATCCATTTTACTGCATTCCAATGCTCAACTCCACGATGACTCAAATACCTGCTAACAACTCCTACGGCATGTGCAATATCTGGTCTAGTACATACCATGGCGTACATTAAACTGCCTACAGCTGAAGCATATGGTACCTTAGACATTTTTTCCTCCTTCTCTTGTGTCTTTGGACACATATCCTTAGTCAATTTAACATGACTAGGCAAAGGTGTGCTGACAACTTTTGCATTCTCCAAATGAAATCGTTGCAACACCTTTTCAACATAATTAGCTTGAGATAAAAACAATTTTCTGTTTTTCCTATCTCTACAAATTTTCATGCCAAGGATTTGCTTTGCTGCACCCAAATCCTTCATAGCAAAAGATTTTGCTAACTGTTGTTTTAGCTCACTTATGTGATCCATGTTAGACCCAGCTACAAGCATGTCATCAACATATAAACATAAAATAATGTAGGCCGCTTATTATCCAACTCCTTAAAATAAACACAATGGTCGACTACACCGCCGTAGCCTTGCTCAGCCATAAAAACTTTCAAATTTCAAATTATTGTCGAGGTGCTTGTTTCCAAGCCATATAAACTTTTCTTCAATCTGCACACTAAGCTTCTCCTACCTTTGACCTCAAATCCTTGTGGTTGTTCCATATATTTCTCCTCTTCCAAATCACCATGGAGAAAGGCTGCTTTTAACATCAAGCTATTCTAAATACAAATCTTCACCAGCCACAATACTTAAAACAATACGAATATAAGTCATTTTAACAATTGGAGAAAAAATCTCATCAAAATCAATACCCTTTTTTCTATGAAAATCCCTTTACAACTAATCTGGCTTTAAATCTTTTTCACTCCATCCTCTTTTCAGCCTATAAATCCATTTGTTTGGTAAAGCCTTTTTACCTGCAGGCAACTTGCATAAATCCCAAGTCTGATTTTCCAGCAAGGAGTCCATTTCTTCTTTCATTCCATGCTCCCACTGAACCTTGGTATCCACCTGCATAGCTTCTTCATAGTATTCTAGTTCACCAGCATCAGTTAATAGAATAGTATACAAAGAGGGAGAGAATCTTTCTGGAGGTCTGCTTACCCTTGAAGATCGTCTAACAGGAGTTTGTGGTATTTGTTGTTGCTGTTGTTGCCTAGCATGAGGAACTACTGAAACATCATTGTTGGGAATATCATCCAACATTACATAATCTTTTTCTTTCTTCTCATGCTGAAGCAACAGATCTTTGTACAACACTTTCTCATTGAATATGACATCCCTGCTTCTCACAACTTTCTGATTTTCAAAATCCCAAAGCCTATAACCAAATTCATCAATGCCATACCCAACAAATACACATTTCTTTGATTTCGCATCAAGCTTGGTTCTATTTTCAGAATCTACATGTGCAAATTCTTCACAACCAAAGATCTTGAGAAAAGAATAACTCATCTTCTTTCATGTCCATACTTCCTCTGGAATACCACAACCCAAAGGATTAGAGGGACCTCTATTGATTAAATAAACAATAGTGTTTACAAACCGCGACACATTTTTGGGCACCCAGCATGCATCTCATAGTCCGCGGCACGCCCATTATTGTTCTCGTTTCATGCGCGCTTCAGCCACTCCATTTTCTTGTGGAGTCCTTGAACCATTTTCTCGCCTACCTACCTCGCGCGAGAGAACAATAATCTTCAAACTCTTGCTGCAATACTTCACCGCCATTATCGATCTGGAGACATTTTATCTTTTACCCGCCTCCCATTCTCAACCGCTTTTCCATTTTTGAAAGTTTCAAATACATTAGATTTCTGTCAAGGAAATAAATCCATACCTTTCTAGTTGCATCATCAATGAATGTAACATGTAATACATATGAGCCAATCGAAGATACCCGGAAGCCGGGTCCCCCATACATCTGTATGCACAAGCTCCAATTTCTCATCTTTCTTTTTCTTCCCATCCTTGAGAAAACTAACTCTCTTTTGTTTTCCATAGACACAAATTTCACAAAAATCCATATTAACACATTTTAGGCCTGGTAAAACATTATTTGAATGAAGTACTTTCATAACTTTTGCACTCATATGCCCAAGTCTATTATGCCACAGTGCTGATTCAGAGTCCACATCAACTGTATGATCTTCTACCTGCTTAACTGCAGCAACTGTTCCTGAATATTGACCCTTTTCTGTAACAATTAAAGTAGAAGGAACAGTATGTCCTGTACAAAGATATAAGGTGCCTACTTTCACACATTTTGCTACTACTAAGGCACCCTTTGTGACCTTCCAATTTTTATCACTAAATGTAACAACACAACCTTCACCATCTAGTTGCCCTGCTGAAATTAAATTTCTGCTTAACTTTGGAACATGCCTTACCTCACGTAGTAGCCAATGATTCCCATTTTGCAACTTAATCTTGATTCTTCCCTTTCCAACAATCTGACAGGGTTCGTTATCTCCTAAATAAACCAGCCCAAAATCCCTTTGGACATAATCAAGAAAATAACTTCTATGGGGGGTAGCATGAAATGAAGCCCCTGAATCTAGTACCCAAGAATCATCAACATTATCAAGGGAAAGAATCAAAGCATCCTCATCAGATTTATTACTTACCACATTTGCCTCTTTGCTTCCTTCCTTGTTGTCTCCATCTTTATTTTTCCGAGACCAGCAATCTTTCTTCAAATGACCCAGCTTACCACAGTACCAACAATCCCTCTTTTCTCTAGATTGGGACCTTTTGTCCTTCGATTTTCCTCATGACTTCCCACGATTTCCAGAATTGTTTCCTCTCTCCTTTGTTCTACCCCTGCTTTCTGCATTCAAAACACTGCCTAATGTGGATGTTCCACCTCAGCTTTTCCTACGAATTTCCTCGCTCAAAATAACACCACCAACATCATCAAACTTCAATGTATTCGAACCAGAAACAAAATTGCTAATAGCCATTACCAAGCTATTCCAGCTTTCAGGAAAAGAACAAAAAATAAAAAGAGCCCTAACTTCTTCATCGCTTACTTTAGAGGTTAATTGACTGGTGATCGTATTAAACTCATTCAAAATGGATCAGCAGAACCCAATCTTAATCTTCTACCATTTTCATATTAAATAAACGCTTCATAAGAAATACCTATTCGGTTTCTTAAGGCTTTTCATATAACTTCGCTTAGGGTTTGCATCAACTCTTCAGTTGTCTTTGCTGCTGTAATATTAAACGCCACTGATTGTGCCAGGCATAGACGAATACTGCCAAGAGCCTTTCTATCCAAGATCCCCCAGTCCTCATCTGACATTGTTGCAGGTTTCTTGGCTTTCCCTTCCAATGGCCGCCATAAATCCTTCTGATAGAGATAGTCCTCCATCTGCATCTTTCATAACTGATAGTTTTGCCCATTAAACTTCTCAACCTTCTTACCCTCGTCTGCCATTACTCCCACTCAACCGTGAGACTCCCACTCAACCGCGAGACCTTCACACAGACGATAATAAAAACACAACTCGCTCTGATACCACTTGTTAGGGTTAGAGATGAAAGATATCTAACAATTAAATGCAGATTTAAATAATAAACAGAGAAACTAAAACACACACACAGAATAAATCATAACACAAATAATTTAACGCGGTTCACCCAATTTGGGCTACATTCACCAAACCGCAGCCATCCAACACTTTTATTATCCTGGCAAAACCTATTACAATCTCGCGAATAATCGCGTTTTTCTTCATACTGTAACCCCCATCCCAACCCCTTTTAACAAGCTTTTAGAAGCTTCCAGAATTAGGGTTTTACAATGTCGGTTTTCTTTCTTTTTCGGAGATTTTTCCTTTTTCATTGACGACGCGAAAAAAAACGGCGAGGGCGGGGGGCCAGGGTGTATAGTATACATGGGCTATACAGTATAGCATGATCAGTCACCACATACCAACAATCTCCCACTTGGAGACTGATCAGGTTCCACACCATCACAAGCTCAATGAAGAAGGAAGAATCATCTTGGAACTAGACTGCATTCATCAAACACACACAAAGAAGCTAAGGACTAGAACTCTCACTGAGTATCTCATCCAATGGAAGAATTTTCCATTTGAAGATACTACTTGAGAATATGAAGAGTTCATTTAGAATAATCCACACATGATTCACATTAATGATGAAGTATCCCACCCCAAATGGATAACTACTTGCAATTTCAACTCAGTTATTTTCAGTTTATTAGATAAGACACTTTGTCAAACTTGTACTAATGCATTGCATGAAACCATCACAAAATTTAAATGTAATATATAACAAGGTTAACATCAAATGTTTCCTTTCTCATTCCATGACATATGATGTTGGTACAACAATAAATAACTAGATAGAGATTTCAGTTACAATAATACTGAATCAAAGAACTACAATGAGAAAATTTACCCACAAATAATATTTAGAAATGTATGACAACAGTCCCGAGTCTATATCAGATTTACATATTCACTTGGAAATACATAAAATACTTGTTGTTAGCTCCTCAAGGTTGATTTTGAGTAGTCAACAATAGATGAAAGCCTGTAGCAGTCAATGTACACACCCAAATCTCTCAATAAGTGCCCATATATCAAGGGAATGCTTAGAAATCCTATGCCTAGTAGTGGTTAATGCACAATGTGGACATGAAAATTGTACTCCTTTGTAGAAAGTACAATTTGTGGCCTAACTTAGTCCTATTTTAGACATCCTTGTACCAATCACCTCTTAAAAACTACATTTATGTAGGCCCCTAATGTTCATTATTTTTGATCTAGAGGCCCATTTTACTCAAAAATCATATAAATATCCACAAGTAATGCTTTAAATAGTCACATCTCAAAAAAACACCTCTGAAAACCTCATGTGGGACCCATTTGCAACCTTGGGCGAATGAGTCTCCTCTGGTGGGACCCATTCTCCAAGGGTGGCGAATGAGTCCCTTTTGGGGGAATTTTTATTTTTAAGCAAGAAACTCACCAACTTACTTCAATTTTTCAATGGATTTCAGCCTCTTAGGTCTTAATAACAAGCAATTAGGTATTTTTTCCAATAAATATGTGTTTTTAGGTCATTTTTCATATCTCCTAGTCATTTTTACAAAGCAAAATCAAGAGTCAAGAGCAAAGTATCTTTCACAAGAAGATTCAATAGCATTTCTATAGCAAAGTTGAAGCTTTTGGACAACAAGATAGGGTTTTTGCAAGTATTCAAGCTCATTTACCATTCAAGATCCAATTATGCAAAGAGTTGATCATGGATGCCTATGGAGAATCATGGAGAAATATAGGTTGAGGAGATGCAACTAGCCATCAAATCACACTTAAAGACTTGTTTTCAAAGTGATTCCATCTTCCATTTTCTCTCTATCTTTAGATTTAAGGTTTGCATAAAATTCGCGTGTCATTTAAATTCATTTGAGATGTTGTAGGATTTATTGGATTGAAGTCTTGCATCATTCAAATCACATTTTCTCATCTTATTCTAGCACATTAGAATAGGGTTTTGTCTTACTTTAGATTTTCCTAGTCTTAGACACACTTAGGGCTAGGGTTTTATGCAAATTTTGTTAATTCAAGGTTTAAATACAAAATTATGGGTTTGACCAAGGAAAACCCCCCATTAGAAAACCAATTTAAAGCTGTTTTATAGGTGGTTTTTGGAGATTCAAATCTGGGTTTCTGTTAAGAAGTGTTGTGCAGGTGACAAATTACAGATTTGAAACTTGAATTTCCAAAAAATAGAAAAAGGACTAATTTTCCACCCACTAGAGGTACTTGTTAGAGCTAAGTGCATATTCTAGTACCCTTATGGAAAAAACAAGATTCTAGACAAAAAACCCTGATCTGGGACTAATTCGCCCAGGGTGGTGAATGAGTCCCAGTTAGGGAAAAAGCCAACATTTCCAAATTTTCAGAGTATTTCCTAGTTTTCATTAGGCTTATAGGTGCACACATTCAGTCTTGTTACTTTCTATTTGATTCTATTTGCATTTTTGTTCATCTTTTTAGGTCTTTTGCAAACAACATTGTGTTTTCAAACACTTCATATTTCTTAGTTTTACATAAATAATCAATAGTATTTTTTAGTTCTTTGCATTTAGTTTACTTCATTTAGGAATATTGCATCTATATCACATCCCTCTTTGAATGTAAACATTACATTTTGGCACCAATCTTATCTCCTTTTAGGTGAAACCCTAGAAGGAGCATATAGCATTAGGTTGCCAAAATCTTTGTTTTCACACAATATCAATAAATTTCTTCATACTCCAACTTGAAACCTCATGCCTTCCCTCTTTCTCAGATTGTAGCACTTAGAAATGGTTATCAACAAATAAAATGGTGCTGCACTTGTTAAAGTAAGGTGCCCAACTTGTATAGCATTTTCCCCTTAGGAAAGAATACAACTATCAATAGAATTAAAATTCACTCAACATATGGAGAACATCAACATAGGAGGCTTAAGAAGTCACCACGTCCCATAAAAAATGCTATAACCAAAATATAAGGAAATACCAATGAGAAACAATAGTATTACCATAAAGAATCATGCCTAGGTTATGAGTTCCTACACCCACCAACGATAATAAATTTGCAATGTTATTACACAAAAATATGGTGTCCAGGTATATGCAACAACTAATATGTCAAAACTCTTGATTTGAATCTCTCCTATGAAACATTGAAGCACAAATGTGAGTTCTATGTGAAGCCACCTAAAGATGCAAACCTTGGGTGGTATTTCATACTTGTAGAATCCATAATATGAGAGAGCTACATTCTCCAATATCAAAAACCAGGTTGAAACCCTTGTTTCTCTTCTTAGCAGAAGCAATCAAGTTTGATAGCTTTTTTCAAAGCTTTTATACTTCCTCACAAAATCCATGAATTGCCTTGATTTTTAATACATTTTAATATTTAAAACATTTTCTTTTGATGCTTTAAATAAAATAATCTTCATGTGAGCACCTCCTTTTATGACTTGAATCAATGACCTTATATTATAACCATAAATCATATATTATAAGGTCATAATGCACCATTAATGATATCCTCGAATAAAATAATGTAATAAACCTCTTAAGTTTGGCACCCCTCATAAATGATTTTTAAATATTAACCTCATGATTATAAAAAGCCATATAATATAAAGGTCAATTCATTGGTGCACATTTATATTTAATTATTATTAAAGTTAGCACTTTACTAATAATCAATTAATTGTAACTACATAAATGTTCATCATCAACTAATTCTGCCAATGCCATGGGGAATCCCACTACTCACTTTGCTCATCTAGATGCCTTGCTATAAATAATAAGGTTGGACCCCACTATCCAAGGCACTTACTAAAAATAGTAAGTGTGCATAAATGGAGCCTATAAGTCCTCTAGAAGGAAAACCTTGAATATAGCTAAGCACTAGAGAAGAGAACACTGCAAACTAGCACCTGAAGAACTAGATAACTCCCACAAGAGGCCCTCTAAACATGAACATTAGCCTATGAGGACTTGATGATAGGATAATCTAACAAACACAAAAGTTAGCTAAAACGGGGACATTACAGTTTGACCTCCCCAAAATCGCTTGACCTAAAGCAATCTCAACTAAGTGCCCTAGCCTGACATCTGAATGCTGGGATCCCAAATCAATTTGTAGTATGCCCAACCATGCTCAACACCACTATAAACAACTAACCAGGTGTAGAGAAATCTACCAAACATAGAAAACCTTGGATCCGACAAAAAGAATGAAATTTCACCATACACATTACTTGTTGAATTCCAATGTGTTACTCTGATATAAACTTCACCATGTTGAGAGTGGTGAAGCAACTCATTGAGATCCAACCACACTATCATGTCAAACCTATCACCACCTAGATCCCAACACATCAGAACCTCACATCCATTGAACATGAGGAGATAAAAGTATCTTGAAGTATCTACATCACAATACCTCTCTCCATGCTCTACAAACATCCTATGGATGTGACGACTACCCCTCATAGGTGGTGAAATATGAGTAATTTCTCCTCTTAGGTTGTTGATATAAAAAAAATCAGCACCCTCTAGACTGGAAATCTAACCTATGGGAATGCATACCTAACTACCAAGATCAAAGAGTGCCAAAGTACTAACCTTATGCCACTCTCTAATGCTAAGGAGATGATACAACTCTCCTCCAAACTCCTAAACAATTGTTGTCCTCCAAGGATAATGAAAGGAAAACTTGTCCCCATTAATAGAGTAGCTATCCCCTACCAAATGATGGAGGTCACTACGGCCTAAACTAACAATGTCATCATTCTCACTAAAGGGTAAAAGCACAATCTTGTGTCACACTTTATAAAGGAATCGACCAACAGCAAAAATAATTTTGAACTTCGACCACATAAAAGTGGTCTTTATGTTTTGAATTTCAAAATGATGTAAACTAATGAAATGTAGAACTTTTGATGAAGTTTATTCCTGTAGCTTTTCAGATTTTAAAAAAAAAAATTTCATTACTTTTTATCAATTTAAGAACATATTTTGGAATGCTAAATTTTTTAGAAAAAGTGACTTCACAGTCCACCAAGAAATAAATTGAAAAAAACTTCATTTCTCCCTAATTTTTTTTTCTCCAAATAGGTAACTTCAATATCTTGTGCATGGAAAAAAAAATAAAAATTTTGATGTATATTTTTCTTGTAATAATGTTTTAAAATCAATTAGAATTTGATAGTTTTCATGGGCTATCAACTATTGTCTATTTTTTTAATCATTTTCAAAAAACAAACTATACCCTTTTGAAGAAGAATCTCTCCTCTTGTACCCCATATATTTATTTTTTTTTTTAATATGTTTTACTATTTCTTTTAAATTTCTAATCAACCTCTTTTTTAACTCTAACAATCTACTTGCATTATTTTAAAAATAAAATATATTAAAACTAATAAAAATATTAAAAAAATTACATATTCGGATTCACCACTCTGATCTCTATAAAAGGGTTTTTTTTTTTTTTTTTAAACATCATTTTTACTAAAGAAATACTTAGCTAAAGTTGAAAGTTTCAGAAAATTTTGAAAAAAGCTAAGTTGGCTGCCAACTAGGATGCCACATAGACAATTTTGGTAGAAACCCCACATAGTAAAATAAGCCAATTTAAGCCAATTTGAAAGCAACAAAGGGAAAAAATTATTATTTTTGGATATGGATGAAACCTGGTGTGCCACGTACAAGCCACATGGTTTCGATTGAAAACTATTTAGCCGAAACATTTCTGGATGAAATTTTTTCACTTGGAACTATTTATTTGGCCGAAAGTGTGACACAACTTTGTGCATTTACCTTAAAACCACAACTTCCCTATAGCCACACCTCTAAAGGAAATTCTTGAAATAAGGAAGTCGCAAACTCTGCCAAGGACACATCAACATGATGGAAAATGATCCTTGACCTTGTAAACAACCATCTAAAAATAACAGAGTCAGATACCCGTAGTCTCTAGTTCCATCTTTCATAGATGGAAACACTCCATCCCACAACAGGTGATATGAATCCTAAGCCAACCCATAGCTGCACATCAACAAATCATCTATGTGTGGACTAAAAGTGATGTGATGAGCACTCCTTACTATGCAATCAAGATAGAATGCACCTTCTTGCATCAATGGTTGATCATCATAGTCATGGGGAACACATTCCTCATCACTCTCATCACCTAAATCAGGCAGTGGCTCATGTCTCTAATTCTGAAGGGTTGATTGGGTAGATGCTTTGCAAGTCCTCTCTATGAACCCAATAGAAAAGTCCCTATCTAATAGAAACTAGAGGTATTTTGAATTCACACACGATAGTACAAACTACTACCCCTATCTTCCTTTCATCCAATTGTGTTGACCATATGAGGTACTCCACAAACTTGAGTGTGCTATCAAAATGAGATAAGGTTTGGACAACCCTATCCTCAGTAACTATGAATTACTCCTTGAGTCCCAATGACTTATTAGGCTCAAGCCTACCATCCACCTCAACCAATGCATTACTCGATCTGCTAGCAGATGTAGGAGACATGCTCCCACTAGTAGATTCCCTACAATCCTCATGCACATAAGATGGGACAACATGATGATTCGACATGCTAGTCACACAAGAATTTTCCTCCCCAGCACAAGACTCGCCAATAGAAATCTCTACTTTTTAAATGTAGAGACAAGTAACCCTATCAAACATGGATGCATGCACCTCATTGCTAGCTGGTCCACATGGTGTATGCATCTCTGCCTTCGTCATGTCTATATCCTGGGCCCTCAACCCATGAGTACCACTCTCATTTGTAGGTGTCATGGCAGCCCTAGAAGATTGAATTTCTATTGTGGATGATGAAGATTGAACCAAGCTTAGCTCCACGTAGAGCTCGTCAATGTGAACCTTTGCTTCTTTTGAAGGTCCTTCTATGTGCACTTCAAGGAATCCTCTATGACAATAAGCTCATTAGTAAGCTTATCCACTTCCCTTTCTTTCCCCTCAAGTGCATCGTAGTAGATCTCACCAAGCTAGAGTAGGTGATCTCTATATGAGAGTAGCTACATGTAATTGGTCTTCATTACCATCAACACCTCTTTGAGTGCATGAAAACCTACAAGGGAAAGTCCTTCATAATTGTTCTATATTCATGGAATCCTTCAACAATACTTTTCCATCAGCTGAAGAGTGTCATCAAAGTGTCTAATGGCTGCATTAATCTAGTCTTCGTTCACCTTCAGTTGTCTTGCTAACTGATTGGACTCCTAAGACCCATCAATCTCATGTAAATTTTTTGATTTAGGATCAACATCATGCAACATAAAATCTATTTTTTTTTCAAGGTTGATATCAACTTCATGAGGGCTAAAAATTTCATCTTGGGGTTCTATAAAAAAACTATCATGATATAAGGCATTCTCGTCATCAACCACTTCTTATTTGAACCCCTCTTCTTCTACCTTCTCCTCATCAAAAAAGTAGGGCCTCAACTTACCATCACATTGTTTCGAGATACTGTGAATCAAGTCATAAGAATATGTAGACACCACCTGCTCTTGCTTTAAAACAACCAACAATAGAGATGAGATAGGTTGGGAAATTTTATCACCTTCATTAATAATTCAGGTCATAATGATCGCCATGTAGTACTGAATAGATTTATCATACTTTTCACTGATGGAATCCAATAAAAGATGAAACATCTATAAAATAAGGTCATTACAATCATAATTAATCATAACAATGCATGATCTCACCCATGCCATCAACTCTAGGACCTTGACCCTCTTCTAAAAAGGACTTCTGACATCACCTATCCCATCAAAGCTTTCAATAATCGGTTGTAATAACTGCCTCATTTTTCCAACATTATAAGGAACTTGAGGAGTTGTAATCCTTATAATTTCATTAAGGCAAAGAGTAATAGTGATTCTTATCTCCTTGTTTTCGTGTCTCAATAACTCATGCTCACCAAAAGAAGTCACTATTAGAGACATAGCTATCTGCAAAAAATCAGAAGGCAACTACTCAACAAGCCTCAAACATTCTTCCATTCTTTTCAGTGTGACCAAAGTATCATACCCAGATTGATGTTGACTTCCAAGCTTACTACCTATTTCATAGAGTATTCTTTCCAACCACTTTTTATCACCTAATACCAACTCTTTTTCACTGCCTAAATCCATATATTTAAGACTGGACTAAAAACTATGAGTGATAGTCACTCAAAATAGAATGGCATGATCCAAGATCTGATACCACTGAAGTATCCCACCTCCAAATGGATAATTACGTGCAATTTTGACTTGATTATTTTTAATTTATTAGATATGACACTTTTTCAAACTTGTACTAATGCATTACATGAAACTATCACAAAATTTAAATGTAATGTATGATAGGGTTAACATAAAATGTTTCATTTCTCATTCCATGACATATGATGTTGGTAAAAGCATAAATAACTAGATAGAGATTTTAGTTTCAATAATACTCAGTCAAAGCACTACAATGAGAAAATTTACCCACAAATAATATTTAGAAATGTATGACAATAGTCTTGAGTCTATATCAGATATATATATTCACTTGGAAATACTTAAAATACTCGTTGTTAGCTCCTCAAGGTTGATCTTCAGTAGTCAACAATAGATGAAAGTTTGCAACAAGCAATGTACGCACCCAACTCTCTCAATAAGTACCCTAATATCAAGGGAATGCTTAGAACTCCTACACCTAGCAATGGTTAATGCACAATAGTAATAAATGTCTTCATACTCTAGCTTGAAACTTCATGCCTTCCCTCTTCCTCATACTGTAGCACTCATAAATGGTTATCAACAAATAAAATGGCGTTGCTCTTGTTAAAGTAAGGCGTCCAACTTGTATAACATTCACCCCTTAGGAAAGACTATAACTATCAATGGTGTTTGAGCTAGGATAAGTTTACACCTCTATCATAGCCTTGACAACCTCCAACAAAGCCCTAAAACCCATCACATGCAATTAAAATTCACTTAGCATATGGATAAATTCAAAGCATGAGGCTTAAGAAGTCACTCAATAGTATCACCATAAAGAATCATGCCCAAGTTATGAGTTCTTATTCCCACCAGAGATATTAAATCTACAATGTTATTACACAACAATATGGTGTCTAGGTATATGCAACACTTAATTTGTCAAAACCCTCAATTTAGATCTCTCCTGTAAAACATTGAAGCACAAATGTGACTCTTGTGTGAAGCCACTTGAAGATGCAAATCTTGGGTGGTATTTCACACTTGTAGAATGCAAAATTTGAGAGAGCTACATTCTCCAAGATAAAAAAACTAGGTTAAAACCCTCATTTCTCTTCTCAACATAAGCAATCAAGTTTGATAAAAAATGAATGAATGAAGAATGATCTTTTTTCAAAGCTTTTATATTTCCTCACAAAACCCACAACTTGTCTTTCTTTTTTAATACATTTTAATATTTAAAACATTTTCTTTTGATGCTTTATTAAAATAATCTTCATGTGAGCACCTCCTTTTATGAATTGAATGATTGACCTTATATTATAACCATAAATCATATATTATAAGGTCATAATGCACCATTAATGATATCCTCAAATAAAATAATATAATAAACCTCTTAAGTGTGGTTCCCCCCATAAAATATTTTTAAATATTGACCTCATGATTATAAAAAACCATATATTATAGAGGTCAATTCATTAATGCACATTCATATTTAATTATTATGAAAGTTAACACTTTCATAATAATCAATTAACCATAACTCCATAAATATTCATCACCAACTGATTTTGCAAACACCATGGGGAAGCCCACTGTTCACTTTGCTCATCTAGATGACTTACTATAAATAGTAAGGCTAGACCCCAATGTCCAAGGTACTTACTAAAAATAGTAAGTGTGCATAAATGGAGCCTATAATGGCTCTAGAAGGAAAACCCTAAATATCGCTAAGCACTGGAGAAGAGAACATTGCATACTGGCACCTAAAAAACTAGATAACTCCCACAAGAGGCCCTATAAACACCAACATTAGGCTACGAGGACCTAATGATAGGCTAATTTGACAAACACAAAAGTATTGGACTCAAGGAACATTGAGAGGGGGGGTGAATCAGTGTTCAACAATTTTTAAACTTGAGTTTAGATTATAAACCATCTACAACATTTAAACAAAAGTAAAGATGCAAGCATATGAAAGAAACAATCCGAACACCATCACACCAAGATTTTTACGTGGAAACCCTGTTAGGGGAAAAACCACCGTGGATATTAATCCACAATTTATATACTCTATTAAAAGTATGAAGAAAAAGGGAATGCACATGCATTCAGGCACACTACCTAGAGCTCACTGCTCAAAATAAGGAAGGCTCACTGCCTTACAAAATATTTGTGATTACAACAAAAAGTTGAAATGAGAAGATAAAATCTACAAATGCCTGGTTTCAGTTCTGGTGAAGCTCATGTACCAAATTATGGACCTCTTGTATGACTCTACACTTATCTCTGCTCTGCTTTTCCTTAATTCACAACAATCCTCTTTTGCTCAAGAAAAATTCATTCAAATAATCTTCTAATATTCACACACACATTTTATTTTCTCTATACACAAAATCGCGCGCACACACACACACACACATATCTGCTAGCAAGAATTCAATCCCTATATGTTGGCTTCAAATAAAATACAAAATATTCTTGACATGTCGGCTCAAATCATGAGAAATATTTAATGCGCACCCACACAAGTCAACTATACTATAGCTACGACCCAAAACAAAATTCTCTAACATAGAAAAATTTAAATAATTACTCCTTATACATCTGTGACATGCTATATTCACTAAGTCGGCCACAATGAGCAAATAAACAGAAAAATATCCTACCGGATCTCCAAGCTCATACACCGATTAATGCAACATCACAAAAATTACCAATAAGGTAATATATATGATTAAAAAACTATCTTGGGGATCCACAACACAAAATGATGATCCGATGAAGCATACTGATCGAAAAACTACCTAGATACTCTATTCTTCATGCTTTTTGCTGGTAATACTCTATTCTCTACTTTGCCTGTCGGTATGAGCAAATTCTAATATGTAGACTAGAATAATGACTTCAGTTTCCATCAATGACAACACTAGAATCCATATGCCAACAATCTCCCCCTTTGGAATTGATGGCAACACTTAGTGAAAAATGACTAAGTGTCAAAACTAAGAGATTATGTTGCCAAAATTTAAATTTTCAAAACACTTCTCCCCCTTGGAATGACAAGGCATTTTTCACAGCATTCTCCCCCCCTTTGAAATCAATGAAAAAATTTCACTGCTTTCTCTCTCCCCCTTTGCTAATTAGAAATAGGATCAAAATTTGAAGAACTACAACTACTGCACAAGTCAGAAAATGATTTTGTACTTATAATTCATTTTCGGAAGAAATTTCTTCAAGGCATCTACTGCAATCCCAATGATTAAGATCAAGCTATTGTTTTCTGATATTTGGTTGATGATCTAGATGAGGTATTCTAGAATTGTAATCACTTCTTATAACTTTTCTCGTTTCCTTAGAACCTGAATTGGCTGCTTCAATCTGCATTCAGTTAAATCCTTCACTTTCCAGAAAGTGTCCACAAGGGTGTTTCTGGAAGAGTGAAATCTTGCATGCTCAGACTGAAACTCATGAATCCTTTTCTTTACTATACTTTCCTAGTCTTGAAACATGTTATAATCTTGACCAATTTTGTTCAACTCACTTTCAATTTGCTCCAGCTTGTCCTTGTATTTCCCAACTACATGAGGCCAACGAAGATAATAATTATAGATGTTATTTGCCAAGTTTATACATTGCCTTAACACATTCATTTTCCTTTTTAATTTGGTAAGGGATAGCCTAAAATGATCCTTCAAATGTAGAATTATTTCTTCCTCTTTCCTATCTTGAGACTCAGAGGCCATAGTTTCCCTAATACATTCAATCAACTCTTTAGGAAGTACATTCTACAAACTTTCCAATCCAATGTTGTTATGCACAAAGTAACTACCTTGAGTTCTTTCAATCAGGTCTTGCTCATATGAGGGTTTTTCTAACCATATATCATCTATCTTCTGCATCCCATCTTTTTCTTAAACAATTTTTAGTATCCTTGTTTTGAATAAAGCACCTTCTTCTTCACTTCCTTCTACCATTTCTACATTCAGTTCATCGGCCGACAACATATTTATCACATCCTTGATCTTTCTACTACTATATTCATCAAGATTCACAATTCCTTTGATTTTCTTCATTTTTCTTTCCATATTGAACAAGTTTTTCTATCGAGCACAAAATTCAAAATTCTATAAGCAATTGAAATACCTAATGAATTCGCTGCCAAATTGACTTGACTCCTTCAAAATTCTGCTGCAAAGGATCTCCTTCTATTCTTCTTCAATGCAAGGTGGAAAATGAGGGTTCCAAATACCCTTTTATAACTTCATGCACCTAACCTTTTTACCACATTAATTTTTTTTCCCTAGGAGTTCTGGTAACTCTGTTTTCTCATACATCAAGAGAAGAATTCATCTGCGGACCTTCCAGATCTCGATTTTCTGCATAAGTGATCACAAACATATTTGTAGACTGATAGAACAACTACTAAAAATTTCCCACATTTTGGTGCCAGCTACTGATAGGGGGATAAAATATTTTTCTTGAAAAAGTCCCCCTAGGCCAATGGCCTGAGATCAATTTTCAGAGGAATTACTGGAGACTACTTCCGGTATGGGCTTATTTCCTTCATTAGATTCACTCTTCTTTATCCATGTTTTCTTCGTTTGGTATCTTATTTCTTCCACAACCACAATCTTATTTCTTCCACAACCACTTTCCCTTTTCCTTTATCATCTTTCTGTGAAATTATTCCTTTGTATACTGAACCTCTTCTATCCATGAGTATGTTCCTGTAGAATCTTGCAATGTGACCAAATCTGTTCCAAATGTAGCACACCGGATTTCTTTGTCTAGACCATTCATTCCATTGATTTCCTCTTGATCTGCATTAATTAGTAACATGCCCAAATCTTCCATAGGTGTAGCATTTGAAATTTCTTACACTGAAAGACATACTTCTGCATTCAATTGACTTATGATCAAACTTATTACAACAAAAACATTGACCGAGAAATGATGGACTGCTTGAATTTATTTAACTTCTACACTAAGAAGCCATATGACCAAATTTATTACAAGAAAAGCAACAACCATTAAACTTCTGAGCATTGGGTTGTTCTACTAGATATCTTCTACCTTTGTTCATCTAAATTTTCTATCTGGAATCCTTATGTTAAGATCCAAAGCTTTCACCTTTCTCATAACCAAGACCTTGCTTATCATTTGCATCCTTTACTCCTTTAGTCAGTTCATCAAGCTTAGTAGAATTGATCCTAAACTTCTCCTTGTACTCATTTGCAGTAGTGAGTTCATCTCTGGGAATAACTATTTGTCTTTCAAGCTCTTGTTCATTATTTATGGATTGTTGCAATTCAATCTCTAGCTGAATGAATCCACTACTAACTCTGCTACATTCTTCAGATTTTTTTTAAAGACTGGGCCAGATTTTCCTCATTCTTCTTTGTTTCTTCAATCTCCTTAGTTAGCTTCATCTCCATAGATTCCATCTCAAGCTTTAGATTAGCATTGTTCCTAGCAAGTTTTTCACATTCTTCAGTTATTTATTTTAGGGTCTGATTTAGATGAACATCTTCCAAGGTTTTATTTTCTTTTTGCTTCAGTTGATCACAAAGTTCCTTCCTCTTTTCTCTTGAATCATTGATTTTATCCTTTAATGATTGAATGAATTTTTTAGCATTCTGAAGATTTGCTTTTAATTCCATGAATTCTACTTTAGACTAATCAAGATCATCAAGCGCCACCATAAGCTACTATTGAAGACCACCAAAGTCCATTACATTCCAAGATCCACCTCAAGTTGTTAAACTTCTGTAGAGGAACCTTGCTCTGATACCAATCGTTGGACTCAAGGAACACTAAGAGGGGGGGTTGAATTAGTGTTCAACAAGATTTAAATTTAAATTTTGATCATAAACGATTCACAATAGACAAAAGCAAAGATGCAAGCACATGAAAGAAACAATTAGAACACAATAACACCAATATTTTTACATGGAAAACCTGTTAGGGGAAAAACCACGATGGAGATTAATCCACAATTTATATACTCTATTAAAAGTATGAAGAAAAAGGGAATGCACATGCATTCAAGCACACTGCCTAGAGCTCACTACTCAAAATAAGGAAGGATCATTGCCTTACAAAATATTTGTGATTCAAAAAAAAGTTGAATTGAGAAGATAACATCTACAAATGCATGGTTTCTATTCTAGTGAAGCTCATGTACCAAATTATGGACCTCTTGTTTGAATTTGTACTTAGCTCTGCTCTGCTATGCCTTAATTCACAAAAATCCTCTTCTTCTCAAGCAAAATTCACTCAACTGATCTTCTGATATTCACACACACATCTTCTTTACTCTATACACACACTCGCACACATACACACACCCACACTAAAATGAATTACAAAAACTCGCATATATATCCGCTAGCAAGAATTCAATCCCTATATGTCAACTTCAAATAAAATACAAAATATTCTTCACATGCTAGCTCAAATCATGAGCAATATTTAATGCGCACCCACAAAAGTCAGCTAGATTATAGCTACGACCCAAAACAAAATTCTCCAACATAGAAACATTTAAATAATTACTCCTTATACATCTGTGACACACTATATTCACTAAGTCAGCCACAATGAGCAAATAAACAAAAAAAATCTTGCCGGATCTGCAAGCTCATAGACTGATTAATGCAACATCACAAAACTTACCAATAAGGTAACATATATGCTTAGCAAACTATCCTAGGGATCCACAACACAAAATGATGATCCGGTGAAGCATACAGATCAACAAACTACTTGGATACCCTGTTCTTCATGCTTTCTGTTGGTAATACTCTGTTCTCTACTTTGCTTGCCGGTATGAGAAAATTATGATCTGTGTACTAGAATAATGACTTTAGCTGCTATCAATGACAACACTAGAAGCCATATGCCAATAAAAGGTTGGTGCAAAAGGGGACATTATAGAGGACAATGCTTCTTTCAAGAGGAGGCATGCTACACCCTTAATATTAGTGTACATTGGGTTATGAATAGTCATCTTGTGGGTATCTTAACTTTGAATTAAGTCATGTTATCATTATCATATTATTATTTAGTTAGTTGGGTCAGCCTAGGGCTTATATAAGGCTATCTAGGTTGTCCTAGGTGATATCCTGGGAATAAATAGGTATATATAGGAGGTTGTGAGTCTTATTTCATCATCATATTGTGAATTGTGTTCCATTGGAGATATTTGGAGGTTTACCCCTCAAAGTGGCTTGTTATTCTCAGTTATTCTCAGGCATTTTCAACATATATCATTTCATATTCTTCTATTGTGCAAGTTATTTCATTATAGGTTCCTCATCCACCATCTTAGTGATTTGAGGAGATGAAGGTCCAGCTAGTGTTTTCCCTGACCTAAGGTGGACATCACTCACCTCTACCCCATAAGTGGGGTATTGTATAGCATTCTTAGTTTATGCTTGTTGGATAGTCTTGTTATTGGGGTTAGGTGCAGGTTGGGCAGGTAATTGTGGTGCTCTTGGTGGCTAAGATGTTGGGTTTGATGGAGTGGGCATGATGGCCTATTGTTGTGGTTGAGAAGGTAGTAAAGGCTATTGGTAATTCATATTTTGATGCTACCACTGCTAGCCCTTTTTCCATTGTGGCTACCACTAATTTTTCTACACTAGCTATTAAGGGTTATAATTGGAGCCTTGGAATTTTTTTTGTGGCCATACATTTGGTTGTTGTTGGTTCTAGTTTTGTTGAGGATTTTTCCATTAGTTTTGGTTATTTGACCAAGGCTGAGAATTCCAACCAGAGCAATTCCGATTGCCAATTAGAAAAGATGTATTGAAATTTAGAAGTTCTTGTGGCATACCTTTTCTTGGTTTCCATGGACTTATTTGTGCAATGTAGAATAGTTGTCCATCCTCTCCATCCAGTGGTTGAAAATTGGATTTCTTTGATTTTTCTTTTGTAATAATTGCCACCCTTTTGCACTTATAGTTTGCTTTCATTTATCTGTAATTGGGGCAGTATTTAGTAAGCATTGCTTCAGCCTTCTCCTGCTTCTTTATATGTAGTGTGTCCAATTGAGTAGCTAGATGACTTATGATATATTCCTTCATGTTGGACAATGGATTACTTAACTCCACTCTTGAAACCCCATTAGATGCCTTGCCAAGAGTGGATGTTCTTTCCCCCTTGACCTTTTTGGTAAAGGTCTTTGAGTAATTTCTACAAACCTTACAGATATCTTAAAAGGGTAATTGAGACAAAACCCCTACCCCAATAACATTGAGGGCATCCATGCAATCATCATCAACTCCCCTCAAGAACACAAGCTTTAGGGATTCATCTACAAATCTATTATGTGGGTTTTTCTTCAAGCAGAATTGGAATATTTCTACATAATCTTCCAATGGCTCATCCTCCTTCTGATTCATTCTAAAAATATCATCTCTTCTCCTATCAAATCCTCTACAATAGTCTTGGTATTTCTCCAAAAAAATTGGTTTCACGGTGTTCCAATTTGGAACAACATCTCTACCCAGTCCCATAAACCATCTCCTGACAACATCCTTCAAAGTTGTAGGAAATAGCTTGAGCTTATGAGCATTGGTTGTGTAATCATAGTTCCTAATAAGACATCAAAATTAAACAAGAATGTGTCTAGATCTTTAGTTACCAAACCATATAAGACTAGTAATGTTGAAGGAGTTATATTCTATTGGAAAATATGAACACTAAGAGGGGGGGAGTGAATCGGTATTCCACAATATTTAATTTTCAAATCAGATCTTAAACTATCAACAAAAATAATTAAATCCTTAATAGCATTCACAACACATAAATAGAAGGTAACATGCAATCACATTAAAGAATACCATAACATCAGGATTTTTATGTGGAAACCCTGTTAGGGGAAAAACCATGGTGGAGATTAATCCACAAAGTATACTTTGTTAAAAGTATGATGAAAGGGGAATGCACTTGCATTCAAGCACACTGCCTAGAGCTCACTGCTCAAAAGAGAAAGGCTCACTGCCTTACAAAGTATAATTGAAATTACAAAAAAATATTGAACTGAGACAGTAGGATCTACAAATGCTTGGATTTAGTTCCAATTAAGCACACAATCAAATTCCAGATTTTTTTATCTAGTTCACACTTGTGCCCTGCTTTGCTCTGCATACAATTTTTTTTCTGCTCTCAAATAATTGATCTGTCCATTTTCACTCTCTTCTACACATACAATTCTACCCTTTTTTTACTTTATCTTCTCACACACCAAAATGATTTTTTGATGATCTCCTTTATATATCCACTAATCAGGAATTTATTGTATGTCAGCTTCACATCAAAATATAATATTCTTGCTTATGTCAACTCAAATCATTAATTAGATTTGATGCGTGTCCTCACAAGTCAGCTAGAATTTAAAAGGGACCCAAAAAAAAGTTCAAAACATAAGAAATAACTAAATACATACTTTACATACTTCCACAATATGCCATATAAAACATGTTGGCCACGATGAGAAAATAAATCATGAACCATACTATCAAACCTCTTAACTCGAACTCTGACTAATGCAACAACACAAAAAATCACCAGTAGGATAGTACACATGCTAGGAAGACTTCCCTGGAGATCCACACCATAGAATAATGATTCGGTGAAGTGATCAGATCAACTTGTCAACTAGATGTCCTGTTCTTCATTCTTTCTGTCGGTAGATTACAAAATCTTACTTTCCTTGCTAGTAGGAGCAATACTAACACTATGGACCATACTGCTAACTCTAGTTGCCATCAATGACAAAAAAAGTAGCCAAAAATGATCTCTCAAAGCCATATGCCAACAATCTCCCCCTTTGGTATTGATGGAAACACTTAGTGAAAAATTGACTAAGTGTCAGAACTAAAAACTCAACAAAACCATAATTGTTGCTCCCCCTTGGATGTTAAAGAAATTTTTCACTGTATTCTCTCCCCCTTTGACCTCAATGAAAAAGATTTTATCTCTTCTGCTCTCCTTTTAATATTTTACTATACTTCTCTTCCTATTCTTTCCCTTTTGCAAAATTGAGAGTTGGATCAAAATTTGAGAAACTGTTGCAATAATTAGAAGATTATTTTATACTTAGCTTTAATTTCTAGAAGGAATTTCTTCCAAGAGTCCACTGCAATCCCAATAGCTATAATCAAGTTGTTATTCTCTGATGTTCTATAGATAATCTAGACAAGGGATTTAGGAATGGTGATTGCTTCTTCTAGCTTTTCTCTTGTCTTTAGCACTTCAATCATTTGCTCTAGTCTTCCTTCAGTTAGGTCTTTTACTCTCTAGCCAAATAGCTATGAAATTGATAAGTAACAGAGATACCTGAAGAATTCACTGCAAGAATGACCTTTCACACCTTTGGAATTTTGTTGAAAGTGCACTCCAACTATTTCATTTCAATGCACAATGATAAATTAGGGTTTCAAATGCCCTTTTATAACTTCACATACTTAACTTTCTCGTTGCATTAAATGTGTTGCCTTAGAAGTTTCAGTTACACTGAAAACTCAGACAAGTGAAGAATCCAACTTCAGACTTTCAACATTTCATCTAACACAAAAAATGATTACAAATACATTTGTCAAAGGATAACACTACTTCTGATGGTATCCAATGATTCAAAACTAATTATACATAGGGGGGGCAAAGGATTTTTCATGAGAAACTCCCCTTAGGCCTCTAGCCTGAAATCAATTTCTAGAAGAATTACCAGAAGGAGCTTCTGGTACAACCTTGTTTCCTTCATCAGATTCACTTTTCTTTACCCATGTTTTCCTCATTTGATCTCTTATCTCTTCCACAGATGATTTTTCTTTTCCTTTGTTGTTTTTCTGTGAATTTCTTCCTTGATAAACCAAACCTCTTTTGTTCATGTTTCTGTTCCTGTAGAATTTTGCCATGTGCCCAAAATTTTTGCAATTATAGCATACCAGATTCTTCTATCTATACCATCCATTCCACTAATTTCCTCCTTATCTGCATTGATTAGCAGCATGTCCAAATCTTCCACAGGTATAAAATTTAATGTTATTTGTACTGACAACCATATTTATGCATTCTAATGCCTTATGAACAAACTTCTTGCATTTAAAACACTAACTAAAAAATGATGGAATACTAGGATTTATCCTTCTTCTACACTGAGAAGCCATATGTCCAAATTTATTACAAACAAAGCAATATCCATTAAATTTATGAGCATTGGGTTGCCTTACCGGATGTCTTCTGCCTTTGTTCTTCTTTTCAAGGTTCTTCTATTCAAATCTAGAGCTCTCACCCTTCCCATAGCCAAGACTTCACTTGTCATTAGTATCCTTTTGTCATTTGGTTATCTCATCAAGCCTAGCAGAACTTATCTTGAATTTTTCCTTGAATTCATTTGCAGTTGCAAGCTCATTTCCAAGGATAACTACCTGTCTCTCAAGTTCTTGTTCATTGTTTCTAGATTGTTGCAGTTCAATTTCCAATTGAATGAATCCACTATTACTTCTGTTGCATTCTTCAATCTCTTTGGTGAAATTCATTGCCATAGATTCCATTTCAAGCTTTAGAGTTGTATTGTCCTTAGCAAGCTTTTCGCATTCTTCTGTTATTTCCCTTAGGGTTTGATTCAGATGGACATCATCTAGACCTTTGCTTTCTTTTTTCTCTAACTAATCACACAGTTCCTTCCTCTTTTCTCTTTTCCCATTTATCTTATCCTTAAGTGATTGAATGATTTTTTTGGCATATACAAGATTTTCTTTTAGTTCCATGACCTCTTCTTTGGACTGATCGAGATCATCAAGTGCCACCATAAGTTGTTGTTGAGGACCACCATCGTCCATTGTAATTCAAGATCCACCTCAAGTTGTTAAACTTCTGAAGAGGAACCTACTCTGATACCTATTGTTGGACACTAGGAACATTGAGAGGGGGGGTGAATTAGTGTTCCACAATATTTAATTTTCAAATCCAATCTTAAACTATCAAAAACAATAATTAAACCCTTAATAGCATTCACAACACATAAACAAAAGGTAACATACAATCACATTAAAGAATACCATAATGCCAATATTTTTACATGGAAACCCTGTTAGGGGAAAAACCATGGTGGAGACTAATCCACAAAGTATACTCTGTTAAAAGTATGATGAATGGGGAATGCACTTGAATTTAGGCACACTGCCTAGAGCTCACTGCTCAAAAGAGAAAGGCTCACTGCCTTACAAAGTATAATTGAAATTACAACAAAATATTGAACTGAGACATTAGGATCTACAAATGCTTGGATTCAGTTCCAATTAAGTGCACAATCAGATTCTAGATCTTTCTATCCAGTTCGCACTTCTACCCTGCTCTGCTCTGCATACAAAACTTTTTTTTGCCTCAAATAACTAATCTATCCATTTTTACTCTCTTGTACACATACACTTCTACCCTTTTTTTACTTTACCTTCTCACACACCAAAATTATTTTTTGATCTCCTTTATATATCTGCTAATTAGGAATTCATTGTATGTTGGCTTCACATCAAAATATAATATTCTTGCTTATGTTGGATCAAATCATTAATTAGAGTTGATACATGTCCTCACAAGTCAGGTAGACTTTAGAAGGGACCCAAAACAAAGTTAAAAACATAAGAAATAACTAAATACATACTCCACATACATCTACAATATGCCATATAAAACATGTCGGCCATGATGAGAAAATAAATCATGAACCATACTACCAAACATCTTAAGTCAAACTCTAACTAATGCAACACCACAAAAAATCACCAGTAGGATAGTACACATGCTAGGAAGACTTCCTTGGAGATCCACACCATAGAATAATGATCGGGAGAAGTGATTAGATCAACTTGTCAACTGGATGTCCTATTCTTCATTCTTTCTGCCGGTAAATTACAAAATCTTACTTTCCTTGCCAATAGGAGCAATACTAACATGGTGGACCATACTGCTGACTCCATTTGCCATCAATTCCAACACAAGTAGCCAAAAATGATCTCTCAAATCCATATGCCAACATATTCTTCAGCACAGTAGCCCTTTCTTGGTTGATAATTGGAAATTCAAAGGTCACAAGTCCTGGTGGATCATCCATTGCTACATCAGCCATTGTCTGGAAGGTCCCCTCTATGTTTGTAGTAGATGTTAGTGAAAGGGAAGATTCTTCTTTAGTATTACCCTCACTCTGATCAATGTAATCACCAATATCTACTCCAACTTGTTGGTTTGATGAGAGAAATCTTCCCAAGGCATCTCTCTACTTCTGCATACAATAGTTATGACTTGTATAGCAATGACTCCTACACAATGTAAGTGAAATATTTTGGTATTTGAAGAGATAAAACCTTATTATCCTAATATTGAAAGAAAATTATAATGTTTAGTAAACTTAGTGGCAATCACACAATTTAGAGGGAAAACCTAGTTGAACAGTCCACTTAAACATTTGGAAATATCTTCATTGAATTATCAAGTAGGGATAGTAAGCTTATGATGGTACTAACACTGTATGTGCTTTCAAAGACTTAAAACTACCTAAATCATCCTAGTACAAGTGTTACACTTGCTAAGAAATCATAAAATTATAAAATAGTAAAGAAAGTAACATGGAACTATTGCTATGGGTACCTACAGTATAGGACTATAAGTAACTACTGTCGAGAAATGAATGTTGGGAATTAACTGAACTGGTAACTAAACCTATACTACAATCTAGAGTACAACCCACTTAAGAAATTACAGTATAATTGTGAAACAAGAATCCATTAATGTTTGTAACATAAGTGATCTATTTAAGATAACTTGTATTTATGAAATAACTACTAAAACATAAATGAAGTAATATGAAATGGAGTGAAGGACAATTACCTTGAGTGGCCCTTGCTCATGCAATTATCTTCACTAATCTATACTAAATCTATCTTCTTAGATCAACAAAATCATGATAACGCAAACCATTCATTGCACAACTCCAAAAGATCACATAAGATTTTACTGAGATATCTTATTCGTTGAAAACATGATTGAACAATAATCATTGTCTGTATAAGGAATAATAACTAACGAAAAAGTATCTAGCATCTATATTTTCTTTGGAACAAAAATCAACTAGCTGACTAACTTTTTTAAAACCTCTACTACCGAGCCATACATATAGGTACATGGGAGTTTTATTCAAATAGGGCTCTAAAATAAAACCATAAATCACCACTCCTTATACATCAGAGAACGATAAGCACTCAACAATCTAAATTATAATTGAAAAGGAAGAATAGTCCTAGTAGGATTGTGAATCTATTATAACAGAACATGCATGTTGAATGCTCAAATTAGTTATGTGAGAATCCCAATTGTAATAGGGTTCTTCTACTCTAGTGTCTTTATTGGAAATCATAATGATGCACAACCATCTTTATTAAGTGCCTCCATGTATTTTTTGTGCTCCATTTACTCTAGAACTTCCCCTGTTTTGTTGGACTTAGGAGCTCCTTTGGTTGCAGGTTGCACCTAGTAGTTGTTGCGGGCTATAGTCCATCTCCTCTAGTTGCAAGAGTTAGTTCAAAAAACATGCACACAATACTAACAACCATAGCTAAGCACATATATCAATTAAATTTCATACATATCCACACATAACTTATGCATTAACCATCACATTATAACCATATTTCCATATACTTTAAACCAATTTCAAGGTTGTATAATAAGTATAAAAGATAGCATAGTGTAGGAATATATATATATATATAAGATAAATGCCTATGAACTTGCATAAAAACATAAGACAATTAAATTATGTTTGGGATTATCAGTAACCTCACTATATATCTTATTATACCAATGGTTAATAGACTATTAATCATTCAAATAAAATTGAAATTGCCACAAAGGCTAACCAAATATTTAAATAGGAATATAATAATATACCAAAAATATTCATAACCACAAGGATTCATTGTTTGATATTATCATTACACCATTAATCTAATAAGGGCTCTAAATACCAACCCCACAACATGCCTCAAAAATATCATATAATCTTGTCAAATCTATAATTAAAGTAATATAATGATGTTTAACATCTTAGGACAACGAGTGAACAATGAAATAAGCTTTCATCAAAAGCTAATAAAATTTCAACCATAATAACTCAATACAAAAATAATTAGAAAAATAACAATTTGGAGAAGAGAGGGAATGGAGGGAAATTTGAAATATGGGGATGAGGGCTATTGAGGAGTGGAGCTGGCTACTTTGGCCTGGGATGCATTGTTCTAGGTCTTTTTGTTGCTTTTGTCCTTCTGGGAAGCTATGGTTTGGTGTTGGCTATTGTTATTTTCCCACTGGGGAGTTGTATTTCTAGTCTGGCTACAACTTTCGCCCTATGGGGTTTTTCCCATTTCTTCTTTGTTGGGTGTGCAGTTGGGTTCCTATTCATTTCTTCATGTGGGCTTGTTTGTCTCACTGCCTTTGTTATTTTTCTTTTATGTGGCTCTTGTTCTAGTGTTGGGTGGGGTTTTTGGGGTGTCTAAAGTGGGTTTGATAGTGGAGAGATTTAGGCATTTTTTAGACCCTGACTGGCATGTAGGGTCAGATGTTGCTTTTAATGGTTTTTCCAGGTTCTCTCTTCTATTTCCACTTGTGGTTTCTCTTGGCCTCGTCCTTTTCAAGGGTTCCAATGCCTCTTTGTGGGAGATTTTTTTTAGTGTAGCTTTGGAGCTGTAATTTTGTGGAACTTCCTCTTTGCTATAGGTTGTGGTTTTTGGTTTTCCTTTGGTGGAGGTGTTCGTGGAGAGTTTTAGGCATGTTTTACACCTTGACTGACATGTAGGGTCAGTGGTTGTTCTTCATGATCTTTCCTTCTCTCTACTCTCTCTACTTGGGGGCTTTCCTTTCCTTGACCTGCTTCTCTCGAGTCCCAATGGCTTGGTTTTGTGCGTTTGTGGGACTTCCTCTTTGATGCAGGTTGTCGGTGTCGCTTTTCTTTTAGTGGAGTTGTTTGTGGAGAGTTTTTGGCATGTTTTAGACCCTAACTGACATGTAGGGTCGGAGGTTTTTCTTCATGGTCTTTCCTTCTCTTCACTCTCTCTACTTGGGGGCTTTCCTTGCCTTGTCTTGATTCTCTTGGGTCCCAATGACTTTTCTTTGGTACCTTTCTTGTTGTTTGGGATTTTCCTAGAGGTTCTCTTCTTGGTTGGGCTTTGTTCTCTCATGTCCTAGATGTTCTTGGTGTAGTTAGGTGTTGCTACTGCTCTAGATTTGATTTTGAAGCTGTTGCCTGGTTTTTCTAGCAAGGTTTTTTTGTTGTCCCAGGTGTTTTTTGTGGCTAAGGGAGTCTTGGATTCCCTTTCTTTTGATGCTTGTTTTCCTCTTTTGAGGTGGATAATGTGCTAGTTAGTTTGTGGGTTTCTCTTCTTTCACAAGATTTTAAGGGTGTTGTTTCCACCCTTGGTTTGAATTTGATAGGGCTGCTTACTTTGTTCATCTTGAAGGCCCTAATGTTGTTGGTTCCCCTAGTTACTATGTTAACTCTTTTTGCTAGAGTGTTGGATTTATTTTGTGTCCTTTATTTGGTGTCTCCTATGGAGGTGGAGACCTCTCCTATGGAGGTGGAGACCTCTTCTATTGAGGTGGAGATGGGTGATGTTGGTGTGGTGGTTTTTTCACACTTCTTATGCGAGTTTTCTCCAATGCATCTTCTATTGAGGTGGAGGAAATTCCTATTGAGGTGGAATGAAAATTGGTTGGAGTTCCTCTATGGTGACAACTTAGGTTTCCATGGTGAATACCCCTATAGAGGTGGAGAGGTGGTGTTGATGGGCTCTAGTTTTTTTGATCATTTGGTTTTCTATGATTTGGCTATTTCAACCAGTGGTTTGGAGACTTGGATGGGTATTGTTGCTAAGTGTTATGCTATTGTCTAGTTGTCACACACTATTGGTTACCTGGCTATCTCCAGAAGTTCTTTGGTCTTCCTAAGCAACTGGTCTATTGTTGTGTGGCTGATGCAGGCGATATCTATGGGTTCAAGGTCCCTGCCAAAACTTGGTTGTAAAGGGTTTAATGTCCCTTCAAAACCTTTGGGTTCAAGGTCCCTGTAAAAACTTGGGTTTATTGGGCTTTTGGTTCCCTTCAAAACCATTTTTTTTAGCCTAGTTTTGCTACTGGTTTGGGTTGCCTTGCTAACCCTTTGAAGTGTTGTTGTTTCGCTATTGGTTGTTCATTTATTTTTCTTTTGGTAGCATGATTGTCCTTGTTCAGGTTTCAAGTCCCTTTGAAACTTGTTTGTAAATGGTTTTAGGTCCATTCAAAACCTACTTTTCCCATATAATCAAAACAATTTGGAATATCAATCCATGATAAATGACACTCTTTAAATTCATCACACAAAGCCCACATTTGATTGAAGCACAAAATTCAAAATAGAATATATCACCATGCCATCACTCCCTTCCTTCTAATTAGTTGCAATCCATAATAATACACTTTGCAAGGGAAAAATAAAATTTATGATTAGTGCATAATAATAATCCAAAATAACTATTTAACAACATTTTAAAGTAAACCATTTATTAATTCTCCCTAATCATATTTTTTAATTATTCAAACAATAATAATTTATTTTCCTATTATAATTCACAGTTTCAATTTTAATTACTATAAGTTTTTGGAGAATGTAACACTAAATATTATTATACAAAAAAAAATGGAACATAAAAATAATACTTGATTTACTACATTAGGCTTGCAATGGATGAGAAGCCTTTTGATGGTAAAAATTGATTGTTGATGTAAGATCAAAACTCAAAAATAAAAATGATTAAATCATAAAGCAACCACAAAACCATTAGATTTAAGCTAACAATCCTAATCTATCAATGAAGTACAAAATGAAAGAAATGTAAGAAGTATGAAAATTAAAAAAATGTTATACCTTTTCTCATCAATACCATTTTATCTTTATTGTCCTTCTCAACTTTGCTTTTCAAGTAGTATTTTTTGCTCTTAGAATTATGTGCACAATTTCAATAAGCTCAAAATGATGATGGCTACAAGATTTCAAGGTTTGTGGTTAGACAATAAAGCGGATGAAGGTTGAATTTATAGAAGATGAAAGCTTGATCAATGGTAAGGATTGGAATTAAAAATCAATGGATGAGATTATGGAAAAGAATGGGAAAGTTACCATTTTAATTCAAGAAGAGATAATATTGAATTATCTAACTAGCTTATATATCTTAATACTAATATATATAATATACACCGAGAGATATCATTTTTGAGGCGCATTTTTTTGCTTTTATGCTTTTTTGAATTTTTAAAAAATACACCTTGAAAATGATATCTCTCGACGTATATTATATAGATTAATATTAAGATATATAAGCTAGTTTATAGTGGCAATGCAATTGTCAATAATATTTTATTCAATATTAAATGAAATTTAATATATATAATATATATAATATATATTATTAATTAATACTATTAAATGGTAATATTAATATTATTATATTATATATATTATGTTAGTATTATTAATAATACTATTTTATTGGTTAAGGTTAGGTTATGGCTTATGGTTAGGGTTGTGATTATGGTTTATGGTAAGGGTTAAGGTGTTATAGTTAGGGTGTGATTTAAGGTTAGGGTTAGGGTTTATGGTTTAGGGATACGAATAGGTTTTATTTTATGGTTGGGGTTACAGTTAGGTTTAGGTTTAGGGTTGTGGTTTATTATTAGTGTTAGGTTTATTATTAGTGTTAGGTTTAGGGTTAGGGTTAAGGGTAGGGTTAGACTATGATTTAGGATTATGGTTGTTGATTGTATGGAATACTAACATGGGGTGAATCAGTATTCCATTAAACTATTTATATGTAAATCAATCAATTATTAAAGCACATATGACTGCAAACTAGAATTAAGACATTGAAATCAACATCACATCACAAAACACATCAACACTAGATTTTTACATGGAAAACCCAAAATGGGAAAAACCACAGTGAGGATTAGCTCACAATATAATATATCTAGATATAGAATATTACAGGGAGCACTACCAGGACTCACTGTCCTTAGAAGGCTCATAGCTAGAATACACAATGAAATGGTTAATTTCCAAGATACAAAATGATATGGCTCACTGCCAATAGTATGAACTGATGGAATGCACCTTCTATGTGTTGTGTTCAATTCCAATGAGGCTCTAAATGTGAAGTACTACTCTACATAGCAGTCACTTACCAATTTGCTCTGATCCTTGTCTCCTTCCACAGTACACTGCATGCAACTAATAAATTATTTAAGCTCACACATCCTTCATCTCATACACATCCTTTTTTGTACTCAAATACTCACTCCTTAAAATACAAAAATTCTTATATACATACAAGTATATTTCATACATCAATTAGGTTGGCCCAATTGGATATAAATAAACCAATCAAAATAGCTCATGTCGACACCATATAAGATTTAACACATTTTTATCCATGTGGTGTATCATATCAAGTCAGTGTAGAATTGAAAGAGATCCAACTAACATTTTCAAAGTATAATTATTCTTCTTGTTACATGTCATATATTAGGTTGGCCAAGAATAAGATTTAATCAAAAAAACTCCAAATCAACATACACTTCTCAAGATAAACACCTTCTGGATCTGATATTACTTCAGTTTCTCATCACATTAACATCAAAGGGATCACCATTAGAACCACAACACCATAATGTTCTTTCTAAGAAAATGCAGAGTCTCCCACACTAGTATACAAAATAGAGAAACAACTGTAGTGTATAGAGTTAAACTTTGTCATTGATAACTTTTTGTACGCAACAAAAAACTTCTTGAGATCTTGGATATAGTTGTCTGAATGAGTCATAATAATAAGATTGAGTATAGTCATATCTCATCTTGCAGTGAATTCTGGACTCAAAAACCAACGTACTAGCTCAACAGTAGAGAACACTTCCAGTAGAGATCAAATTTTGGTATACCAAATATGTTTCCCACCATGTTTCCATAATGTTGACATCAATGAAAAAATAGGAATAGTCAAAACATCCTATAGACACTTTATGCTCATGTTGCAAGGTTCCCATATTTCCAAAAATCTCCCCCTTTGGTATTGACGACAACATGCATGCCAAAAACATGTTTATCCCAATAAACTGAATACTCCCCCTTTCAAGGTTAATGCTTCTCCTTACAAAATTGTTCTTTTCAAAATGTTTTTCCTCTATCTATCTATCTCTCCCCCTTTGACATCAAAGGAAAAGGTCATGAAATGGTCTAGTATAAATCCTCAAATAAGTATGTACAAAATTTTTTTTGATCAAACATCATGAAACAATGTTAACTAGAGGAAGAAGAAGCTTTGATATTCTTTAGGGTATCTTCCCATGTAGATTTTCCTTCTTCCCATGATCCTTTTGTGCTTGCAAGAGTCTTGTATAGTAGTTCAAGCTTAGTCAAAGACTCTATACCATCTTTCAAAGTATTGGGACTGAGATTAACTTATGATAAATTATCAATACTGTCAAGAGCACTGGATATAGGAATGTGTTTGAGTTTTACCATATCTCTAATTGCCACAAATTTCTTAATTACTTATGTTCTTTGATCCTGTAGGGAAAATAATTTGTCTTGTAGTTGTCAATTTAGGACCATCTTTTATTTTCCTTGTCATATTCCAAGCTATACACATCTTCTTGAGCACTCATTCGAGTTTCACTCTTCCTTATTTCATCTCTTATATTTAGTGTCCTATTGGACCAATTCAAACAAAAAGAAAGCAAATCCTGAGCTGCTTTCTCATAGTCCTGTACATCCTTTAATTCCTTCATAATTATGTGATGTGCATCTACACATTTCTTCTTGACATCTTCTAGATTTTCTTCTACAAACCTATTTCCAGTTTGTACTTCTATTCCAGAGATGTATTCTTTCAAAGAGTTAATTATATTCCTGAGATTTTTCACAATTGATACAGATGAATTGAAGCTGGCACCGGGGATCACTTTGTGCAATTCCTTTAATGCTTCTTGAATATTTATGCTTTCATGCTCATGTTGAGCTCTCTCTAATTCAATTCCTTATGTGATTTCTTTTTTGATAACAACACCTTTTCTCATCTTTTCTGTTTCGGTTGCACTACCAAAGGCTTCAGTCATAGAAATTTCTTCTACATTAGGGTTCTTAGGGATTTCTAGAAGCAATTTTGCATAATGATCAATATCAACCTTCATTACTTCATAATCCAGTTTAGAAATCCACACCAATCTAGATTCAATTGCTTCCATATAACAAAAATCTATAGAAACTAGGAAATTAATATTTTTGGAGTACTTCTCAATCACATTTTCTAGAATTTTTGACCTTTTATTCATTCTCATCTGAAATGTTCCAAAGAATGCAACAAAAGAAATTTCTTGAGCATCCAAACCACCAAGATTTGCCATGGAATTCCTAATTTGATGAGCTATTGGTTTTTATTTTGTCCATTCTATCCTTCCAATTACTAGAAACTCTTTCATAAAGTAAAAGACTAAACAAATTGTTAAGGTACCATGCCAGAATGTGCTTTTCTTATTCTTCTTGATTTCTTTTAAGTTTTTCAATAGATACAGTCAAAGTAGCTCACAAAGGTCATAATCCACTCTATTCCTAACCATATCAAGATTAGTGTAAATAGTAGCAATAGAAACTATGTGATCATTGCTTGGTAAGTAAATTTTGTGTCCAATAATCATTGCAACATACCAGATGATAAAATCTTCAATTGTACTCAAAATGAGTTCTTTTCCTTTAAGGGTTGCACCAGTCATCTCAATTATCTCTTGTTCATTAATCATCTTTCATCTGGGAACTAGTCCAGAGGAACACAAACCAATTACATCTCTTATAGCTTATTTGGTTATCAGATGTGCTTTATCAATCCAAATAGATTCATCATAAATCCTGCTTAAATACATTTGAATATATTTCTTGTCGAATTCAAATGATGGGGCTTTCTGCCATACATCCAACTTCTTTTCAACGAATATTTTATATGCATCATGATTTTATTCCAACTAATTCTTCCACAAAATACTTAAATGAATCGGTGAAATTTCCTCAATTTTACCGTAAATGTATGCATAAATGTCTTTAGTAGGTAATACTCTAGGAGGAATGCTAGACAATGCACCAACAATTTCTTTCAATAGATTTTTCAGAGAATACTTCCTTAATTTTATTTGTAATTTATTTGAACTAATCACAACCTTTGAATTATCCATGGCATAAAATTGAAATAATGTTTAAGTAGAATACCTCTAGAATTTTCAACAAATAATAAGATTATATTTTCAGCTTCTGGATCACACTTTGAATCCACTTCAATTTCCTCTTCCTTCACCAAGTCCTGAAACTCCGATGTATGAAATTGCTCTGGTTCCTTCAAGCTTCTTTTGCACGCTTCTCCTTTTTCACAAATTCCTTTTGTTGAATGTGATTTCCTTGATACTACTGAATTTTTTTCTTTCATTCCAATTTCTTTTGCAATAAATGCTTCAAATTGCAATTAGATCACCTCAAAATTCATGTACACTTCCGTCCTTTCAAATTTTGTGAACTTCATTCTTTACACATGTGTTTGAAAATTCCTTTTGTATGAAATCTTGAGTTCATAACCTTATTACATGCACTTCTATCATGATATGACATCATACATCGATGAGGGGTTTATTAAGTTTTTTGATTATTGCTCCCCCTTAGGCATTGTATGGTTTAAATTTTGATGTGCATATCTGCACTAGAGGATGACACAAATAAAACTGATGATTATGATTCAACTTGCTTAAATTCTCCTTCCTTTCTCCAAATTATTTTTATTTCCTTTCTTACTTCTTCTGGATATATGATTGGTTCATGTCTCTTTGCCAGATAGTTATTCTTTATCCTTCTATTTCTGCAGTCTTTAGAAAAATGTTCTGAATTACTATAGTCATGAAAAACAACATTCTTCCATCCAATTTTTCTTTTATTCAATCTATATTTGCACTGATTAGCCTTATGTCCAAATAAGTTGTAGTGATAAAAGTAATCATTAAATGATAAAAATTACTTGGTCAACTTCTGACTTCTACATTCCATAACCTTATGTCCAATCTTTTTGCACTCAAAACATTTGCCAAAGAATGATAAAGTACCATTCATTCTACTTTTGCAGTCTTTTTCCCTATGTCCAAATTTATTGCAAAAATAACACACCATTAAAGGATAAATACCTTTGAGCATTAGGTTATCTGATGGGATTCCTTCCTGTATAGCTTCTATGATTCTTGAGTTTTCCATTGTTGCATTGAGTCTTCATGTCAGGAGGTTGATTCCCCTTTGAACTTTGTCCTTCTTCAAACCCTAAACTGCTTTTATCCATTGCATGTCTCTGAGAAATAATCAACTCATCAAGCATTGTAGTGTTTGCCTTGAATTTATCCTCATTTATTTTTACCTTTTCTAGATCTTATTTTAGAATTTCCACTTATTTCTCAAGCTTTCTACATTCATCCACCTTCCTCTGAATTTCAATTTTCTGACAGTCTTCAATCATTTTCTTTTCTTCCAATTGTTCTAGTAGTCTAGTGATATCATCATATTCCCTCTTTAATTGGTCACTAACTTCTCCATATCTTTCCCTCAGATCCTTAATACACTCATTTTCCTCCTTCATCCTATCCTTCAAATATTCATTTTAATCCATATGCTCAATAGAGATTTCTTTCAGAGGAATAAGATTTTTTTTATCTTCCATATATTCAAATTCTGGGACCTTCCTCAAGCTGTTAGACTTCTTTAGAGGAACCAAACTCTGATACCAATTGTTGATTGTCTAGAATACTGAGAGGGGGGTGAATCATTATTCCATTAAACCATTTAGATGTAAACCGCCTAGTTATTAAAGCACATATAACTGAAAACCAGAATGAAGACATTGAAATTAAAATCACACCATAAAACACATCAACACTGGATTTTTACATGGGAAAAACCACAGTGAGTATTCGCTCATAATATAATATATCTGGATATATAATATTATAGGGCTTACTACCAGGATTCATTGTCCTTAGAAGGCTCATAGCTAGAATACACAATGAAATGGCTAATTTCCAAGATACAAAAAGATATGGCTCATTGCCAATAGTATGAACTAATGGAATGCACCTTCTATGTGTTGTGTTCAGTTCCAATGAGGCTCTGAATATGAAGTACTGCCCTACATAGCAATTGCTTAACAATCCTGCTTTGATCCTTGTCTCCTTCCACAATACACTACATGCAATTGATAAATAATTTAAGCTCACACATCCTTCATCTCATACAAATCCTTTTTCATACTCACACACTCACTCCTTCAACTACAAAAATTATTATATATATAAGTATATTTCATACATCAATTAGGTTGGCCTAATTGGATGTAAATAAACAAATCAAAATAGCTCATGTTGACACCATATAAGATTTAAAACATTTTTATCATGTGGTGTATCATATCAAGTCGGTGTAGATCTGAAAGAGATCCAACCAACATCTACAAAGTATAATTATTCTTCTTAATACATGTCATATATTAGGCCAGTAAAGAATATGAACTAATCACAAAAACTCCAAATAAACACACACGTTTCAAGATAAACACCTTCTGGATCTGATGTTACTTCAATTTATCATCACATTAACATCAAAGATCACCATTAGAACCGCAACACCAGAATGTTCTTTCTAAGAAAATGCAGAGTCTCCCACACTGGTATACAAAATAGAGAAACAATTGTAGCGTATAGAGTTAAACTCTGTCAGTGATAACTTTATGTATACAACAAAAAAATTCTCAAGATCCTGGATATAACTGTTTGAATGAGTCATAATAATGAGATTAAGAGAGAAGAGTCATATCTCATCTTGCGTTGAATTCTGGACTCAAAAACCAACGTACTAGCTCAATAGTAGAGAACACTTCTGGTAGAGATCAACTTCCAGTATACCAAATATGTTTCCCACCATGTTGCCATAATGTTGACATTAATGACAAAACAAGAATAGTCAAAACATCCTATATAAACTTGATGCTCATGTTGCAAGGTTCCCATATTCCAACAACGGTTAGGTTTAGGTTAGGGTTATGATATTATGGTTTATGGTTTAGGGTTAGGTTTAGATTTAAGCTTAGTTTATATAGTTAGGATAAGGGGTTGTTTTTTGATTTGGGTTATGGTTGGGGTTAAGGTTAGAGTTATGTTTAAGGTTAGGGTTATGGTTAGGGTTAGGGATAGCCCACCCCTAATTCTAACTCATTGTGTAACCCTAACCCTAACACTAATAGTAAACCCTAACCCTAACCCTAACCCTAACCCCAACCCTAACCTAAACCTAACATTGAGCCTAAACCTTACTAGAAACCCAACTGTAAAATTTAATGTAACCCTAATCTATAAAGCATAAAGTATAATTGTAACCCTAACCCTAATATTAAGCGTAAACCTAAAACTAATCCTAACCATAAGCTATAATTGTAAGCCTAAGCCTAAGCCTAATTCTCATAATTATAACCCTAACTTAAACACTCTTATTATTCAATTAAAATATTTATATTTCATTAATCACCTATATTCATGCTCTAATAACCCTATCCCTAACCCTAACCCTAACCCTAACCCCATCCCTAACCCTAACCCTAAGCCCAATCCCAACTATAAGCCAAATCTAGGAACAATCGTAACCATGAACATAACCCTAAAACCTAATTCTAAATCTAATCCTAGCCCTAAACCATAATCCTAACCCTAATATAACCTTAACCCTAACCCTAACCTTAACTTGCATCATAACCTTATAATGATAACCCTAATCTTAATTTTCATCATAACCTTAACCTTATTTGTAGCCCTAAATTGAAGTCAAATAGTAAACCCAAAATTGTAATCCTAACCTTAAACCTAACCATAACCCTAAATGTAACCTAACTCTACCCTAAGCTTAACTATAACCTTACCATAATTGAACTCTAACACTTTAAACTCTAAGGTTTAATTAGGATTCAAATAGGGTTATAATTAGTGTTAAGGTTAGTGTTAGGGTTGGTTTTAGGGTTAAATTAGGCTTATTTTGGTTAAGGTTATATGATTAGGGTTTTATTAGAGTAAGGGTTAGGGTTCAATTAGGGTTAGGGTTCATTTAGGGTAAAAATTGGGTTTAGGATTAAGGTTAGGGTTAGGGTTAGAGTTAGGTTTAGGGTTAGGATTAGTGTTAGGGTGACTGTTAGGGTTAGCATTAGGGATAGGGTTAGGGTTCAATTAGGCTTATTAATAATATTTTAGGGCTTAATAATAATGCTAGGTTTAACATTAAGGTTAGAGTTAGGGTTAGCATTAAGGTTATGTTTAGGGTTCAATTAGGATTATTTTGGTTATGGTTATGATTAGGGTTTAAATAGATTAAGGGTTAGGGTTCAATTAGGGTTAAGGTTAAGGTTCAATTGTGTTTCAATAAGGGTTAGGTTTAAGGTTACAATTTTTGGTTAGGGTTAAGGATATGGTTTATGGTTAGGGCTATGAGAAGGTTAGGGTTATGATTATTTTCTATGGTTTAAGGATAAGTTTACAGTTACAATTAGTGTTATGGCTATTGTTAGGTTTAGGGATGCATTTAGTTTAAGGATTATGATTTTGAAATTATTGTTAGCGTTAGTGTTAGGGTTAGGGTAAGGATTATGGTTAAGGTTAGAAATATGTTAAATTTATGTTTTTTAGGGTTAGTTTAAATTTATTATTTTTAGGGTTTACTATTTACGCAAGGATAAAGGGTTAGGTTTATGGTTAGGGTTAGGGCTAAGGTTAGGGTGTGAGTTATGCTTATGATTTTAGAGTTGAGAATAGGGTTAACTACATTCACTCTAATAACCTTATCCCTAACCCTAACCCTAAACCAGACCTCACCCCTACCCCCAATCCTAAGCCAAATCCAAAAACAACCCCTAACCGTAACCATAACCCTAAAACCTAATTATAAATCTAACAAACTAGCTATAAACCCTAAACGATAATTCTAACCCTAACCCTAACCTTGCACCCTAACCTTAAACCTAATTGTAACCCTAAATTGAAGCCAAATAGTGAGCTCAAAACCATAATCCTAACCATAATCCTAAATGTAGCCTAACTCTACCCTAATCTTAACCCTAGAACTTTAACCCTAATTGAGCTCTAATACTAACTTTGAACTCTAAGGTCTAATTAAGATTCAAATAGGGTTATAGTTAGTGCTAAGGTTAGTGTTAGGGTTGTATTTGTGGTTCAATTAGGCTTATTTTGGTTAGGGTTATGATTAGGGTTTAATTATAGTAAGGGTTAGGGTTCAATTAGGGATAGGGTTAGGGTTCATTTAGGGTAAAAATTAGGTTTAAGATTAGAGTCAGGGTTAATTTAGCATAAATTTTGGGTTTAGGATAAGGGTTAGAGTTAGGGTTAGGGCTAGGTTTAGGGTTAGTGTTAGTGTTAAGTTTAGCATCAAGGATAGGATTAGGGTTCAATTAGGCTTATTAATAATCTTAAGGTTTACTAATATGTTAGGGCTTAATAATATATTAGGGTTAGTGTCAAGGTTAGTGGTAGGGCTAGTGTTAGGGTTAGCATTAAAGTTAGGGTTAGGGTTCAATTAATATTATTTTGCTTATGGATATGATTAGGGTTTAATTAGATTATAGGTTAAGGTTAAGGCTCAATTATATTTCAATAAAGGTTAGGTTTAAGTTTATAATTTTTGGTTAGGGTTAGGGTTAGGGTTAGAAAAATTTTATGGTTATTGTAACTAAGGAAAAAATCTAGGTTAGCATGAACACAAATGCATAAACAAAACCCTAGCTAAATAATGAAGTACAATGGAGTAAAAAATGCATAAAATAAAGGAAAAGCTTCACCAAACAACCTTCATGCCCTCCATGGTTGACCTTCATTGCCCCTCTCCATTTTCCGCAAAATGATGTTTTCCCTTAGATTTTTGTGAGCAACTATGACTATGACTAAGAACTAAGTAAATATTGAAGGATTTCTACTCAAAAATTGCAAGTATGCAAGTATGAAGCAAGCCTAAAGTGTGAAGCATAAAATAGTCAAGCATGAAGTATCACAAATAAGGTTGAAATTCCCTTTTTATAGAAAAGTCAATTCTGGATGAATGGACAGGATTGTTAGTTGAGAAATGCCCTAAGATCAAAGGTTGAAATTAAATGTGACAACCAACAATTAGGGTTAGGGCAACATTAGGGTAAAATTTGAAATGAAGGGCTGAGATTTGATTTTAGAATGGTCAAGAATGCATGTGACAAGGAGATATTGGGCATGGAAAAAGAGACTGGTAATCAAATAATAATTTAGAATTAATTGATTTTAAAGGCTGAATTGATCTTTTGAATTAAAATTTAATTTAATTCAAAAGTGTTGGGTTGATGTGACGGTAAATAATGATTTTAAATTATTTACTTGGTGGGAAAATAGAAAGTGGACAATTTTAAATAAATGATTTTATTTAAAATTAGAAAAAGCCAATGTAATTAATGACGTATTTAAATAAATAAATAAATTTTATTTATTGAAATAATCCGAAAGAAATAGTGGACAAATAATAATTAAATAAATTTAGGAATTTATGTAATTATAGAGGGACATAAGAAATTAGCGACACATTTAAATAAAATAAATATAATTTATTTATTTCAATAGTAAGGAGGAATAAAATATGTGAATTAATTAAATAATTGAGAATTATTTAATTAATAGTTAAATTTCGACTATAGGACATAATTAAATATTTTAATTATGTTAAGAAGGAATATGGAGAAAATAAAGTTTGTAGGCCTAGGTCAATTTTATGTGTCTACATTTTTCCCCTCTTTGTCATAATGTAGTTTAACGCATTATGACAAAGAAAATTTAGTTGTAGTTTAACACATTATGACAAAGAAAATTTAGTTCAAGACATGCCCTAGTGAAGGTACGAAGTATCTATGCCCCCTTGGGAAAATTTGCAAATTTTGGTCCGATGCTAGAAAAATTTGGAAAGTGTCTCAATAAGTCAATTTGATGACCAAAAAAATAATGGCATAGTCAATTTTCAATTTCAACGAGTTTAAGGCAATCAACAGGGTGGTCAAACATGGTCAAATGTGCATCCAATTATAAACCCTTCCATAAACCCTAATTTTCACCCTATAAAAAGGCTTGATTTGGGTAAAAAGGTAATTCATTTTCACTTTTTACTTTTAGAGATTCAGAGCTCAGAGCTAGAGGACCTTGCGCAAAGATGGTGATTCTGGAGGTAGATCATCACAGATATCGAGTACGAACCTACTAACGACTAGAGGGCACAGAGCCACCAATATGTACCCTATACCCAATTCGTTATTTTCTCATTTTTTGTGCCTTTTAATGCCTCAAAAATAGGGTTGCAGATGCATTACGACATATTTGCATTTGCAAATGATGTAAACACGATCATGTTACGCGCATTTGATGTGTAATGATTGCAAATGCTAGTGGTGGGCTAGGTTTAGGTTTAAATTGGCACAAATGCGATCTCGTACAACACAAACACCAAAATGTAACACATGTGACAAGTCATGCAACACAATCGCCAAATTGTAATGCAAACGTAGGTTTATGGAACACAATTGTTGTAAAGTGATGCAACTGATGAATGAAACAATGCAATTGATATAAAGTGATGCATCTATAAAGTCAAACGATGTGATTGATGTGTCGTGACACAATCATTAGATGAAACAACGTACATGGGTTTTCCTGATGCAAGTGAAAGGAAAAATGACGTAATTGAATTTAGCTAGGGTTGAATCAATTTAGGATCAGTTTCTTTTTGTACTTTTGATTAGATAGATGATAAGAATGATTTCAAATGATGTGCCAACCTCTGTTTCTATGTATGCAGAAATGATTACTACCCATTTACACTCGAGAGTTTAGGCTAGCGACCTATGTATTAGAGATCAACTAAGGCAGGGTGAGCAGAGACGATTGATGTGGCTGGGACTATTCCATGTTACCTATATGCCCATTATCCAAGAAAATAGGGGTCTCCTGATAGTGCTCGCAGAGAGATGGCACTCCAAGAAATGCTCATTTCACTTGCCGATAGGAGAGGCCATGGTGACCCTTGAAGATGTTTACAGGATCTTGCAGATTCCTATCAGAGGAGAGTAGGTTTTCTATGATCTGCGACGAGGACTTCAGGCCATGATAGATTACTATGGGCATGAGGATATTGTGCAGCTAGGTATCGAGGGATACAAGACTAGGTGGGAGTACATGGATGAGCATTACAATTGATGGGATGTGATGTTGTGTACTTTGATTTTTGGGGTGTTGATTCCAAATCGTTGCGGTCACAATTTCCCGATTGGATGGGGAGATGTGCTTGTTAGGATGAAGCGAGACATGAAATTATTTTCTTGGGGACCATGTTTACTAGGGATGCTATATCATCAACTATATGGTGTTGCATACTAGGAGTCATCGATTATCAGTTTTTGGATGACACTATTGACGATCTAGGCATGGGAGTATATTCCCATATTTCGATCGCCAGTGCAAAGAATGCTATTCGAGGGTATGCCATATGTGTGTCTTTATGGAGGATTAGTGATAAAGAATCGGGTCAGATATAGAGGGTATTGGCGCTATGCCATTGAAACTTTGGTGGGGTTTGTGTGGAGGCCATACAGAGACTATGGACAATGGCCAGGAGAGGAGGACCACCTTTCATTATTTTGATAGTTCAAATATTTGATTGGTTAGACAATGCAGTCTCAACTTATTATAGAGATGTACCTGCCCCAGTGGGTATTGTGATAGTTCAACAAGTAATAGGGTGTACCGATAGGCACTGTAGAGTATGCTTGATCCTCATGGGAGATAGTGTGGGGACCTCCCATAGCAGTGATAGTAGCTGAGTAGTAGATTGAAAGTTTGGTTGCATAGTAGTGGGCATGGAGTGGGGGACCTGTAGATGCAGGGACCACCCTAGACTATGATGCATGGTGGCTGACACACATGCCAATTCCTTTCATGGATCTTGATCACTTGACACCAGTGGATTAATGGGTAGTGTTACAACAGGTTCGCCAAGGAGGGTGAGGAGGCAGAGATGGTTATAGGGGGAGAGGGAGGGATGGTGGTGATGGTGATGGAGGAGATGGGGGAGATGGAGGAGGTCATGGGAGAGATTAGAGATAGGGGAGGAGAGTACTACAGCGGGCTAGACAAGCATCACTATCACCTATTCGAGAGGTAGGTGAGGGAGAGGAGGAGAGGGAGGTAAGGGCTGAGGGAGAGCAGCTAGAGGAATCTTGTCTAGAGGGAGAGTAGCCAAAGTGACCTTGTCTAGAGGTAGAGGTGGAGGCACATCATTTAGAGATGGAGGTAGAGGTGGAGGTGGCTAGGGAGGAGGAGGAAGGGAGAGATGAGGAGATGTTGGATGTTGCTGGGGAGGAGGAGCTAGATGTCAATGGAGAGGGTGACATAGGAGGAGAGGATGAGATTGATGATGAGGAGAGGAAAATCAGAGATAAGATGGTGGAGGGTGAGGAGGATATAGCTAGGAGACCACCATTGCCACGAGATTTGACAATCGATCAGTGACTGACGAATATGCAGAGCAAGTTGGATGAGGCCCTTGCTCGGATTAAGACCTTGGAGTCAGAGCTAGAGGTCACCAAGGTGGAGAGGGACCAAGCAATGGTTAAGTAGCAGGAGACACAGAGCTGGTGTTCAAAGTTTGCACAGTTGTGTATTGGGCTAGTGGGAGAGGTTGCTAGAGAGATAGCAAGGATGAGCACTAACCGAGTGCAATACATGATGCTTTATGAGCAAGTAGTGCCAATGAAGCAGCGAGATCCTAGTCTTACATGGTCTTCGAGTGGGACAGGTAGTGGCAGCAATAGAAGCCATAGCAGTAGGAGCTAGAGTAGTGTGATCCCATCCACTTCATCTAGACAATCATTAGGGCATCAGTCACACCACAACCATAGGCATTCATTAGGACACAAATCTAGCCATAGTCATGCATCATCATCTTTAGAGCACATGTCTCATCATAGCAGTCCATCTGTCACTATACTAGGAGCATCACAAAGCCAGCTTGTTGGGTCCCAACATATAGCTTCAATGCCTATGAGAGAGAATTAGTCACCCTGTTCCTCACCTCAAGGGGATGAGGAGAGTACTATTTAGGGCATTGTTATTTTTTCATTATGCTGAGCCATTTATATATTGACCATCAAGCTTGCAAGCTCTATTTTTGGGATTCCTAGAAACTCTATCCTGTGACATTATTTTGAGATATATACATGATGTAGTGTTGGTGTAGATTCTATGCTATGTGTTATGATTTTATTATGTTCATGTGATGTGATGTATGTGGTGATTCCTATGGTGGTGCCTTTTTTATTTTATGTGATATATGCATTTATGATGAGATGCAATGATGATACTACTTTATGTATGATGTTACTTTATGATGATGACAATAATGTTCTATATGTTCCTAATAGATGCCATGTTTATGATGATGGACACATTGATGCATGATTATGTATGTATGGATTATGTGGTATATGATGCTTTATGTTATGATCCTAAATGTGTATGCATTAATGATATGGATGATGTATGAAAATGTTTAATGTGCGTATATGTTATGTTAATGCAAATGATGTATTTATGCTAGTGATGTAAATGCAAATATGTGAAGGGACTTATGTAAATGCATAATGTACTAATGCAATTTCTATATGTGAGCATGTATGCAATTATTTTTGTATGTCACATGATATCATCAGGAGATGGAAGAAGAGACACGACTAGAGAGAAGGGGATGGATGTTAGTTCAGAGAAAGAAGCCTTCAATATATTGCCAAATTACTAATAGGTGTTGCTTTAATTATCATTGGGAGGATTATTGTAATGGCCAATAAAAACCATGATATGACATAGATCAATGGTGTGCAAGGTCGTACAATCACATAGAACAAGCAATCCCAAACAAGGATGATCATGACTCATATGAGGAACTCAGTTACCCCAGTATTTTTGTCACAACCAACCAAAAACAAGAAAGACGAGCCATGAAACATCGTTGCTCCTGTAAATCCTATGCAGGACATCCTCGAGGAACTAGCAACATGACAGTCTAAAAAGACAAGATAAGATAATCATCATGATAAATCATTGCTCCTCTAAATCCTGATGACAAGACATCCTCAAGGAACTAGTAGCATGACGAAATACAAATGACAAATGCCAATATTAAAGATAGTGTTTGCCAAGTATGTTCAAATGTCAAGTGTTTAATGTCGAGATGTTAGGTTTGACAAAGTCTAGGTTTGTGTGTGACAGATGCCAGGTAATGCCAAATTTAGGAAGGACACATCCTGAATGATGTCGATGTTGAGAGGATAAATTCTCAAATGTCATGAGAATCCCTCAAAATGCTAGATGATAGTGTCAATGCTTTGGAAAGAAATATCATAAAGCATAAATATATGATGAGAGTTGTTCTTTGGAAAGACGTATCCAAAGAATAACCAAGAGTTGACAGGTTGACTTGTTATAATAGTTTGACCAAAGTTGACTAGATGACAAAATTGATCGCATGCTAGTGTTGACATCCCAATTTAGTTGAAATGTCAATTAAATGATTTGTCAAAGTTTTTTTAAGAGTTGCCTGATTTAGGACATTTGTGAGAAAAGGACAATTGCCTCAACAGACCCTAAGGGACTAAACCTAGGGGGCCTCGGGGGCACATCAATGATGGCCTTGCCTACGTCATACACTTAGAGACCACGTAGTTTGACTTTGACCAACAAGACTAATTGAAAATATTTAATTTATTTTGAAGATATCTGATGTGTGTGATAGTGATTATTGTGTGTATGAAAATATGAGTGCGTAAATAAATTGAAACAGTTATTCAAACACACCAATATAACATTAAATCAAAGGAAACAAATAAACAAAACAAACTCTTATGCGAATGGCTCCTTCGAAAGTGTCATATTGTCCTCTATCTTTAGTGTTTTTGTTGATTCCAGTTTTGTATTCTCAGATTGTAGGCTAGGCTCAACAAACTGTCTTCCTAAAGAACGAGATTTTGATATGATGTAGATGCAAGATTACACTATGATAATGATTTGAACTAAGAAGCTTAAAATAAACATGATACTATGATAAATGAACTCTAAATGAATTAAGTGCATGAACTCTAATTAATTGCCTATTACCAATGCTTGGATTCACACAGGTATTTATAGAGTTTTTCGAATAATTCTGATTGGATGTCTTGTTTGACAGTTGTGATAATTCCTGGTAGATCGAATGGTTGAAAAAAGATGAAACTAAGGAGAAAATAGAAGGAACCTAAAAACAAGATTTTTCTATTTTCAAGAAAGAGGAAAAAGAAAAGAAGATAAGAAACCATCTTTCTTTAAAAGAATAAAAAAAAGATTTAAAGCTGATAAATAATTAATAAAAAAAATCAATTATTTATTTGTGAAGGACATTCAACTTTTCTTAATTAAATTAAATATTTAATTAAGCTTTAATTATGATATGAGAAGATTGCACAATTAAATAAAATACCTAATTGTGATTTAGAAAGAAAGCATAAGATATTTTTAATTAAATAAGATTTATTTAATTAAATCACTTTTATGAAATTAATCAAATGAAACATTTAATTAATTAGAAGAAGAAATTAAAATAGAAGAAAAGGATATTTAAATTTAATTAAATCAAAAGATTTAATTTAAATTCAAACAGTTGATAATTAATTTAAATAAATAGAAAGCATTTATTTAAATAATTAAGTGGACATATGAAAATAATTAAATAAAATAAATTTATTTAATTATGGAAGAAGAATAAGATGAATGAACAATATAATTAAATTAATTAAATTTAATCATATGTAGAAGATTTTAGAAAACTAATTAAATAATAAATATTTAATTAATTGCTAGGATTATAGACATGACCATTTTTATGCATATACATTTTGCCCCTCTTTGAAGTGATGTGTGAAACGCATTGCTTCAAAGAAAATAATAAAATTTTGGCCCTAATATATTTCTGATTTTTGATGTCGATGATGCCCCTTCGGGAGGTAAATCACGGAAGAAGTTGATAGGGATACGGGAATAGTGATTTAGCTCCCGATAGATGATGTGTCTGATGCCCCAGTGAAAAAGAGGATGAAAAATGGAAACTGCCATTAATGCCCACCCTAAAAGACCCTTATAAGGTAAAAGGGGTAAAATGAAATGTCATTTTCACCCTGTTGCTACAGTAAAAATTGACCTCTGATAGTGACTTCGCGAGATGGAGATCCCAGTGCACAGGCATAGATTTGAGCGAGCGCGACGATACCAGAGACCAGCGGCGTATGGACCACCGGTGAGTGATTCAAACTGTTTATGTTGTCAAATTATGCATTTTAGATCGATTTTGCATTATTTTTAAATTGTTTTGCAATTTTTTTTGCACGTTTTAGCGCATTTAGGAATAGTTTTAGCGCATTTGACGAATCCTTTAGCGCATTTAGGAAATTCCGTAGTGCATTTAGGAACAGGTTGAAAATTGATCCTTTAGCACATCCGATAGATAAAATAGTGCATCTAGGGCAAGATCGGCTAGATAGGTGTAGTAGCGCATCTATGGTACATAATTGCGCATTTAGGAGAAATTGATAGAGTTGCGCATATAGGAGTTAGAGTGGCGCATCTAAGAGATAGAGTAGCGCATTTAGAGTGTTAGCGCATCGAGGAAACAGTTGAGCGCATATGAGAAAAGCTTTAGCGCATATGGGCGACAGAGTTGCGCATTTAGGAAATTTTCCCCAGAATGCTTGTGTGATGAAAAATGATGATTAAAATTACTTCCTTAGTCAATAGATAGATAAATTGTAGGACCATCATGCTGATAGGATAGAAAATCTGATAGAGAACTGATAACTTTGCTTCCACAATAGAAAACAAAGAGTAGATAGCTGATAATTTTGTGACGAACGATAAATAGGAAAATGATTGATTGAGGGATTTGAATTTGATAACTTTGCTTCTCGCGATTGAAAAACAAAGAGTAGATGTTTGATAAATTTGCTTTCCAGAAAAGAAAAATAAATAGAAAATGATGATAGAGTAGATTGATTTGACATCCTGATAGATGGATGTAGCACTTGATATGGGTCTTTGATATGTGTTGCTGGATAGATAGATCATGTGATATGGGTCTGATTGATGTGTTTTTTTGTTATGGTCGAACAAAATAGGAGGCTTTTAAAAGCCTCTAGGTTAGAGAGCGGTTCCCACTATGTTGGGAGCGGATAGGAGAGCTTACTCCTGTTGAGCTACAACTGATATCAGATTGTGGATTGGGACCGTTGTTGGCCATGCCGTGAGGTATTCGGGCCAACAGGGGGCTGTTGACTGCTTTGGCAAAGAGATGGCATTTAGAGCATAACACCTTTCACCTGCCGACGGGTGAGATGAGTGTGATGCCTGAGGATGTGTACCGGATTCTTCAGATTCTGGTTGTTGGTGCCCTTGTGGTTTACGACCACAAGGAGATTGGTGGGACTGAGGCACTGTAGCGGATATGTGGCGATCCAGGCATCTATGGTTACTGGATAGATTGGGATGATTTTAGCAGGTATCCTGCGTTAGTTGCTGTGTTGGCTGCATTTGTCGGAGGTTTCCTTGGACTGGACCATCGGTTGAAGGGATTCACAGTTGGTTGGGGGAGGATGCTGGAGTGGATGATTACACAACCACGGAGGTTTGCTTGGGGGAGCTGTGTCCTGGCCGATATGTATCACGATCTACATCGGATTGTCTATAGAGGATCGACGAGCTTGGCGAGTGGAGTGACATTGCTACAGATCTGGGCATGGGAGCACATTGCAGTCACGAGACCACTTTGCACGAGAGCTAGACCAGTAGGGCGGCCCTATGTATATGCATATTCTGGTGCAGTTGTCTAGCAGAGGCTGGGCAAGGTAGATTACTAGCGACGGGTGTTAGATGATGTCGATGCAGTGATATGGAGGCCCTACACAGACTGCGAGGCGTGGGCGACAGATCATTTAGAGATGCCTTTTGTTTGCCGACCACGATATCTGATAGGGCGGACGCCCTTTATTATTGAGAGATTTTTGGCGTTACGGGTTATAAGGCAGTTTGGATTCACGCAGGGGATGCCCCAGGGTGTTGCTCATTATGGGCGGCGCAAGGGGAATGTAGGATGGGGACCATGCATTCCATATCAGGCAGCGTATACAGAGTACTCCACCTTATAGCCAGAGGTATGGGCAGACAGACCAGAGGTACAGGATGTAAGGATGACGAATGATTATGCACAGTATTTTCATACGCATCCATTTCCACCGTTTACAGTGCCAGATGGGCCATGGGTTATCGGGATAGTACCATCGCCAGGAGCAGGGATACAAGGGGATGTGGCTGGTGGGGAGCAAGCGATGGGTGGAGGAGAGGAGGAGGGAGAGGAGAGTGAGGAGAGCGGAGATGGGGAGGAGGAGGACAGCTCAGATGATGAGGATGATAGGGGGGATGATGGAGATGAGGGGAAACATGAGCGGTTGGACAGCCTAGGCAGAGCACAATTCCTCGGTGGGCTAGATCTGGTGGCAGATCGCAGACAGTGATTAGGGTGTCATCCTCGTCTCAACAGGCACAGATAGTTGCCTTGCAGGGTCAGGTGTAGACCTTTCAGGGATAGCAGGCATAGCTATAGAGCCAGCTAGCATAGGCTCAGAGTATGATAGTGCAGTTATAGGCATAGCTTGCACAGGCCCAAACACAGGTTCAGGCTCAGGCACAGGCACAGGCACAGGCATAGGCACATGTGCCCGCCCCTGATTCCCAGGTGGCACAGTTGGTTGTAGAGAGAGATGCTCTTAGACGCGAGCACTAGAGGCTGAGGGTGTGGCACAGAGACTTATGGGTACCATAGAGAGTACCTCCTTGCGAGAGGCCATTGTAGAGGGGTTTGAGGTAGCCAGGGAGGCCGAGTATTACAGAGTTCGCTACGAGGAGCTATGCCCTCCCGAGCGGTGAGAGCCTTATCCTAGATCTCACAGCAGGACTAGGACCCAATCCCGGACATCGACACATGGCAGAGAGGTTACAGGGCCTCGACGGGATCCTGATGCAGGTACGAGTGGCAGGCCGCCTCCTTCCGGACCAGCTCCTTTGGGGGCATCCACCAGTTAACCGTTTGGGGCCGATTTATTATGTATATTGAATTTTGATCATGTCTCATGTATTATGTTTTGAACCTTTTAGTTTGGACATTGGACACTTGTATTATTTTGATGAGCGATGATATGCAGCGGTGCTATTTTTGATGATGATATGTTTATGCATTTGTGATGTGATATGGATGTTTATTTATATGCATGTATGATATGAGATGGACTTTGATATGTTTTTATTATATATGCAGACTAATCTTATGATGCAGGATGGTTTAGTGATTATGATGTGAATGCCATGATTTGTGATGATGTATATATGTGAGATTTTATTTTTTTGAATTGTTCAATGTAGGAAATGCATCGTGGCATGATAGGGAATGAATGTGATATGAAATGATGATAGTGGTGAAAAGATAAATGATATGTGTTTGTAATATTTATGTAATGAAAATGGTAATGTGATGATAATGAAATAAAATGATTTAAATGATAAATGAGAATGGTGAGGGAATGACAGTGAATAATAAATGATATGGTAATGATAAGAATGAATGGAATGATAATGATGAGGATAATGGTAAAACAAAAATGATAAAAATGATAATGACATATGAGAATGATGATGATAGTGGTAAAATGAAAATGATAATGATAAAATGAGCATGATGATGATGAAATGATAAATGATAAATGGTAAAATGAAAATGGTAAAGTGAATGAATGATAAAATGAAAATGATAATGAATGATCATAAATGATAGATGATAAAATGATAATGATAAAAGGGTAAATGATAAATGATAAAAATGATAATGAATAATAAATGATATGGTAATGAGAAAGATAATCAACGAATGAGGAAAAATGGATAAAATGAAAATGATAAATGAGAATGGTAATGATATGATATGAAATTATAATGATAAAAATGATTAAATGATAAATGAAAGTGGTAATGATAACAATAATGGTAAATGATAGCGATGGAATGAATGATATGGTAATGATAAATGATAATGACAAGTGATAATGAAATGATGAATGCTAGATGAGAATGAAATGATAAACGATAATGATAAACATGAATGAAATGATAAATGAAAATGAAATGATAAACAAAAATGATAAAAATGAAGTAAAAATGAGAAATGATAAAACTGAATGAATGAAATGAATGAGAAAGATGATAAGTGATAAATGATAACAATGACTAGATGGAATGAATGAAATGTCCAAATGTCCTCCAAAAAAAGTTCAAACGATATGACAACCGTTGATGCCTTCATTCGGCCTTTCAAAACACTGATGTGAATCCAATATGTAGATATATACAATGATCTAATAAATATGCAACTAAATGACACTAACCAGTTTGTTGAGCCTATTTCAAGCCTTCTTGAATCATCATAGAACATTTTGAAATGTTGGAAGTATGTACAAGGATCAGAGGGGAAGTTAGCACCAATGATGACTAGAGTACAACTTTCATGATTTTTGATATAGCAAGCGAACACAAGCATCGAGGTATAATTGAATCGAGATGACCTGACCATTTCTTGCATAAACAGACAAAGATTAACCACCTGTCTGATGCAAATGTGGAACTGTCATCGATGATATTGCTTTGGTCATCATGTCCTGTGACATATTTGCATCAGATTGACCGTTAATCTCAAGACAGCAGACAAAGAAAAATCATTCTTGTTCCTTGCCACTCTAGTTCAGTACATCCTTGAGTGTGCTCCAGAGTAATGATGTCGAAAATCAAACAACCTCTATTCAAAATGTAATACTATTATTTCATACATTATTCAGATTTTTGGATCATCCAATAGACAATGATATGTTATCTACTGAAAAGTGTTTCATGAGAAGGCTCGATGATCTAAGGATGTTTCAAGTGAGTTGATTGTTTGTTTGTATGATCGGATCCTAGGACATAGTCTAGCTGTTTTGGTATGTTCTAAAAGTTAAGTGCCCCCAATTGAGTTTTTGCCCCATTTATTTAACACAACTTGCGAAAAGGGATATGTACAATAGTCAAGCCATGATAGGACGTTTTAGGCAAAATGATGGCAGGATGATGTGGTTAAAACCCTAAGATGCGAAAAAGATGTTAAAAAAAGGAAAGCTTTGAAAAGACAAAGTGCAAAATAGGAACTAATAGATGGAGAGGTACGGATAGCGTCTGTTTGCCAGATTTTCACTATCTGTATTTATTGCATTTTTCTGATTTCTTTCTTATTTTTTTTTTATTTTTCTGTCAATAGACTGCCTATTTGCCAGGTTTTCACCCTATGACATGTTTTTGATTTTTTTGTATTTCTTCAGGACTTTTTCTGATTTCTTCAGGACTTTTTCTACTGTTTTTGGATTTCTTCAGAACTTTTTCTGACTTAAACATAATATTTCTTAAGATGCATACTGTTGATGGGTTCATCAAATAAGTCTCCTTCTGGCGTTGATAACTTGTATGCTCCCGAACCGTAGACTGCAATAACCACGTAAGGGCCTAGCCAATTTGGTTCAAACTTTCCTTTCTTTTCTCTGTCTTGTTGATTTCATGGGTTCTCTTTTAGAACTAGATCCCCCACCTGGAAGGTACATGGCTTTACTTTGTGATTATAGTTACGAGACATCATCTGCTGGTATGCTTTCAAATGGTCAGCTGCTCTTTGTCGCTTTTCATCTAGAAGTTCTAACTCTTGTAGTCGGGAAACTCTGTATTCATCATCTGTTATGAGACCTTTCAGCGATACCCTTAGTGAAGGTATTTCAACCTCTAAAGGTAATATAGCTTCTGCTCCATAGACAAGGGAAAAAGGTGTTGCTCCTGTTGGCATTCAGACACTAGTTCTGTAGGCCCACAAGGTAGGATTGAGCTGAACATGCCAATCTTTCCTTGAGTCATTGACAGTCTTCTTCAAAAATTTTAGTATAGTCTTGTTTAAGGCTTCTGCTTGGCCATTCCCTTGTGGGTAGTAAGACGTTGAGTATCTGTGCTAAATATGGAATCTTTCACAAAGTTCATCAACATCCTAATTCTTGAAAGGTCGACCATTATCTGTAATAATAGCATTAGGAATACCATATCAACAAATAATGTAGTTGAGTATGAAGGATGAAATCTGTTTTCTAGTGACTTTAGAGAGAGGTACTGCCTCAATCCACTTAGTGAAATATTCAGTCGATGTGATGATGAACTTATGCCCATTTGAGGAGGAGGGATGAATTTTCCCTACTAGATCTAACCCCCATTGAGAAAATGGCCAGGTTGGCGTGAATGAGTGAAGTTCTTGTGCAGGAGCATGAATAAGATTCCCATGAATCTGACATTTTGAGCATGTTTTAACAAAAGTGAATGATTCCCTTTCCATTGTAGGCCAGTAGTGACCCATTCTAATCAATTTCTTGGATAAGGTTAGTCCACTGGAATGAGTACCACAAATGCCCCCATGAACTTCTTGTAAAGCTTTGTCAAATTCGTCACATTCAAGACATCGAAGTAAAGTACCATCTAGACCATGGTGATAAAGGGTATCAGCGATAAGGGTATATCAAGAGGATTGTCGGATAAAGTTACGTTTTTGGTTGCGGGATAAGTCAGGTGGTAAAATGTCATCTTTTAGGTAGGTATAAATCTTACCATACCAGGGTGAATCAGATCCTACCAAGTGACAAATAATTTGGCTCTCAGGTGTGTCATAGGAAGGTGTAAATAATTGTTCCACCAGAAATTCATAGCGAGTCTATTTTTCTGGGAGTTGTACCAATGAGGCAATCGTAGCCATAGCGTCAGCTGTTTTGTTGTCAATCCTTGGAATTTGTGTGAACTGAATGTTTACAAAGTACTTTTTGAAGTCATCAATCATCTTCTTGTATGGCAACAACTTGTCATCCTTAGTCTGATAATCATCATTGATTTGGTTAATGACTAACTGTGAGTCACCATAAACTTGTAGCTCGGTAATCCTCCATTCTAATGCTGTCTTTAATCTAGTGATGAGTGCTTCATATTCGGCTATGTTATTGGTGCATGGAAACATTAGCCTATATGACTGAGGAATGGTATGTCCTTGAGGGGTGACAAAGAGAATGCCCACCCTCAATCCATGTTGAGTAAAAGAGCCATCGAAGTATAAGGACCATAGCTGCTTAGATTCTGCCGTGAAAACATCAGCATCCAAAAATTCAATGTGTAAGGGGTGCTCTATTTGTAGAGGAGCGTCTACTAATTGATCAGCAATAACTTGTCCTTTGATTGCCTTGTGATCAACATAGTGGATGTCAAACTCACTCAAAATCATGACCCATTTTGCTAACCTTCCTGTTAGCGATGCTTTACTTAGTAGATACTTGAGTGGGTCAATTTTTGAAACAAGATTGATTGTGTGAGTTAGCATGTAATGTTGGAATTTCTGTGAAGCAAAGACTACTGCTAAACAAGCCTGCTCAATAAAAGTGTAGTTAAGTTCATGACTTGTCAGCGTTCTGCTAATGTAATAGATTGCACGTTCTTTCCCTTCATGGTCTTCTTGTGCTAATAATGCCCCCAAGTATGTCTCGGTTGCAGCAATATATAGGATCAATGGTTTGTCTGGATTTGGTGGTACTAGAACTAGTGGGCTCATCAGGTACTGCTTGATTTGTTGAAATGCCATTTCACATTTGTCATCCCATCTAAAAGGAACATTCTTATGTAGGAGATGTGTGAACGGTAGACTTTTGTCGACCAATTGTGCAATGAATCTTCTGATGGACTGAAGTCGCCCTTGTAATGATCTCAATTGACTAATGTTCTTTGGAGGAGGCATCTTCATGATTGCCTGAACTTTAGCAGGATCTACTTCAATTCCCTTTTCTGAAACAATATATCCTAACAGCTTTCCGGATGTGACCCCAAAAACACACTTCTTAGGATTTAGGCAAACTTTAAATTTTTCCAATCTGGTAAATATTTTAGACAGTATCTCCAAGTGTCCTTCTCTGGTGTATGATTTTGCCAATATGTCATCTACATAATCTTCCATGAATGTGTGCATCATGTCATGAAAGATCGTAGTCATAGCTCTTTGATAAGTAGCTCCAACATTCTTTAAGCCGAAAGGCATGACATTTCAACAGTATGTTCCCCACGGACAAGTGAAAGTTGTTTTCTCTTGGTCTTCTAGTGCAATCTTGATTTGGTTGTAACTAGAGAAACCATCCATTAGTGAATACATGGCATGGCTAGCTGTCAAATCAACTATAGTGTCAATGCTTGGAAGCGGAAAGTGATCCTCTGGACAAGCTTTGTTAAGATCTCTGAAATCAGTGCATACTCTTACGTGTTTATCTGGCTTTGCTACTGGTACAGTATTCAAGATCCATTCTGCATAGGCAATTGATCTTATAAAGCCTGCATCGAGGAGCTTCTTGAGTTCTTCCTTAACCAATAGTGCTACATGAGGATTCATCTTTCTGAGTTTTTGTTTTACTGGTTTAACTCCTGGCTTGATAGACAAGTGATGCATTATGAGATCAGGATCAAGGCCTGGCATGTCTGCATATGACCAAGCAAAATTAACTTGATTTTATTTGAGAAAGTTCATGAACTCTGGAATTTCTTTATTTGTCATTGATTCAGCTATATGTAGGATTCTTGGATTGTCTGTAGTTGCAGTATTGATTTCCTTTGTAGGCTCGATCAAGACGGGCGATCGCTCATGATAGTGCTCCAGGAGAGTGTCAAGAGTCCCATCAGGTGGTGCCTTGAAAAGGTTTTCACCCTCTGATATGCTCTTTATTTTATCTTTTATTTGATCTAGTACTGCCATTGTCTGGTTTTCACCACTAGATCATTTTTCTTTATTTTCATTTTTGCAGCTAGGAGACTTGACACTCTCTTGATTAAAGACTTCATTCCGAAAATCGCTAGTGGAACAATTATTTACATCATTGGCAGAAAGGAAGTTTATGATAGCTTCATCATTTGGAAAAATAGGTATATCAATAGGTTCAGTTAGATCCCAGTCAATGAGATCAGGATGGATTAACGGTAACAAGTCATCTGGTCGTGTGAAATCGGCGATGGTTAGGGTCAAGACAGAGTTATCGGTAGGATCCAAGGTATGAGGTAGGTCAATGATGGTACTATTCTCTTGATAGTCTTGTTCATTAAAATCCAACTCAGTATCATTAGACTCATAGTTGCGTTGTGGTTCAGATTCTTGTGGTTGGGATCCTGAACCTTCTCCTTTGATTAAAGTGGGTGTATACTTGTGTATGACATCTACCTCTTTGTCCCTCCAAAATTCATCATTGTGAATGGTATCCCATTCATATTTAGCAGAATCGGTATCAGAATTATTTTCTATGAAATTCAAGATTGATGCCAAACATGTCTCTTTCTTATCGGAACCTTCTTGCAGTGCAAAAATATTAATTTGTGATTGTTTAGATGAGGTAGCATCATAGCCTATTCTAGTTTTATCATATGCAGCAAGCCCTGGGAGATGTATAGGCTCAACTACACCTTCTTTTCTTTTTCCAAGAGGACCATTGTCATATCCCATCTTTTGCATGATGGAATATCCTTTTCCATATTGATCTGTTGGTAAGGTGACATTTAGAACTGTTTCCTCTTCATCCTTATAGAGCCAATCCAGAATTGTTGTATCCTCAAGATCTCCCATGGGGAATTTTTCTTTGATAAACTGTCCATTGAACTTAGTAATTGGCTCTGTTTGTATTTGTGCTGATGTTGATGCTACTGATATCTGTTGTTGTGCCATAGAAGGTTGTCCATGTGATCGAGGAGATGTAGGTAGATTAGCAAGACAAAGGGAATATTCCCCAACTCCACTTTCCTTGAACTGCGGTTTCTTGTCAAAGCTTTTGGCTAATTGACTGATTTGTGTGTCATGCTTAGGAGAAGTATTAGCAAGTGCTTCTCGATTATTCAGAACCAAAGTATCCTGATGAACTTTGACATTGGCACAAGTTTGGGTGTTTGAATTATCAGCTGGGATAGTGATTTCCTGTCCATCATATGGAAACTTAAGACATTGATGGTAAGTGGACGGAATAGCTTGCATTTCATGGATCCAAGGATGACCCAACAAGATGTTGTATGCAAGATCTCGATCTAAAACTTGACAAAAGGTTTTTTTGATGATAGGTCCCACTCTGATTGGTAGCATGATTAGACCTTTAGACGTTCTCTCCTCATCATCATAGGCTTTTATAGTAATCTTTCTTCTAGGATCAATGGAGTCTTCTGCAAATCCTAATGCTTGGACCACCTTCAAGGTACATATATTTAGACCAGCCCCTCCATCTATTAGAACATGTTTAACATGGAACTTATGGATCATGACCTCTAAGTATAATGAAGAATTATGGGGATGCGTCATGGAAACATCATCTTTGTCTGAAAATGAGAGACAGGTGGGTGAGGAAAAATGTCCTACCATGGCTTGAAATCTGTTGACATCCAAATCTGTGGATACAGTTGTTTCAAAAAGGGCTTTGTCTAAAATTTCCTTATGTGCAAGGGAGATCTTCAAGAGTTCTAAAATGGAGATTTGAGCCAGATTTTTTTGAAGTTGGTTAACTAAGTCATATTGATATTGAGGAAAGGTCTCAGTGGATTTTGAAGATGTGCCCTTCAAGACAACTTTAGCTTGTGCTCTCGTTGTGACATTCACTTTTCCATTGTCTACTTTCTCCTTGATTTTTATAATTTTGACTCGCTCATCGTCCGTATAGAGGTGACGGATTACATTGTCATCAATTTGGTTCACATTTTTGTCAGAAAACTCTCCCTTTTGATAATTTGGTAGAGGATTGCGAAATGCTTGGTGATCTTCGTTGGATTTTTGTTGTCCTTCTACTGTGATAATTCCCTTGTCAATTAGATCTTGAATAGCATGTTTCAAAGCTTGACAGTTGTTTGTACGATGACCTTTGCACCTATGGTAGTCACAAAAATAGGCCTCATTCCATGATGGAGGTTTTACACTAGGTTCATAATTGCATTGCGGTGGTAACGTAAGGACATTTTTTTCCATAACCTCTTTGAAAGCGGATTCCAAGGATTGTCCTAGTGGAGTGAAAGTTCTTCTATTGGAGAAGAATGAAAAGCGTTGTGGGTTAGTGTTTGAGGTACTCCCTAAAGTGTTGTTGTTGTAGTTGTTCCCACGATAGTTTTGGTTGTTGGCAGTCCCCTGATTGTTGTTTATTGGAGGGGGATGATTGTTTCCTAGATTTACAACTGAATTGACATTATTATTACGAGTAGTGTTTGGAGTGCTTAGAACAAATGGCCTGGTTGTGATATGATTTGCATCCACAACACCATCGTTTACAATGTTTTTGTTGTGAGTCCAAAATTTAGACTTGTCTTGATTGTTGTAATGGTTAGATGAGGTAGGGTTGTCCCTATCAATTTTTATTGTCCCTCTTTTAACCAATGCACTTTCAATGGTGATGGCATCCTCAATCAATTTCTCAAAAGAAGGTGGACAATGTAGATTTAGGCGATAGCTCATTTCTGAGTTGAGGCTATTGATGAAAGTAACCATTTTTTCCTTTTCAGGGACATGTCGTGGGTACCTAGTGAACATTCTCCTCCATCTTTGAAGAAAGGTAGTGAAAGGTTCTCTAGGTTTTTGTGCAACTTTGCAAAGATCAATCATGGTGATTTGGTGTTGAATGTTGTAGGCATATTGTGTTATGAACAGATTGATCAATTCCTCAAATGTTTGAACAGGAGGTGTAATCTTAGATAACCATTCCATAGAGTTAACTCCAAGGCTCCGCGGGAATAATCACATTAAATAAGTATCCTCGTGGGAAAATTTCAATGTCATGTTTTGAAAGTCTCTAACGTGGTCAATTGGGTCTGATTTCCCATTATAACGATCAAATTTGAGAATTTCACAGTGTTTAGGAAATGGAATCATGTTGAGACTTCTATCAAAAGGATAAGGACATATGTCATCCAAAGTGTATTTCTTGGTTGTGGTTCCCCCTTGTAATTCTTTGACTGTTCCTTGGAGTACTTTAAACTCTTGTTTAAAAATAGCTAAATCAGATGGGGATGTTTCTTCTTCTTTGCTTTTTAATTTCCCAGTATCGAAATCCTTAGGCAATTTAGCTCCTTGATCTACTAAGAAGAGAAAATACTTTTCTTTGTCACGTTGTAGAATCTTTTCAAGGATTTTAAGAAACTTGGGGTCTTGTTCAGCCTCCCTAAGGTTAATTCCTTCTTCTTGGTCATCATCACTATCTACGGGAGTTTTGTTCATGTCTTTGTTCTTGTGAAGCAAATTTTCCTCTCTATCAGCCATATTGCCGTTACTGAAAAGAGGGTTGCGACTCACACTAAAAAGAGGACTATCACGTTCACCTTCTTCTTGAATGTCGTGGGGGGGAGTGTCTTGTTGAGATGTTTCTCCCAGTTTGTTGTGTTGAGATCTTGTAAAAACAGGCATATGTAAGGAATCCTTGGATATGATCAAAGGTCACTGAAGGATTTGACTAGGATGCGTTGAATATTCAATTGAAGGTTGTGGTATATTCTCAAACTCAAGAGGTTGATCAATATTGTGATGTTGAGACAATGCTAATCTTTGATAATAAGCTTGGGTAGCCAAAGGTTCTACAGCGTAATCGTCGGTGAATCCTCTAATGTAGTCTTGGTACCTATGAAGGAATGTGCGATAATGGAGTAGGACGTCCTGACTCTTGTACTAGAATTCTCTGTGATCCAAAGTCTTTTTGTAACTTAAGTTCTTTTTGGGCTTCTTGATCCTATTGAAGACCGATTTCTTGGCGAACTTGGTTGATTTCCACTTTCTCAACATGGGAGAGAAATCTCAGAGATTTGGGTCTGTGTACCAATTTTGACAGAAACCTAAAAGAGCTATTCTGTTTCCTATATGCGCTGCAGAAAGAGGTATATGCACTAGAGAAAGAGTCAGATGTGCTGTAGAATACCTTAAATGCGTAGAAATAGAGCACAGATGCAAAGCAGAATACCCTAAATGCACCGAAACAGAGCATAAATGCACCAGAACAGAGTTTAAATGCGCTGCAGTTTTTCCTAGATGTGCTAAAACAGTTTTCTAAAGATAGTTTTTGACCAGTTTCAGCTGAAAGTTTTCATGTTCATTTTTGGATGATCCTTTATCTGAATTAATGTTTTTGAAAGCACAACAAACAATCTGATTAAAGTTGATCGTAACCAAGCACATAATAAGACAAACACAACCTAGGTTAGGCCAGGACAATATCTGCTAGACTCCACGTGGGTTTCCCCAACCGCATATCAGTAGCGTGTGAATCCAGAAGCTTGGCTGCACAGGCTCCCCCTTACAGTGCACTCTCTTATCAGGCCAACCAAGCTTCCAACCCCCATGAAACTCCCATGGTGAGCTGATCACCTCTACTACAGACTGCGAAAGTGTGGAAGGCTTCACACCGACCGGTGCTGGACTAGCAGATAGAAGGTTTTTGGCTTTCTAAACAATAGTTTTTAGTTCGGGACCTCCGTTCGAGTGGCCATACATGGGGCAAGAGATTAATCACCATTAAGGTGACACTCCAGCCTGAAGAGGTTAAGCTCAATAGGGTTTAAGGGAGTACAACTTCGTCTATATGACACATCCGCACAAGCAACTTTAGGTTTTCCCTTAAGATTTACATTTATATACCGGTTGGGGGTAGCTTGGCTTTAGCTCCGTTGCCGGTTTGAGTTGCGTTGGGGTGATGAAATCCCCAGGCAGGCCCAATTTCTAGAGTCAATAACCATTTCTCTTGCACCCAGGATCGCACAAGTGCGCAAGGGGAGAGGATACTTCGATTATCAAGTCAGGGTTACACAGGGAAAAGTGGGTCTAGTTTTTTGATCACCTAGTTTGCATAGGGTGAGAGCATAATTACCTACCACTTTCAAGCACAGTCAAGAAGAGTAGACAAGTTTATTTTAAATGCACCAAAATCAAAAGTGATTTAATCTAAGTGAAGATTTTGCTTCACAACAGACATGTGGTTCATTTTAACTACATGATAAAGGTGTGGTGGCTATCCTAGATTGATTCATTTTAAATCCAACAAGAAAATGAAAGAAATTATGTCTGCGGAAGGCGTCAGACTCAGAATCTCGGTTACAATTCAGATGTGGAACTCTGCCACCCAAATGCGCAGAAACAATGACCAAATGCGTAACTCTGTTACCCAAATGCGCGAAAACAGAACCTATATGCGCAACTCTGTTACCCAGATGTGTGAAAACAGAACCTATATGCGTTAATCTAAATGCAAAAAATAAAAATAAAAAAAATTCGGAACATACTTAAATGCGCTAAAGAAAGTCCTATATGCGCTAACTAAATTCCTGGATGCTCTGCAGAAATGCCCGTATGCGCCACTCTATTTTCTGGATGCGCCACAGAAATGCCCAGATGCGTCGAAATAGTCTTCAGATGCGCCAAAATACCTGCAACATAAAAATTTCCGAATCTTCCAGATGCGCTGCCAAATGCCAGAAAACCTGCAAGAAAACCTGCAAGGAAGAAGTCTTAAAATGGGGTCATAGGCCCCACGGTGGGCGCCATTTTATGTGTGTATGAAAATATGAGTGCATAAATAAATTGAAACAGTTATTCAAACACACCAATATAACATTAAATCAAAGGAAACAAATAAACAAAACAAACTCTTATGCGAATGGCTCCTTCGAAAGCGTCATATTGTCCTCTATATTTAGTGTTTTTGTCGATTCCAGCTTTGTGTTCTCAGATTGTAGGCTAGGCTCAACAAACTGTCTTCCTAAAGAACGAGATTTTGATATGATGTAGATGCAAGATTACACTATGATAATGATTTGAACTAAGAAGCTTAAAATAAACATGATACTATGATAAATGAACTCTAAATGAATTAAGTGCATGAACTCTAATTAATTGCCTATTACCAATGCTTGGATTCACATAGGTATTTATAGAGTTTTTCGAATGATTCTGATTGGATGTCTTGTTTGACGGTTGTGATAATTCCTGGCAGATCGAATGGTTGAAAAAAGATGAAACTAAGGAGAAAATAGAAGGAACCTAAAAACAAGATTTTTCTATTTTCAAGAAAGAGGAAAAAGAAAAGAAGATAAGAAACCATCTTTCTTTAAAAGAATAAAAAAAAGATTTAAAGCTGATAAATAATTAATAAAAAAAATCAATTATTTATTTGTGAAGGACATTCAACTTTTCTTAATTAAATTAAATATTTAATTAAGCTTTAATTATGATATGAGAAGATTGCACAATTAAATAAAATACCTAATTGTGATTTAGAAAGAAAGCATAAGATATTTTTAATTAAATAAGATTTATTTAATTAAATCACTTTTATGAAATTAATCAAATGAAACATTTAATTAATTAGAAGAAGAAATTAAAATAGAAGAAAAGGATATTTAAATTTAATTAAATCAAAAGATTTAATTTAAATTCAAACAGTGATAATTAATTTAAATAAATAGAAAGTATTTATTTAAATAATTAAGTGGACATATGAAAATAATTAAATAAAATAAATTTATTTAATTATGGAAGAAGAATAAGATGAATGAACAATATAATTAAATTAATTAAATTTAATCATATGTAGAAGATTTTAGAAAACTAATTAAATAATAAATATTTAATTAATTGCCAGGATTATAGACATGACCATTTTTATGCGTATACAATTATAATGAACCCTAAAGGATTGACCTAGTGCGGCCTTAGGGCTCATTAATTGATGGCCTTTCCTATGTAGCAATGCACAGAGACCTCGTAGATCGACATGACTTGAATTTTCCTTATTTGACAAAAGACGGAGTCATGATTTTATTTTGACAACTTAAAAGGACTAGCCTAATGTCTCGGGGGCTCATTGACTGATGGCCTTGCCTATGTTCAGTCATAAAGGCAACGTAGTTCGATGATGATAAGGACTAACACAACTGACACAACGACCTATGACTCTGTTTTGGGATTTTTGAGTGTTATTTGGATATTTTTGTGTTTTTGACATGTTTTAATTTTTTTGGATTTTGAAGTTTTATTAATTTTTTTGGAGTTTTTTATGACATTTTTCTGATTTTTAGGGATTTTTTTAGGACTTCTTCTGATTTTTATGGATTTTTTCAAGACATTTTCTAATTTTTATGAATTTTTTAGGACTTTTATGATTTTTATGGATTTTTTCAGGACATTTTCTAATTTTTATGTATTTTTTAGGACATTTTCTATTTTTATGGATTTTTTCAGGACTTTTTTCTGATTTTTGGGACCATGTGCGAGACCCACTATAGTTAGGTGATGAGGGTGTTGTCCCCAGTCAGGTCTAGGACCAACCGAGTTGAATGAGAGGGCTAAAAAATGGAGGATATGCAAGACATGATGCCAACCATTGTTAGCCATGGAAAGAAATAGCAGGACTTTATGACGAATGTCATGAGGGTGTCAAAATATTAGGAATTTATTATGGACAAAGGTCGATAGAGTGATACTAGATGGAAAAGCAAAGACTAAATACACATTGAACCTATTTTCCAAGCTTTCAACATGGTACTTATCCAAAGCGCCACCAAAGTGGTTTTCACTATTGGATGGATTATTTATCTTTACTATTTTGATATTTTCTAATTTTTATGGTGTCACTAAGACGCCTGTTTGCTAGGTTTTCATCAGGGTGACAATTTTTTTTGTATTTTTCTATTTTCAGCCAAGCTCCTTGATGCTATGTGTAGAATTTACGGAGGTGCAAACTATTGATAGGTTATGTCAATTGTTCCTCATCTTGGGTAGCTAATTGGTAAGTGCTAGAACTGAATACGACAATGATGATGTAAGGACACAACCAATTAGGATCAAACTTGTTGGGTTTCTCACGGTCAGATTGATTCTTTGGATTTTGCATCAAGACCAAGTCACCAATGTCAAACTTGTAGACCATAACTCTTTTATTATAACTTTGAAAAAGGTGATTCTGATATGACTATAAGTGATTCAAGGCATTTTTTCTGCATTCTTCTAACAATTCCAACTCATGCAATCAATACTGTCGGTATTCTTCGTCATCAATCAATCCCTTCATGAAGACCCTTAAGGAGGGAATTTTGACCTTAATGGGTAGGACAACTTCAAATCCAAAGACTAAGGCAAAGGGAGTGGCTCCAGTAGGCATGTAGATGTTGGTACAGTAAGCCCATAGAGTGAGATTAAGTTGTAGATGCTAGTCATGGCTAGCATCATTGGTAATCTTCTTAATAATCTTGATAATGGTCCCGTTAGATGCCTCAGCTTGACCATTCCCTTGTGGGTAATAGGGCGTGGAGAAATGGTGTTGAATGTGGAAGTGTTCACAAAGCTCACAAATGTCTTGATTTTTGAAAGGATGACTGTTGTCTATGATGATGGATTATGGAACACCATACCAACAGATGATGTAATTAAGGATGAATTTGGAAATTTGTTTGTTAGTTATGTAAGTGAGGGGAATGGCTTCTATCTATTTGGTGAAATACTTAGTGGTAGTGGGCCATGGGATGAGGTGGGATGGATTTTACCCATGAGGTCGAGTCCACATTATGCAGAGGGCCAAGGAGAAGTGATTGACCAAAGTTCTTGTGTGAGTGTATGAATTAGATCACTGTGCACTTGACATTAATGACATGTTCTCACAAACTGAAGGGCATCCTTTTCCATTATCAGCCAATAATACCCAAGTCTCATAAATTTCTTAGCTAAGGTTGGGACACTCAAATGAGATCTGCATATACCCTCATGTACCTCACATAAGGTTGTTCATGCTTCGTCAGTGTCGAGACATCGAAGAAGTGTATTGTCAAAGTTGCATTTGTATAAGGTATCACTGATGATGGTATAACGATCAACTTTGAAGATAAAGGATTTGCATTGGTTGACCAACAAGCTCACAAAGCATTTCTAACTCAAGAATATCATAAGCGGGAACCAACAACTATTCCACTAAGAACTCGAATTGCGACACATTGTTGGGAATGTCTAAAAGAGATTGAATCATAGCCATTATGTTTGTTGCCTTGTTCTGTGCCCTGGGAACCTGCTCAAACATGATCATGTGGAAATATGATAGAAGCTATCAACCATGCATTTATAAGGCATCAAACTTTCATCCTTGGAGTCGTACTCATCATTGACCTAGTTGATAACCAACTGAGAATCTCCAAAGACTAGTGTTTCGATTTTCCATTTTATGGCCATTCGAAGTCCTATGATGAGTGTTTCATATTCAAAAATATTTTTAGTGCAGGGGAAGGTGATTCAAAATGACTTAGGAATAGAATTACCTTATGGAATGATGAACAATATACCCACTCTTGAGCCATGACCTGTATGGGACCTGTCAAAATAGAGTTTCCAATGTGATTTAGGATCCACATGAAAGATGGATTCATCTGGGAAGTCAGTTACCAAAGGATGATCACCTTGTATGGGTGCATCAACGAGTTGATTGGATATCACCTGTCCTTTTATAGCTTTTCATTCTATGTATTGTATGCCATATTCACTCAGTATGATAACCCATTTTTCCAACTGGCCTATTAATGCTGCCCGAATGAGAAGATACTTCAATGGGTTAATATTTTCCACTAATTGTGTCTTATGGTTCAACATGTAATGTCTCAACTTCTGAGCGATGAAGAAAACTATGAGACACGCACATTTAATGGGCGTGTAGTTGAGTCCATATCTAAAAAAGTGAGACTGATGTAGTATATAGCTCTTTCTTTCTCATCGTGATCATTTTGTGCAAGCAATTCCCCTAGTACTGAAGTGGTTGCTAAAATGTACAAGATCAAGGTTTTTCCCTCAATGGGTGGCATTGGGACAAGTGGTGTAGTAGATAGTCCTTGATCTATTGGAAGGCTGCTTGACACTTGTCAGTCCACAAATGGGATGCCTTTGCGCAAGAGTTATTGGAAAGGTTGGCATTTATTAGCTAATTGTGTAATGAAACATCAAATGGATTGTAGTCTACCTTGTTATGTTCTGAGTTCACTGATTCCTTTCAGTGGAGGCATGCCCAAGATTGATTTCACTTTAGTGGGATCAAATTCAATGCCTCAACAAGAAACTATATACCCCAAAAGTTTTCCTAAAGTCACATCGAAAACAAAATTCTTTGGGTTCAACCAAAAATTGTACTCTTCTAGCCTTTTAAAATTTTTATCTAGCACTTTTAGATGATCATTGTGTGTCAAGGACATTTCCAGGAGGTCATTGGTGCAGGAGCACCTAGGAACACTAGTCATTTAGAAAGTCTTGAATGCATTTTTGTTTTTGCAATATTACCATAAAGGTCATGTTGACCATTTAGATAGAATTAGAGGTTTATGAATAAGTCTTAATCTATGGTGATCAGTAGATTAAGAAGTGGAAAAGGGGTGTATGAGTTTAAAAACTCATTTTACTTAGTTTTCTAAAAATTGGCAAAAGTTGAAAAACATAGTGTGTTTTACAACTTTGCCACTTGATAGCTTACATGTCCGACCAAGAGAGAATAATTGATTTAGGTATCTTATATAAGGTGTGCCTCAACCTGAGCGCAAGGTTGGAAGCATTAGCATTGTGGTGTAAATTTGTGAAATTGAAGGAAAAACTATGTTTTTGAGGGTTATTTTCTAATTTTTGCTTCAAGTAGAGCTTTAATGGATTGAATTAATTATTTTTTTGTACATAGGATGTAGTGTTGATAGAATACAAGTTCTTTGTGCCATCTATTATCCTTTTTGATTCATTTTCAACCATTGTTTGTAAATAGTTTCTTTTCATTCCATGGCTGGTCTGAAGCAGGCAGTCTTGAGAAAATGGAGTGCTAGACCACTTTCCCACTGTACAAATTGTATGGCCCTTTGGGAACAGTGACTAGAATCCATGTGTGTACATATGCTAGGTTTTAGGGTTTGTGTGAGTGTAGGAGCTATTGGAAAAGTCTTGCCCTAGGCAAGCCAGGAAGAGTCCGGCTAGGGAAGACCACGAGTGCAGAGCACATATCTTGTAGGAGTGATTGAATTTTGTTGTCTTTCCTTTTGGAGAAGGTAGATGGAAGTCTTTCCAAGGTTTGGTAATTAGGAGGAAGCTCCATTAACATATTAGGTTAGTGAAAGATTTAGCAGATTGGAAGTAGCCAAAAAAGGCTTGAAAACCCTAGATTTTGCCCAATTTCAAGTTGAGGCCTTGTACGACTGATGAAGACTCAAGACCTCAAAAATCCTTGAAAGGTGTCCATTAGAAGCAAGAACCCCAAAGAAATATTGGTGGTTCTTTGGAGAAATTGAGAGAGACAATCAGTTTTCTCAGAGAGGGAGACCTAATTGGGGCTCTTGGGCTAGTAGCCTTTTTAACCCTAAATGAGGGTTTGAAGAAAGCGACCAAGAAATGGAGATAGGAGGATGCTTAAGAATCAAAATTGGATTGGTGTTAAAACACCTCCACACCCCTGCAAGTCAAAGTTCAAACTTTGGAGGTATAGTTAGTCTTTAGGGTAGATTGAAGGCTAAGGAAGAGTTAGAGTTTTTGCACCAAGAGTGACTTGGTTGGTTAATTTGTGATAGTAGTGGGGTTGGCCAGGAGAACCAGGGGTACCTAAACATAGACAGGGACCTATAGGTTAAGGTGGTGGAGTAGAACACCAAGGAGGTCTTGCAAGCAAGACCTAGAGCAGGAATCTATGATTGATTCCTCTAACCCCTCCCTAGCAGATTGGTATCAGAGCAAGCAAAAGATTTGGGATAGAATAATATATGTCAGAGGTTGAGTCTAGTGATTCTACCATCATGGTGACAAATGCAGAACTGGCCAAGATGGTTGAAGGACAAGAGGAAGACAATAGGCTATTGAGGGAAAGAATAGACCAAATTGAGCAAGCATTGAATGATGCACAGTTCAAAGGAAGGGCACCAAAGAAAGAAGAGGTTGTAGAGGAAGAAAAGACCCCTGAACTTGACCCTGTTTTGAAAGAAGAGCCTTTCTTGAAGGCATTGAAGGCTTTGAGTGGAAAATCACTTGAATGCATACCACTATTTAGTGGAAAAATGGAAGCTGATCTAGTCATGGATTGGATAGAGGGAATGGAAAACCATTTTTAATGTGATGGGGTCACTGAAGCACATAACGTAAAGGTGGAAAAATCAAGATTAAGATGTTCTACCTTGACATGGTGGAAGTTCATTCAGACAAAGAGGGAAAAGGAAGGAAAGAAGCCTGTTTCAACTTGGAAAGGTATGGTTGCAAAAGTGAGAGAAGCATACATGCCAGATGATTATGAAATTTAGTTACACAAGAAAAGACAGAGCTTGAGACAAAGAGACCAAGATGTGAACACTTATACTGAGGAGTTCCAAAAACTTTGTATGAGGTCTAATGTTTTAGAAGATGAAAGTCTCAAGGTGGCAAGGTATCTTAATGGCTTGAAGTGGAACATCCAAGAGGAGATGACTCTTCTAAGTCCTAAGACAGTACACCAATGTTACCAATTAGCTATTAAGATTGAGGAAAGAAGCAAGATGAAACAAGAACAGGCTTCTAAGAGCAGAGGAAGAGGCAGAGATCAAAGAGGACATAGAGGTGGATACCAAGGTAGAGGGACTGAACAAAGAAATCAGGGAGAGTCTAAACTCACAGAGAATGGAGGTGAAACTACTTCTAGAGGAGGCTATGGGAGAGGTAGAGGACCTCAAGGAGGTTCAAATAGAGGAAGAGGAGCAGGCAGGAGAAATTCTTACTTTGCTAATATGAAGTGTTACCATTGTGGACAAGTAGGACATCTAGCTTATAGGTGCCCAGAGAAATCATCTTCATCAAATACTGAGAAGAGAGTGGCATATGCTCAAGAAGAAACCATGAGTATCAAATCACCAAAGGTTAGTCACATTGAATCAGAAGTGGGGGAGAATCTGATGTTTAGTAGAGTCTTGATCAGACAACCGGTCAAGGAAGAGCCAAGGCAAACAAGAGCCTTATTTAGAGTGAGATGCAAAATACTTGGGAAAGTATGCAAGGTGATAGTGGACTTAGGGCCTACTAACAACATAATCTCAGAGGAGGCAATGATGAAATTGAAGTTGGAAAAGATACCCCATACTAATCCCTACAAGGTAACATGGTTGAACAAAGGACAAAGTGTTCTTGTCAATGAGCAGACACCGGTGGAGTTCTCCATTGGAGGGTACAAAGACAAGTTGATTTGTGATGTATTACCCATGTATGCATGCCATCTTCTATTGGGTAGACCATGGCAGTATGATAGAGGTGTCATCTATGATGGAAAGGCAAATACTATCTCATTCAAGAAGGATGGAAAAAAATTCAGGTTGCAATCACTGTCAGATGAAGAAGAAGGACAGTCAAAGACCCCTAGTGTATTATTAAGTAGTGGAAAAGAGTTCATTAACAACCTACATCAAGGAGGTGAAGGATATGTGGTCATGGTGCAACCCAAGGGAGAGGACAAGACTGAGAAAACAGTCATACCCGGAGCAGTCCAGAAGTTGCTAGAGAAGTATAAGGACATAGTGAGTGACGGAACACCAGCAACCTTACCTCCACAAAGAGCCATTAGTCATCAAATTGACTTCATACTAGGGGCTTCATTACCAAAAAAAGTAGCATACACGCTTACACCAGATCAGAATCTAGAGGTAGCTAGACAAGTGTAGGAGTTATTGGATCAAGGATTGATTAGGAAGAGCATCAGCCCATGTGCAGTACCAGTGGTCTTAGTAACCAAGAAAGGAGGAAAGTGGAGACTATGCACTAATTCTAGGGAAATAAATAGAATCACAATCAGGTATAGGTTCCCTATTCCTAGAATTGAGGACTTGATGGATTGTCTTGGAGGAGATCAGTACTTCACTAAGTTGGATCTCAACAGGGGATACCATCAGATCAGAATCAAGGATGGAGATGAGTGGAAGACCGCTTTTAAGACAAATGATGGGTTGTATGAGTGGAGAGTTAGGCCATTTGGCCTCTCAAATTCCCATAGCACATTCATGAGGCTCATGAATGAAGTGCTCAAAGACTTTACAGGGATATTTGTGGTGGTATATCTTGATGATATACTCATTTTTAGCAAGACAACAGAAGAACACCTAAAACATGTGGACATGGTACTTAAAAGGTTGCAAGAGGAAAATTTAGCCATCAACCTAGAGAAATGTGAGTTCTTCAAATAGGAGCTTGTGTATTTGGGGTTTGTAGTATCCCAAGGATCGTTGAAGATAGATCCAAGCAAGGTGGAAGCTATTCTAAACTAGCCTACACCAACCACGGGGACAAAGGTAAGAAGTTTTCATGGATTGGCTCAATTTTATAGAAAATTCAAAAGGAACTTTAGCGGCATATGTGCACCAGTCCTAGATACAATCAAAGGAGGCTTAAAAACTAAGTTTAAGTGGACTCAAGAAGCTAAGAAAGGTTTTGAGAAACTGAAACAAGAAGTGGCAACTCAACCTATAATTTTGTTACCTAGTTTTGACAAGTTGTTTACTGTGGAATGTGATGCTAGTGGAGTTGCAGTAGGAGGAGTGCTAAGCCAAGAAGGCAGGCCTATAACATTCTTTAGTGAAAATATCAATGAAGCTAAGGCAAAGTACTCTACCTATGACCTAGAACTATATGCTTTAGTTCAGTCACTTAGGAAGTGGAGGCATTACCTTCTACCCAAAGAGTTTGTAGTCTTTACTGACAATCAGGCACTTAGCTATATCAACACCCAAGAGAAGCTGAGTAATAGGAATTTAAAATGGATGGAATACATCCAAGCTTTTACCTTCACCATCAAGCACAAGAAGGGACAGTTGAACAAGGTGGCAGATGCACTAAGTAGAACATTGCTGACAGTGCAAGAAATATAGATAAAGAGCATTGGAATAGATAGTTTTAAGGATCTCTATGGTGAAGATGAAGACTTCTCGGAGGCCTACAAGGTATGTTCTGACTTTGAGAATCATTTTCATAGTCAATACTTAGAGTATAAATTGCAAAGTGGATTTTTATTCAAGGGAAATCAGTTGTGTGTGCCAAAAGGTTCTATGAGAGAGAATCTTATCCAAGAAAAGCACAATGGTAGTCTTAGTGGTCATTTTGGTATCAACAAGACAATGGAACTAGTGCAAAGGTTTTACTATTGGCCCAATTTACCAAAGGATGTCAGAAGATATGTGGAGCAGTGTGTAGTGTGTATGAAATCCAAAGAGGGAGCTAGTAATGTAGGTTTGTATCAACCTCTACCCATTCCCAATAGACCATGGGAGTGTGTTAGCATGGAATTTGTGGTAGGACTTCCCAAAACTAAGATAGGGTTTAATAGTGTTTATGTTGTGGTAGATAGATTTAGTAAAATGATTCACTTTATTCCTTGCAAAACCACTCATGATGCTAGTTACATTGCTCATCTTTTCTTCAAGGAAATTGTAAGGATCCATGGATTTCATTTAAGCATTGTCTCGAACAAGGATGTGAAGTTTGTGAGTCATTTTTGGAAGACTCTATGGAGCAGATTAGGTACCAACCTACCTTTTGGATCAGCTTACCATCCTAAGACCAATGGACAAACTGAAGTGGTTAATAGGGTGTTAGGTAACCTTCTAAGATGCCTAACCAAAGAGTATGGATAGACATGGGACTTGGTTATATCACAGGCTGAGTATGCATACAATGACAATATGAACAAGACTACAAGAAAGAGTCCTTTTGAAATAGTGTATGGGATGCACCCAAGAGGAATATGTGACCTCAGAGATCTAGGAGCTATGGAGCATAGGAGTGGACATGCAGAGGACTTCACTTAGACCATGAAAGAGATTCAGGAGCAGGTAAAGAAGACAGTCACCAAGGCTACACAAAAGTTGAAGGATAAGGTAGATTTGACAAGAAAAGATTTACAATTTGTAGTAGGATACTATGTCATGGTTCACCTCAACAAATCCAGGTTGCAGAAGGGTACATCAACCAAATTGCAGATGAAAAGAGTGGGACCATGCAAAGTGTTAGCCAAGTATGGGAAAAATGCATACAAGGTGGAGTTACCTGCAGATTTAGGGATTTCACCAGTGTTCAATGTAGTTGATTTGCTTAGATATAAGGGACCAGTCAATGATTTAGATCAGAATAGTAGGGAGATCTTCAAGGATGTAAGCAACATAGCCTTACCTACTCTAGACAAGCTACAAGTAGAGAGGATCTTAGAGTCAAGAGTGAAGAAATCTACAAGGCAAAAGGTGTACATGGAGCATCTTATCAAATGGAAGAACAAACATGAATTTGAGGCTACTTGGGTAGATGAAGCTGAGTTTAAGAAGCAGGGCATTGATGTTTCACTGATCTCTCCTCACATTCCTTAGTGTTTGTGCAGGGAGGGAGAGAATGGTGCAGGAGCACCTAGGAACACTAGTCATTTAGAAAGTCTTGAATGCATTTTTGTTTTTGCAATATTACCATAAAGGTCATGTTACCATTTAGATAGAATTAGATGTTTATGAATAAGTCTTAATCTGTGGTGATCAGTAGATTAAGAAGTGGAAAATGGGTGTATGAGTTGAAAAACTCATTTTACTTAGTTTTCTAAAAATTGGCAAAAGTTGAAAAACACAGTGCATTTTACAACTTTTCCACTTGATAGCTTACATGTCCGACCAAGAGAGAATAACTAATTTAGGTACCTTATATAAGGTGTGCCTCGACCTAAGAGCAAGGTTGGAAGCATTAGCATTGTGGTGTAAATTTGTAAAATTGAAGGAAAAATAGTGTTTTTGAGGGTTATTTTCTAATTTTTGCTTCAAGTAGAGCTTTAATGGATTGAATTAATTATTTTTTTCTATGTATGATGTAGTATTGATAGAATACAAGTTCTTTGTGCCATCTATTATCCTTTTTTATTCATTTTCAATTATTGTTTGTAAATAGTTTGTTTTCATTTTGTGGCTAGTCTGAACTAGGCAGTCTGGAGAAAATGGAGTGCTAGACCACTTTCCCATTGTAAAAATTGTTTGGCCCTTTGGGAATAGTGACTAGACTCCATGTGTGTACATATGCTAGGTTTTAGGGTTTGTGTGAGTGCAGGAGCTATTGGAAAAGTCTTGCCCTAGGCAAGCAAGGAAGAGTCTGGCTAGGGAAGACTAGGAGTGCAGAGCACATATCTTGTAGGAGTGATTGAATTTTGTTGTCTTTCCTTTTGGAGAAGGTAGATGGAAGTCTTGCAAAGGTCTGGTAATTAGGAGGAATCTCCATTAACACATTAGGTTTGTCAAAGATTTAGCAGATTGGAAGCAGCCAAAAAAGGCTTGAAAACCCTAGATTTTGCCCAATTTCAAGTTGAGGCCTTGTACGGCTGATGAATAATCAAGACCTCAAAAATACTTGAAAGGTGTCCATTAGAAGCAAGAAACCAAAATAAATATTGGTGGTTCTTTGGAGAAATTGAGAGAGATAATCAATTTTCTCGGAGAGGGAGACCTAATTGGGGCTCTTGGGATAGTAGCCTTTTTAACCTTAAATGAGGGTTTGAAGAAAGCGACCAAGAAATGGAGATAGGAGGATGCTTAAGAATCAAAATTGGATGGATTGAAATGTGTTAAAACACCTCCACACCCCTGCAAGTCAAAGTTCAAACTTTGGAGGTATAGTTAGTCTTTAGGGCAAATTGAAGGCTAAGGAAGAGTTAGAGTTTTTGCACCAAGAGTGACTTGGTTGGTTAATTTGTGATAGTAGTGGGGTTGGCTAGGAGAACCAGGGGTACCTAAACATGGAAAGGGACCTATAGGTTAAGGTGGTGGAGCAGAACACCAAGGAGGTCTTGCAAGCAAGACGTAGAACAGGAATCTATGATTGATTCCTCCAACCCCCTCCCTATCAGTCATCAATGTAGTCTTCCATTAGCGTGTGCATGAAGTCATGGAATATTGTGGTCAAGGCTCATTGATATGTAGCACCTACGTTCTTCAGGATAAAAGGCATAATATTCCAACAGTATGTACCCCAAGGATAAGTGAATTTTGTTTTGTGCTGATATTCTAGGGCGATATGAATCTGATTATATCCTGAGAAACCATCCATGAGGGACAACATATCATACCCTGTTATGAGATCTACTATGATGTCTATGTTTGGAAGTGGAAAATACTCCTACATACATGCCTTGCTTAGATCATGAAAGTCTATACATATGTGTATTTGACCATTTGGCTTAGTGACATGCAGGAGGTTTTATATCCAGTTTGCATAATCTATCGATCTTATGAACCTTTCATCGAGTAACTTTTTGAGCTTAGCTTTGACTAACAAGGTAATTTGTAGGTGCATCTTTCATAGCTTTTGTTTGACTTGTTTTGCATCTAGAATCAAGGGAAGATGGTGCAAAACTAGTGTTGGATCCAATCCTGGCATATCAACATAGGACCATGCGAAGTTGATCTTATGTTTTGAGAAATTTTGAAACTTAGGTTTTTCTTCTTCTATCAAAGAGGCTGCAACGAGAATCATTTTGGGATCATCTAGTGTGGCTATATTAACTTCTATGGTGTCCTCAATGATCTTTTTCAATTTCTCTAGTGTAATAGGAAGAAAGTCCAATCCACCATCAATTTCTCTTGTTTTATTTTAATTATTTTTGTGACTAGAGGATTGCAAAGTCTCCCTAAAGTATGCTGCCAAATCTAGATCTATAGTGAATCAGCCTTATGGTCCCCAATTAGTATGCCTTCATGAAGTCCCATGAATTCTACAATAGCTTCGCCATTCTGAAAAATTTCCATAGTGGGAGGACCTTGTTGATCCCATTCAATGATTTATGGTTATATTAGGGAGATACCATCATCAATATTCATGAAAGGTGGGGATGATGTAGAAAGCATGCAAACTAAGGCTGAAAGGGTAAAGACAAAATTTTCCTCAAAGTCCCAAGTGGATTTTGTAAAGTTGTCATCTTCATTAGAATTAGGAAAATTGCGCTCATGGTAATAATAGGGAAAAAATGAGTGGGAATAATGGTCAATATAAGGGAAAAACACCTCAAAATCATGGTTAATAGGGTTAGGTAATGACACAGGTTTGTCATCATCATGGGGCCAAAAGAGTCTTACCCAGTCTTCTCTTTTCAATGGGACTTTAGGAGGATATTTAAGAAGTTCAATGTTAAACATTTGTCTAATTTTTTCATTGAAAGAAGGCTCACCTAATTCTCAGGACATTTCATCAAGCTCATAATCACTTAGGGATCTTTCAGAACCATATTCCCACTCGTGACAGTTAGTCTCGATACGGGAGTCCTCAATTGTCTTGACACTTACAAAAGAATTTACACCCTCACCTAAAAATACATGGGTATGTGGACCATCAATCTTGATTGGCTCAAACCCTAACCTTAGATTCTTTGGTCTTATAGAAGGCATTACAAGTTATCTTCTTCCAGATTTGTTTACACCAAGGCCATTAGTTCCATCATATACTTTTTCCTTCATCATCTCATAGCCTTTTCCATACTACTATACTAGTAACAGAGGTAGGTCTTCCATGCCTTTGTAAATCCAGGCCGATATATCTTCAATATACTCTTTGTTCAATTCCCCCCATTTTGTAAAATTCATTGTAGGAGGAACCTCAAAAATCTCTTTGGGCTCTAGTTTGAAACAAGGCCTACCATAAGATTTTGGAGACTTGGGTATTTTAGTGATACAATGGGTAGTGTTCAACTTGTACTCACTGTAACCTTTGTCTTGGATCTTGATGTTAGGGTCGACACTTGGGATGGTGGAAGGATATGGTATGGTGGAAGATGAAGGGGTGGATGTGGATGGATTGGTGAGTGTGGATGGGTCAATGTATTTGGAAGAAGTGGACGTTGAAGCTTTGTGATTAATGGGAACTTGGTGTTCAAAAATGCCTCTCAAGTTGGTGCAATATTGGAAGGGATCAGGATCTCTAGGTATGGTAATTTTGGTGCCATCGAAAGAAAACTTCAAACATTGGTGGTAAGTGGATGGTAAGACTTTCAGTGCATGGATCCAAGGTCGACCAAGTAAAATGTTGTAATGTAGTTCAAGGTCCAAGACCTGATATGTGGTATCTACAATTACTAGCCCCACCCGAATATGAAGTGTGATAATGCCCCTAGAAGAGGGTTCCTCATCATCATATGCCTTTATGACTATGCTTTTGGTAGCATCCACACACACATCATAAAAGCCTAGTGCTTTGACTAGTTTTAGGGAGCATATATTCAATCCTGCTTTGCCATCTAAGTAGACTCATCTAACCTTGTGTTTATGGACGAAGAATTCAATATGTAGTGCATCATTGTGAGAGGGTTTAGGTGAGGAATAGTCTTGGTGACGCAAAGGTGATGTGATGGGGAATAGTCAAGTATCCAACCATGGCTTCAAAGTGATTGACATCAATGTTAGTAGGTACAAAAGACTCCTATAAGACCTTATCAAGTATGGCTTTATGTGTAGGTGAGATGCATAGTAGCTCGAGTATGGAGATTTGAGTAGGTGTTTTACCCAATTGGTCAATAAGATTGAATTTTCCTTTGGGTTGTGATTGTTTAGCAGAGGGACCAGGTATTGTGATCTTTGGCTGTCTAGTAGGAGGACCGGCTATTGTGACCTTGCCTCGATGGGTGGTGATATTACACTTCAGAGTCTTCTTAATGGTGATAGTATTAACATGTTTATCAATAGCTCAGAGGTGATCAATTATGGGTCCACTGGAATAGTCAAAGATAGTGTGAGTGTAATTAGCTCTGTTATTAGTCTTTGGACCTGATGTAGAGGGGTTACTTGAACCATGATCCTACAGTGGGTTTTTATGAATGGTATGGTCTGAGTTTGAAGGAATTTGTTGACCACCTATTTCAATGGTACAATTTTCAATAAGATCTTGTACATGAGATTTCTTAACTATCTACATGATTAAGTTTTATACCCTTTTACTCGATGATAATCAAAAAATGCATTATCATCCCACCATGATGGCTTGAATTGCCCTGGGTCATATGGTTTAGGGTCCTACAATGTGATGATGTTGTTTTGGAGGAGCTTCTTGAGGACAACTTCAATTGGTTCACCTAAGGGGCTGTATGTGTACCTTTTTGGAAATTTTATAGTTTTTCATGGTTTCCCTTGGTCTTGATTATTCTAGATGGCATTTTTTGTAGGTGTTGGTGTGGTCAAGGGAGCATTTTGGGGTTGAGTTCTTTTGAGTGTGATTGCAAGAGCTATCGTGTTTACTGCTTTAGTGTCAACAATGCCATCATTGGTTATATGTTTGTTTTTGACCCAATATTTGTTTTTGTCATAAGGTGGGTTTGGGTTTGTGTTCTTGTTGGCATATTTGAGTTCTCCTTTGGCAATAAGAGCTTTTTCAAGTTGAACTCCTTTGTCGACGAAGTCTGTGAAAGTGGTGCAGCAATGAACTTGCAAATTATATCTGAATGGGCCAACAAGGTTTTGAACAAACATGTTTACCTTCTCATTTTCTTGTATCTCAATAGGACATTGACTTGCTAGACCTTGCCATCTTTGGAAAAATGGAATGAACATTTTGCCAGTGTCTTCTTGAGTAGTCTTACATAAATTGGAAATGGTAATGTCAGTGTTGATGTTATAGGCATAATTTTCTACAAATTTATTAGCAAGTTCATCCCATGAGTTTATCCCTTTGGGCAAGAGAGTGAACCACTCAAGTGCAGGACCTGTGAGACTTCTAGGAAAGAGTCTCATCAAATAGGTATGTTCATATGCAACATCCATGCAATTGGTTGTAAATTCTCTTATATTCTCAAGGGGATTAGTCTTGCCTTTTATTTGGAGAAGTTGGGTACCACATATCTAGGAGGGAATAGTGGCATGTGTAAACTCGTGCCAAATGGGTATGGACATAAGTCATTGGATGTGTTAGTCTTTTTGTTGGACAATTGCATGTTCTCCACTTATTTTTGTAAGGAAACAAGTTGAGCCATAAGTGCATCTACTATAGGGTTGTTTTTGGCATCACACATGCTGGTAATGGGTATCCCATGAGTTCCCATTTGTTGTGATGGTACGTTTTGATTTGAGAGGTATTGGTGTGGAATGTATGATACATTTTGGGTTGGAATTTGTTGGTATTGAGTGTTTTGAATGGGAATGTGCTATTGTGTATGGATATGAAATGCATATGTGGGAATTTGTGCTCTAGTAGTGTTAGATTGTATTTGTGGAATTCACTACCCTTGAATGTTTTGATACTGAAGTGGAGTCATGTGTTGTGTTTTTTGGTTTCCTTGTCCAAATTGGTAAATGTGGCCATGTAGGATATATGTGTTTTGTCTATGGGGGAAAATAGTGTTGGTATTGATGTGTGATGAATTATTAACATTGGGTTGAGGACCTTGAATAGTAATTCATCTTTTGTTCCTCCCAAAGGGGTTTGATGAGTTTGTTCCCATGGCATTAGTTGAGGACCAAAGTAAAATATTTGATGATGTCATTCCCATAGCACCATATGAAGATCCAAATAAAAGGTTTGATGAATTTATCCCCATTGTATTGGTTGAAGACCCAAATGTAGCCCCAACATTTTGTGACGGAGTTGTTGATATTTGTGGGATAGATTGTGATATGGCATGTGCTATGGTTGATGTTCCCACAATAGATGTTGTGTTGACAGTGTTGGATGTGTTTTGAGTGGTGGTGCCAATGGAAGTAGCATTAATAGTATTTGTGGCATTTTGTGTTGTTACACAATGGAGGTATTGTTCGCATTAGTTGTGGTGTTGGTTGGGGTTGACTACTTTGTGTAGTATGATCAAAAGATGCTACTCTTAAGGTGTTAATATCGAACCCTCATGGAAATTTAGCCCCTTGGTGTAGAAGCATGAATAGATACTGCTCTAAATCTTGTAAGAGTAATTCCTCTACAAAGGAAGCCACTTCAGTGTTTTGGGTGACAACTTCTAAGTCTTCCATGAACACTTGTCCATTTTCATCTCTACGTATAAATTGTTCAAATGGATTGCATGATGAGGATGCAATGCTCATGCCACTAAAAGGGTTGATGAAAGATGTCCCCATGTCTGTGTTTAATTTCATGTCATTAGAAAAGTTGTAGGGGTTGTTGCCTTGTCCAAAGGGGTCCATTTGTCTTCTCTTTCTTTGTAGCCTAGTCTCAAATATATAAGATTTTCTCAAATGGATGAGGGATGATGTGAATAACAACCAAGACTATGAATGGGAATGACACTATGTTTTTGGATTTTTGAAATAAGGAGTGCAATAGTGACAATGTTGTCTAAAGGGGATGTTAAATGCCAAGTGATAATGAGGACTAAATGAATGGTGGAAGACTAAAGTGTTTTAAAGTATGTTATGCAAAATGCAAGGTATAAGGAAACTCTAAGGTGTAATCAATTTTGGTAGTCTTTTAGGAAAGGTTTACTAACCATTCAAATTTTGGTCAATGTCTCAATTTGGATTGTCAAAGGACTATTTGTAGGACTAACTGAAATGACAAGGTGACAAGGTGAGTTTTCCATACTAGACTTATGAGTTGGAAATATCTCACAAAAGGGACAAAGACTAAAGGATTGATTTTTACTTAGTCTAATGACAATCTACTTTTGAAGGCAAAGGTATCACAAAGTATGGCAATTTTTTCTACTGTAAATTCTACAAAAATGAGGACCTAAGAGTTTGTTTATGTTAAAGAATGATGATGGATCTTAAGATGCAACTAAAATTGCAATGGTAAACCTGTGGCAAAAGCTAAACACAAGGATGGACAAATTTGAGCAAATGTTTTTTTGGTTTTGAATAGAGACCACTAAGGAAAGATGTTTAAAAATAGATTGAAAGTGTTTGGTCTCGAATTTGGACAGTGATAGTGATTTTTCTAAATGACAAGTAAATGCATCATTTCAGGTATCAAATGCATTTTAGAGTCTCAAATGTGTTGTAGTTTCAACAGATGCATTGTTCAGGACCGCAGATGTGGTCCAATAGGTAAATTGCATTCTTCTATGAAGAAAATTTGTTTTAGTACAAGAAGACGCATTTTTCTATTTTTCAAATGCAGTTTAGTAGGTTACATGCATTGCATGAGTCTTGGATGTGTTGCAGTTTGGATAAAGTCTGGTTTCCTTGCAATTTTGGCAAATTTTTGACATTGTTTTAGTTTAAATTTGTTTTTTCCAGATTTGTGAAGGATGTTTTATGTGTCCATTGATTCAGAAAACACTTGGAAAACACATGATTTTATCTTTGAATGGTGGAAACAAGCACATTAAAAACAAACACAACCCTATGGATGGCAAGGACTATATTCAATGGATTCCCACTTGGATTTCTCCAGCCATGCTTATTCTTAGTAGATGATTTAGAAGCTTGGCCACACTGGCTCCTCTCCACAATACTCACTTCTTTGGGTCAACCAAGCTTTGAGTTCTCATGAATCTCCCATGATAAACTCTTCATCTCTACTAAGAATTGTGAGAATGTGGGATACATTGGAAATGATTGTTGTTGCACCAGTGAATAGAAAGGATTTTGACAACTACACAAATGGTTTTTAGTAAATACTTAGGGACATGACACCTCGCGAGTGTCCAACAAGCCACTTAAGGCTTTAATCATTCTACTAGGGTCTCTTATACCTTTAAAAGAAAAGGTAGGTACTCAGTTTTGAATGACATTGAACGGCTAAGGCCTACATACCATGAGGACTTGATAGTTTAATATTATCCTTTTATATATTGGCTCAAGCGAAAAATTGGTTGGAGTCATTCCCTCTTTCGAGGCAGTCCCCTATAAGGTTAAACAAAAGTGAATTGAAAACTTTGTTTTTGTTCATCCAAGATCGCACTAAGGCACGATGAGATTTCATACACAAATCTTTCAAACCACACTCACAAGATTGTTCATTTTAATGCCCAAATTGAAATATGTGGGTGGCAAAGTAATAACCTCTAAATGATTTTGTTTATCTAGATCACAACAAAGTGTAAGAGAATTTCATACACACTAAGAATATATCACTACACCACAAGACACATCAAACACTCATTCATTTTAACCCAAGCTTATTGTGAGAAAAGAAAATTTCTTTTTAAAATTATTGTATGAGAATGCATGCAAATTTTAGCCTTGATGAGTTTCAATGCAAGTTGTGTTCATTTTAATCCCACGAGTGAATGCATGTTCATTTTAAACCATGAAATGTGAATGCAAGTTGTTATTTATTTTTTTACTTTAAGATTGAAAAATATTTATAAAATCATCAACAAACAATGGTTAGTATCTCCTTCCAACTTGCCACATGCTACCAACAACATATCAGTAACCCAAAAAGCACTAACCTAATGAAACTGAAAAGAGAAATCTGGAAAATATTGTCAAAAAATGAAAGTACACTTGCTACAGGAAAATGTGTTGCTCTACCTATCATATGTATTGCAACATCAGATGCGTCGTTCAGGCTAGCAGATGCATTGCAATAGGTCAAATGCATCATCCTATCTATCAAATATGGCTTGGTACTGTGAGTGCATCGTTCCCAAATGCAAATGCATCATGACACATCAAATGCAGCTCATAAAGTTTTATTTGCGGCATTTTGTACCTATACCTACAAAAAAATGATGAAAAACCATATGGAAATTTGTAAAAAAAAAGTGTTTTTGGCATCAAGTTCACCAATGCAACTAAGGAAAAAATATAGGTTAGTATGAAAACAAATGCATAAACAAAACCCTACCTAAAAAATGAAGTACAATGGAGTAAAAGTGCATAAAATAAAGGAAAAGCTTCACCAAATAGCTTTAATGCCCTCCATGGTTGACCTTCATTGCCCCTCTCTATTTGCTGTGAAATGATGTTTTACCTTAGATTTTTGTGAGCAACTATGACTATGACTAAGAACTAAGCAAATATTGAAGGATTTCTACTCAACAATTGCATGTATGCAAGTATGAAGCAAGCCCAAAGTCTGATGCATAAAATATTCAAGTATGAAGTGTGACAAATAAGGTTGAAATTTCCTTTTTATAGAAAATTCAATTTTAGATGAATGGCCAAGATTGTTGTTGAGAAATTCCTTAAGATCAAGGGTTGAAATTAAATGTGACAACTAACAATTAGGGTTAGGGCAACATTAGGGTAAAATTTGAAATGAAGGGCTTAGATTTGATTTTAGAAAAATCAAATCAATGGTCAAGAATGCATGTGACAAGGAGATATTGGGCACAAAAAAAAGAGACTGCTAGAAAATCAAATAATAATTTAAAATTATTTGATTTTAAAGGCTGAACTGACCTTTTGAATTAAAAATTAATTTAATTCAAAAGTGGTGGGGTCATGTGATAGTAAATAATGATTTTAAATTATTTACTTGGTGGGAAAATAAAAAGTGGACAATTTTAAATAAATGATTTTATTTAAAATTAGAAAAAGCCAATGTGGATAATAATTAAACAAATTATAGAAATTTATTTAATTATAAGAAGACATAAAGAATTAATGACGTATTTAAATAAATAAAGTTTATTTATTTAAATAATCAGGAAGAAATAGTGGACAAATGATAATTAAATAAATTTAGGAATTTATTTAATTATAGAGGGACATAAGAAATTAGCAACAAAAATAAATAAATATATAATTTATTTATTTAAATAGTTAAGAGGAATAAAAGATGTGAATTAGTTAAATAATTGAGAATTATTTAATTAATAGTTGAATTTAGACTATAGGACATAATTAAATATTTTATTATGTTAAAAAGGAATATGGAGAAAATGAAGTTTGTAGGCCTAGGTCAATTTTATGTGTCTACGATTATGATTATGGTTTATGATTTAAGGATATGTTTATAGTTATAGTTAGTGTTACAATTATAGTTAGGCTTAGAGATGGGTTTAGGGTTAAGATTATTGTTGGGATGCTCAGGATCAACCATAAGATAACTCACCATAGGAGGATGGTAAGAGCTTGATACGAGAAGAAAAATATCTATTGCTTGATATTTTTATAAATGTACAATGGTGCTTTTAGAGCCTTTACATTTTTGTGAATTAACCACCCTAATTGGTTACGGGAATAACTTCCCAAACTATAACTATAAAATAATTATTTTCCTATATGCCTAAGTAAACTTAAGAAATCAACCTTATTACCATCATTTACCTCTCAATACTTTTATTAATAAATGATTTAAAAATACCAAATCATAATTAAAAAAATAATCTTACCAAACTTATTAATGATATTCACCTTGAAAATTATTATTTATAATTAAAAATAAATTGAAAAAGAATATAAAAAATGATAATAAATATATAAATATTAATAATAATGTTATAAATTATTTTGAAATTATATGATAAGGTTAAGAGTAAATGTATTTCTTAATTACATTATTATTTTAAAGATACATATGCCAATTAATAATATTCACCTTAGACGATTATTATTTACAATTAAAAATAAATTAAAAAAATATTAAAAATAATAATAAATACATAAAAAATAATAATGTTGTAAATTATTTTAAAACTATATGATAAAATGTAAATGTAATTCTTAATTATGTTATTATTTTAAATTAAAAATTATTTTTTGTAATAATAAATTTATTGTATTTAATTTGGTAATTTTAAATTATTTTAGATTTACACTTATTATAAAAAGTCATATTAAACTATGTATTTAAATTTCTATATTTTTGTAAAATTAAATATTTAGTAAAGCCTTAAGTTTATAATATTTCTTTAGAGATATATTTTGATTTTTTTTTATATTTCATATATTTTAATTTAAAAACATATTTTTTATGTGTAATATAAAATTTAGGATAATTCTTTTCTATCACATTTTCTAATTTTAAATAGGTTAATTTAGAAATTTCTAAAAGAAATATTGTTGCTCTATAGAGGCATGAATTTGTACCCCTTACACAAATTCCCCTTTTACACTTCCTCACCTTAGAAAACCAAATCCGAAGGTGAAATTACACATCAACAAGCTACCTCCATTCCACTTGGAATTTTTCTTTTGCATCAATAGAAGAATATTTGTCAAAGACGTGTGCATGGTGTGCAGACGTCCACACGACGTGCTTACATCCCTGATGGATTCTTGCGTCTAAAGTTGGCAGAGGCATTACACTTCCTATTAGGAATGATTTGTAATGTCCCTCTTCAACCAAATGACCCAAAAATGTGTTATTCTCCTCACATCACATTCAAAAAGGTTCATTCTTCATTCAATCCATCCTCTTTTTGCATCCTCTAAGCATTCAACTCATGACTTCTTGCAATCTCTTCACTTCCATTAATTCAAGAAGTACTTTGGAACTTCATAGCAGCAACAACACTCCATCAAATCCATAAAGCAGGTGTGGAACAAGCCATTACATTGGGGGCTTGAGGTTTTGCAACAACACCCTTCATCATAGTTGAGGTTGTGATGATTGTTCAAGCCTTCTTTCTCCATCATTGGCTAGTGAGCTCTTGGTGGAGGTGGTAACATTTTCACTCCTCTCCTTTACGATTTGGTTGAGTAGAATTATACTATTTTCTACTATTATTCATGTACTTTCTCTTTACTTCTTTATCATACATTTCTCTATCATTGCTGTCTTGGTTGTCCATGGAGGTGGAAACACCGAAATGGGGGTTTGACTGAGGCATGCCCCTATACAACCCCCAACAATTTTCCCTCTTTCTTGTGTGTAGGTGGATGTGCATTTGGAGCTAGCTGGTGAATGAGCATCTTTGTGAGATTATCTTTGTCACCTTAGCTCTCATATATTTACTTTATCATATTCATCTGTATCTTTCCTACTTCATAGTTCTATTTTGTTCCCTTAGAAATAACTAGTTAGGCCATCAACTTATTTTCTGGCAATTCATACTGTGTTTTTGGTCCTCTAGTTGTAAGGACACTAACGCACCTAAGAGATGCCAGTGTGTCATGCTATCATCCCAGAACCACACTTTCATCCTTGGGAAGAGAGCTACCTTAGGTATAGTGTTGAACCCAAAAAACCATCTCGCCTAGCCCTAGTTTAGATTTTGGGTCTGAACAGTGGTTGCAGGGCCTTATAGTCCTCATCATTCTCATCCATTATTTGAAACATTCCTATAGAGTGAGGTAAGTTAGGGAAGCCTTCTGCTCTTGGCTCTCCATGACCTAGGGCCTTGACGTGGTTGGTCCCCCTCTCTTACTTTTTTGGTGAACTCAACGTGAACCATTTTGGTTCCATTTTGTGATACTAAAAGCTCCTTTCCTTATATTCTAGGAGTGTTGTAGGTGTGAGTGTTGTGAAGCCTTCACCTTACAACCCAACCTACGACCCCTAGTAGGTGTAGTTGGAAGGTTCTAAAAGTGTTGCATAACGAAACCTTAATTGGTCACTGTCCTCTTTTGTAACCTTTGGGGGCTTTGTGAGAGTATTGTTTAGTGTGCATGATGGCTTCTTTTCTACATCAACCTATCCCCTCTGCATATCCTATGATCAATGGTATTGGTATAACCTTCACCTCGTAGGATCTTCTGATGGGTTTTAATAGAAAACCATCTCCTCTTTATATCCCTGCACGAATTAACGAGAACACTCTAGTAGGTGTTCTTGTTGATCCGACATCTCAAGTGAATATCATAATTGAGGAGATCATGCTAATCAACTTTCTCCATAAAGATGGGTATAATGCACCTAAAAGCACCATCTGCACGCACGATGGGCTTTTCGTACCTCCTCTAGGTTGTATTTTCCTCTCGGTTCTCGTTGGACCTAAATATGTGAATCTTTTGTTCGACATTTTCCTGGGGTCTGAGCTCTTTAGAGTAAAGTTGGGTATCCCTTGGCTAGTAGCTATGAATGCAGTTCCCTTGGTTGTGCACAAATATTTGAAATTAATTCATGAGTATTTCATACATGTGATCCATGACATTGGTTATAAACCACTTACAGACACGGAAAAAGTATCCCTTTTTTCTTGCTTGATTTGTAATTAATTGATAGAAAATTTGACTTAATGAGGCCTTTATTTGGTGTTGTTAGGTGTTTTTCACATCCACACTAGGTCATGGACCCTTGTAAATTGAATAAAATGCATTTATTGATGTCTTGTAAAGGTGTTGTAAAGTGTTGTAAATGACTTTCACACTTTTCTAGAACCTTATTAAACATATAAGTCTAATGAACCTATTCTTCCCCTTATAAAATTTATTTAATGGCATTATCACATTAATCTAGAAGGCTTGTGAATTAAACTTAACTTTAATAGATAGTGTTGTAATGTGTCCTACACATTCACATTGGATGTTGTGCCTCTCTAGGCTATGTGGACCTCATTTTAGTGTTGTAAAGTGCATTTAATCACACTTTCACATTGAATTTTGTGTTCCAAGACCTAATTGACCTTTACATTATCATTAATAGGCCCCTATGGCCCTATATTGTGCATCCCAAGGCATAATTTGATGAACTAACCAACTAAGTCACCATATAAACCTTATTTCCTTACTTCCCGACATTCCAACTAGCAGAATGACCCCTGTAGGACTCATTCACCATTAGGAATGAATCAATACCATCCAAGTGGGACCCATTCTCCCTTGATGGAAAATTAGTCCCATTTGATCCATTTTCAAGGTTTAAGCGCGAAAGAATAGGTTTTTGAGTTTAATTTTTCTCCATGTTAGCCTTAGGGATCAAATTAATCAGAAAATTAAGTGGATTTCCTATAAATGCAAGCCTCTAAACCCTAATTCATAATCATCTTAACTAATTCATCTCATTCATCATTAATCTTCCATTTCAAGTCAAGCAAGCTAGGGTTTTAACACTTCAAGTCTTCAAGATAGCTTTCCAAGGCATTCAAGGGAAAATTATTCATCTTTTGCTATATAAAATTAAGATCTATCATCATGGAAAGGTACTAATTTCATTATTTCATGTTTGTGATTCATATTATTTCTACATTTGGTTTAATTACCTAAAAGGGGTTTGACCAAGGCAAACCCCCATGCCCTAACATTCAACATTTCTCTGTCTTTCCTTGTGTGTTTATAGATTTAGGTATCTTGAAGACTTGGAAATCATTGAAGGATAAATTAAAAAGTTTTTGAATACAAATACTTGTTGACCAAGTCAAAATATCCATAAAAATGTCACCTATAGTGCCGAAAATTAGAGTTTCGGAAGCTGACACCTGTCAGGAACCAAATTGCAGACCGAGGGCTTCTGTTTCCACTTTTGGATTCTCACAAATTCAAAAGTGAACTCATTTTCCATTAGTGGTGAATGAGTCCCACTACTAGGCCTAAAAAGGGTTTTCTACAGTTTTGGATACCCATTTGTTTGAAATGGGCTCTGAAACAATTCCCAGATTCGAGACTAATTCCCCCAGAATGGCGAATGAGTCCCAATTGGCTAAATTTTTAGCATAAAAAATATTTCAGAATTTATTTCAAGTCTCCAACAAGTTCTCAGGTGCACACATTCAGTTTCATTCATTAATGTTATAGTTTACTTTCATTTCTAGGTCTTTTGCATATCACAATGTGTTTTCAAACAAGTTACAATTTTTAGGTTTAGCATTAATAATCAGCTTTCTTTTTCAATTTATTTCATTTAGATCATCTAATCTAGGCATATTGCATCTACATTACATTAATTTTGAGTGTTTACATTTCATTTTGGCCCATCTTTCTCCTTTTAGGTGAAAACCCTAGAAGTGCAAGAAAGACCTTGGAAGCCAAAATCTTTGTCTACATTTTGGTGAACCCACCTTTAGAATATTTTTATTTTCTAATTTGGAGTCCTTCATCATCCTAGATCTATCTTGCATTGAATTTATATTAGGGTTTTCTTTAGTTAATTTGCATGCTAGGGTTTTAAAATTTTGCATTAGTGAAAGTGCATATTGTATACACCTTAAAATGGTCACATCACATTGTCTGGTAATTAATTAAATATTTTTAATATTTAATTAAAATCTTCGAATTCTATCTGCGTATAAATAAATTTAAATAATTTATTTATATTTCTTCATTCTTTTATTTTGATTAAATAAATAAGTTTATTTAATCATCTTTTCGTATTCATTTGTTAATTAATTAAATAAATATTACGATTTATTTATATTAATTATCATATAATCTTCGTTTGAATATCTTATTCAAATAAAGATTAAAATATTATTCTTCTTCTAAATATCATTTACAATTAAATATTCCAAAATATTTAATTATTTCCTCTAATCCAATTTAGATATTCATTCTTAAAATCATTTCAAAATTCCTCTAATTCGATTCAAAAATCTATTCATAATTAAATATTTCCAAAAATATTTAATTAAATCTTTTAAATATTTCAAATTCTTCTAAAGTCACATCATAATTAAATATTACAAAATATTTAATTAAATCTTCCATAGTTTTCAAAAATCAAAAATCAAATGCAATAAATTAAATTAATTTATTTAATTTATTTAATTTGGGATTTATCTTCAACTCCCGGGAAGCAAACGGTTGAAACAAAAAATTAAATTTCTCTGTTTCTGTGCAGGCTTGTTCCCGTGGGTTGAAGACATGAATCCATCCTTCTCTCCAACCTCTCAACCTCCCCCATTTTCTTCTCAACCTCTCCATCTCTCACCATTCAAACTTACCAGACAATCTTACAGCCGTAGATTCTTGCCAGTCAGGATGGAGCCTGCAAAAATCTATAAATACAGCTGCCGGGAGCTCCAAATCATATATAGAAGTTTAAGAAAATAAACTATAGGCAAATTTCATAGCATCCATAGCATTCATAGAGTTCTATTCATAGCATAGATAGTATAGAATCATAGCAGTATAGAATCATTATGCATTTCATTCACAGCCCCTGTGCATAATCACAACCCCTGTCCATATCCGTATCATCAATCTCATCCTCATCAGCATATAGAATAGTAAAGCATTCTCATTTACATACTCGTTCTACAAGTTGCCATTTGAAGGAAGCTTAGCTTACATAATCTAAGAGCAATAGCTTCAAAAGAATCACTGTAGATAGAGAAAATGGGACGGTTCTGAAGAATAATGGTTTGCTTGATTTCATTTAGTTTTCTTTAGATTAAAGTTTCATTTAGTGTTTTTGTTTTCAAATAGATTAACATAGATAAACATAACACATTTTTGGCGCCCACCGTGGGGCACTTGCCCCGTTTTTAACATCTTTTTGCAGCTTCTTTTGACTGATTACAGGAAAAAAATAGCGGAATAGCGCAGATGACATGTTTCGGAAGCTCACCTCCAGTTTAACGCATCTGAAGTCTGTTACAGCGCCCATAATCCATATTGCAGCACCCGTGATCCATATTGCAGCGCCCGTGATTGGTATTGCAGCGCCCGTGATTGGTATTGCAACGCCCATAATCTGTTTTGCAGTGCCCATAATATGTTTTGCAGCGCCTATGATGTATTTTGCAGCGCAAATTTTTAAAGAATAAATTCTGTAATCTATAACTGTAGATTAGTTTAACTGATTCCGACGCAGCCGCGGAAAGTTAAATTTTTTTTTAAGCATAAAAAGAACCAATCCTAGGGTAGTCATTTAAAAGCATAAAATTAACCAATCCTAGGGTAGTCACTTCATTTTTCAATTTGGGCTTAAAATGAATTTTCTGTTTATGTGAAGCAACATCTTCACTTAGTTTAGAAAATTTTCATTTGGTGCTTAACAATTGAACCTTTTATTGCTTTGTCTTTGGTGATAGGCCTATGCTTTCCCCTTAACTGGGTGATCAAAATGCCAAACTCACCTATTTCCTTTTATGCATTTTTACAGCTTTGTTAAAACCTTGTAGAGAGCCTGCTCTTGTGGGAAAAAGTAATCACCCAAGAGGAATGACTCAAGTGGGTTCAAGCCAAAGCCAGGCTATTCCACCCCACTCTAAAATTTAAAGCAAAATTGGGGAAACCCTCTTTTGACGGTAGTGTGCATTGATAACCATCCCCAAAGCCTTTGTTTTAAAGGTAGGGAGGTCTCTCGAGGGAGTCTATCATTTTCCGCACCGAACGGAAACCCTTACTACGAACCTAGTGTAGTAACTAACCGAGTCAGTTTCCAAACATTGTTTCAATCACAATGCAGGGGAGGGAAGAATCTACCCCCAAGATACTCACCATATAACTGCCAAGGATTGTTTGCTCAGGGGATCCGGTATCCACTTCCATCACTCTGAGTACGCACCTGGAAAAGACAAAAACACGGGCGCCCTTTCGGGGGTGACATGGCTGTGTGAGTCGACGCAATTCTAAGATGTGGGCTGTTGATTGCTATGATGACCTACTTGAGAACTAAGAGTGAGTCTGTTTGAAGTGCTTATCATGTGTAAAACCCGTTAAAACACTTTTTGAAAAACATTTTGGTTACACACTTGATGTTTAACATAGGACTTTAAAACAACTGTTTTTAAATTTTTTTGATGTGTTTTCACTACATTAATTTAGATAAAGATCATCCAAAACACTCATTATCATATTGATTAATCTCATGTTACGAGATTGGAAATCCACAAAATTTGTAAAGAAATCTGTTTCCAAAAGGATTAAGAAGCCAAAGAAACCCCTCAACCACAAGAAATTATTGAAGAAACAACGATTCCTATATCAAAGTCGAAAATTTTTACTCAAATATAGAACCTTTCTTCATAGGTATCATGATTGTGTTAGAGGTCTTTCAGATGATTATGCCATAGAGCCCTTGTATTCACAAGCTTATTTTCAAAGAAGAGCCCTTTCTCAAAGGCATAATCATAGTCAACGCATCCGTTTTAGTTATATTCCCCAACCAGCAATCGAATATTCTACTCGTCCAAATCAAATCTTACAATAGAGAACTTAGAATATATTAGGCATCTATCATAAAATCCATCCTTTTACAAAGCCATGATCAAAATTTCATAAAGTACAAAACCATCCTTTTCTAGATCTTTTGCTTATATTCCCGCCAACAGGATTTTCATCCTTTCACTTAGGGAACAACACAAGCTACAAGATTAGAAATTTTGTGTAGAATCTTCATTCTATCTTGACTTTCATATATATCACATAAATTGCACTATTTCACTCTTTTGATAAAAAGTGAGTAAAATTTGGATACAAATCTATGCCTGTCTTCACGAGATCTCAAAAACAAATGGAAAAAGACGAGGGAGAAACCACAACCAGTAAAATGGGTGACCGAAATGAAAAAGAAGAGGAAACATTAAATCTTGATGAGTTAACAGAAGAAAAGCTTCAAGAGGCAGAACAAGATCCTCAATTTCATACTCTTATGGAAAGAATTCTAGAACGTAACAAAGAAAAATATTTTCTTTCATTATCTAATCAAGGAGCTAAGTTGCCTCACACTTTTGACATAGAAGGGATTAAACAAAATCCTGAAACTCCTCCTAATGACTTTAGTGCTCTTAACCAACAGATAAAAGAATTACAAGGGCAAATAAAGGAAATGCAAGGAGGTACAACAAAGAAATATGTTTTGGAAGACATATCTCCTTATCCATTTGATAGGAGTCTTCAAATGATTCCATTTCCAAAACATTGTGAAATTCCTAAGTATGATAGGTATAATGGAAAAACTGATCCCATTGACCATGTTAGGGATTTCCGAAACATGAGTCTTGAATTCGCCTATGATGATACTTACTTGATGTGATTATTTCCATGAAGTCTAGGTGTACAATCCATGGAGTGGCTTTCAAAAATCACTCCACCTATCAAAACTTTTGAGGAGTTGATAAATCAGTTTATCTCACAATACTCCTACAACATTCAACACCAAATAACAATGCTTGATCTTTGTAAAGTGAAACAAAAAGTAGGAGAACCCTTTACTACATTTTTACAAAGGTGGAGAAGGTTATTTGCACGATATTCTCGTCCTATTCCTGAAAAGGAAAAGATGGATATCTTTATCAATAGCCTTGATCCAGAATTAAGCTATAGGCTTAACCTTCATTGTCCTCATAACTTTGAAAAACTGATTGAAAATGCAATCACCATTGAAGGGGCCTTGGTTAAAAGGGGAGTGATAAAACTTGATAATCCAAGTACATCAAATCAAAACAACGATAAAACAAGGTTTTGGAATAGAAACAAAAATGTTGTTAATGATGGTATAGTGGATGCAAATAATTTACGAACAAGACCATCCGTTTTCAATCTATCAAGTGCTCCAAGAAACAATTCACAAGGAAATACAATTCAACAAGGAAACAACAATCAACAAGGACAAATTTCCAAGCAAGAGAACATGACCAATCAAAATACCAATCAAAATCGTGGTAATTTCAATAATAATCTTGGCAATACCCAAATATCAAATCCGTCTAGACCTTCATTCTTTTCAAATCGACGGACTTTTACTGCTTTGGGTCAATCTCTTGAGTCTGCTCTCAAGGAGCTTCTTGATAATAAGGTTATCACCTTACCACCACAAAGAGATTATGAGCCACGAGTTAAACCACCATCATGGAATGACTCGTATTATTGCAATTATCATCGATGTAAAGGTCATAGAACAAACAATTGTCAAGCTTTGAAAAATCTAGTACAAGATTTAATTGACAATGGTACTATTACAATTGAGGGACATCATACCAATGATGATCATCAAGCATTCAAAGATCCTTTGCCAAACTACCAAAAGGGGGAAACATCGGATACCAAAGCCAAAAGCATACATAATGTTGAAGACAATATAATCCGTCACATTCACGCAGATGATAATCGGATTAATGTTATCAAAATCAAAGGAAAACAAGAATATCAATAGGTTAATGTAACAACAAGAGGTCAAGCAAAGGTTGTTTTAAAAGGAAGTTCTCTAAAACAACTATTTCTTCTCCAACTCAGTATAATCTAGTTGATCAATTGAGAAAAACATCAGCTCAAATATCCATTCTTGAACTTCTCAAAATATCCCCCATACACAAGAATATTTTAGAAGAAGCTCTTGTAAACACAACCGTTGATACTGATCTAGATGCAAACAAATTTCAAGCCATGGTGGGACATTTATCTTCCCCCACTTGTCTTTCATTTTCTGACAAAGATGATGCCTCTATGACACATCCACATAATTCCTCGCTCTATCTTGAAGTCATGATCCATAAACATCGAATTAGACGTGTCTTAATAGATGGAGGAGCCGGTTTGAATATTTGTACCTTAAAATTAATAAATGCCTTAGGAATTTCAGAAAATGAAATTGATCCACAAAGGAAGATAACCATCAAGGCATATGATGATGAAGAAAGAGCTTCTAAAGGATTAATATTACTACCTATCAGAGTGGGACCTGTTGTGAAGAATACATTTTGTCAGGTTCTAGATCGAGATTTGTCTTATAATATACTTTTGGGTCGTCCGTGGATCCATGATATGCAAGCAGTACCATCAACATATCATCAATGTATCAAGTTTCCATATGATGGACAAGAAATAACTATACAAGCTGATTACAATAGTACCCAAACTTGTTCAAATCTTAGAGTAACTCCAGATGTCTTTGTGCCACATAATAGAGAAGCTCTTGTCGTTTCTTCTTCCAATCTACAAGTCCAATTGTAAGAATTGACAAAGAATCTTGATACTAAGCTGAAATTTAAAGACAAAGGGGTAGGTGAATATTCAATATCTCTTTCTACTTTACCTCCTTCTCCAAGATCACATGGTTTTCCAACTTTATCAAATCAAAAGATTGCAATCGCTTCTACATCTCAAGCTTCCGTCCCAATCACAAAGTTTGATGGAAAATTCATTAGAGCAAATACCACTGAAGAAGAAGCTGAAGATAGGGATATCCTAAATTGGCTTTACAAAGATGAAAATGAATCTCTCTTGCACATTAAGTTGCCTAAAGAACAATATGGTAAGGGGTACGCTATCATGCAAAAGATGGGCTATGAAGGGAATGGTCCTATAGGGAAATGAAGAGAAGGAATTGTGGAACCAATTCAACCTATTTCAAAGCATTCAAGTGATAAAACAGGACTTGGATATGGTAAAGATAAAGAATAATCTACTTCACAGCAGACATCATCAATTCATGAAGGAGAATCCGTATCAGATAAATCTCATGAATCAGTTTTCCAATTGCAAAATAGTTCAGATACTGATTCTAATGAATATGAATGGGACACCATTTATAATGATGAATTTTGGAGGAATAAACAAGTTGATATTATACACAAATATGCACCTGTTCTTATACAAGGAGAAGGCTCAAGGCCTCCACTCGATTATGTTTTACAAAGCGATCATGACTCAAGTGAGGAAGAATCAGATTCTAACGAGATTGATAATCAACAGGAAAATACCATTATAGACCTTGTCTACCATGAGGATGATAACCATATCATGACTTTGACAATTCAAGACCTTACCCAACCTAATGATCCTATGCCCTTAGTTTATCCAGAACTTATAGATTGGGACATTAACGCACCTATCCATATTCCTACATTCAGTAATGATGAAGACATTATAACTTTCCTTTGTTCCTCAAATGAAGAAAACAATTGTTTCATTCAAGAATCTTATACTCATGATTTTTACAAGGAGAGTGTTAAGTCTCCTAGCTGCAAAATAAATGAAATAAAAGATGGATCTATTGGTGAAAATCGAAATATGGCAGTGATAGATCAAAACAAGAGAAAAATAAAGAGTGAATCTGACAGTGAAAACCTTTCTGAGGCACTAAAGGATGAGAAACTTGACACTCTTCCCAAGTATTATCATGAAAGATCTTCTATTTTGATTGAACCAACAGAATCAATCAACATAAGTACAGTAGAGCAGCCAAAAGTTTTGCAAATTACAGCATCATTAACAGTTGAAGAAGTCCAGAAATTTATGCAATTCTTGAAGGATAATCAAATTAATTTTTCTTGGTCATATGCTGATATGCCAGGGTTAGATCCTAATCTGATAATGCATCACTTATCTATTACATCAGGAGTAAAACCTGTAAAGAAAAAGCTTAGAAAGATGCATCCACATGTTGCATTATTGGTCAAGGAAGAATTAAAGAAGCTTTTGGATGTTGGATTCATTCGAACTATTGACTATGCAGAATGGATTTCAAACATTGTACCTGTTTCAAAGCCAGATGGAAGGATCAGAGTTTGTACATATTTCAGGGATTTAAATAAAGCATGCCCTAAAGATGATTTTCCTTTGCCTAATATAGACATGATTGTAGACTTAACTGCTGGCCATGCAATGTATTCATTAATGGATGGATTTTCAGGATACAACCAGATAAAAATTGCACCAGAAGATCAAGATAAAACAGCGTTCACATGTCCTTGGGGTACCTATTGCTGGAATGTAATGCCATTTGGGTTAAAGAACGCTGGAGCTACTTATCAAAGAGCAATGACAACTATTTTTCATGATATGATGCATACATTCATGGAAGATTATGTTGATGATTTACTTGCCAAATCTCATACAAGAGATGAACACCTAGAAATCTTGTCAAAAATCTTTATCAGAATGGAGAAGTTCAATGTTCGACTAAATCCAAAGAAATGTGTCTTCGGTGTTACATCTGGAAAACTCCTAGGATACATCGTTTCAGAAAAAGGTATAGAAGTTGATCCAGAAAAGGTACAAGCTATAATGGACATGCCTCCACCACGAAATATCAGTCAATTAAGATCCTTGCAAGGAAGATTACAATCCATCAGAAGGTTTATAGCTCAACTGGCAAACAAAAGCTTTCCATTCACACATTTATTGCATAAAAATGTTCCATTTAAATGGGATGACAAATGTGAAGCAGCATTCAATCAGATCGAGAAATATCTTACACATTCACCAGTTTTAATTCCACCTATTCCAGGACAACCACTCATACTCTATATTTCAGCAACAGAAGTATCTTTGGGTGCATTGCTAGCACAAGAAGACTCTACAGGTAAAGAAAGGGCTATATATTATATCAGCAGAACCTTAACAAGACATGAGTTAAACTACAGTTTCATTGAAAAATCTTGTCTTGCAGTAGTATTTGCATCTCAAAAGTGGCGACATTATATGTTGGCTCATACAGTTAAGTTGATAACAAAGATAGATCCATTGAAATACCTATTAAGCAGAGCTACTTTAATAGGAAGACTTGCAAAATGGGTAATGATCTTAAGTGAGTTTGACATTCACTATGTAGATCGAAAAGCAATTAAAGGACAGGTCATTGCAGATCAGTTGGCTGAAGCTCCTTTACAAGAAGACAATCCAATGCACATTGAGTTTCCTGATGCAGATGTCTTTACAGCAACAATTCATAGACCATGGGCATTGTACTTTGATGGATCTTATACACAATATGGCTCGGGGGCAGGGATTCTTTTTGTTACACCTGAAGGACATACCATCTCACGATCATATCGGTTGATGTTTCCTTGCACAAATAACATAGTCGAATATGAGGCATTACTCATAGGATTGAAGATAGCTTTGGAATGGAAAATTACAGAGCTGGAAGTTTATGGTGATTCACAACTGGTCATTAATCAAATTAATGATGATTATCAAACTAAAGATGATAAGTTGCTACCATACAAGAACATGGTGGATGATTATAAGAAAGATTTTGTATCAATTAAGTTTTCACAAATATCAAGGATTAATAATAAAGCTGCAGATGCAATGGCTACCATTGCTTCCTTATTACAAATATCAGAAGATCAAAACAAGTATGAATTCTTGGTGGAACAATTATTTTCTCCTGCATATGATGATCTTGAAACCCAAGTTATATGTCATTTGACTGGTTCAGATTCACCTTTGTATGGCAAGACTTATACCTATTTAAAAGATAACATCTTGCCTTTAGATTTATCCCGCAACCAAAAACGGAATTTCATTCACCAATCATCCTGTTATACCTTAATTGCCAATATCCTTTATAGACGTGGTCTTGATGGTACACTCCTTAGATGTCTTGAACGCGACGAATCTGAAAAAGCCTTACAAGAGGTTCACGGTGGTATTTGTGGAACTCATTCAAGTGGTTTGACTTTAGCGAAGAAACTTGTCAGAATGGGATACTATTGGCCTACCATGGAGCAAGATTCTTTTACTTTTGTCAAAAAGTGTTCTAAATGCCAGATCCATGGGAATCTTATTCATGCACCTGCACAAGAATTACAACCTTTCATTTCTACATGGCCTTTTTCTCAGTGGGGATTAGATCTTGTTGGTAAAATACATCCTTCATTATCAAATGGTCATAAGTTTATCATTACAGCTACGGAATATTTTACAAAATGGATTGAAGTTGTTCCTCTAACAACAGTGACTGGTAAACAGATATCTTCATTTATCCTGAATTACATTATTTGTAGATATGGAATTCCTAATGCTATTGTTACAGATAATGAAGACCTTTTAAGAATCAAGATGTTGATGAACTTTGTGAAAGATTTCATATCCAACACAGGTTCTCTACACCTTATTATCCACAGGGTAATGGTCAAGCAGAAGCTTCTAACAAAACCATCTTGAAGATATTGAAGAAGACAGTAAATGATGTTGGACGTGATTGGCATGTTCAACTCAACCCAGCTTTATGGGCATACAGAACCAGTGTTCGCACACCAATAGGAGCTACACCATATGCTTTAGTTTATGGAGCAGAAGAAATTTTACCATTAGAAGTTGAAATACCTTCACTTAGGGTTTCACTTAAGGGATTGATCAGTGATGAAGACTATAGGGTTTCTCGTCTCCAAGAGCTTGAACTGTTAGATGAAAGACGCCAACATGCAGCTGATCACTTGAAAGGTTATCAACAAGTCATGTCTCGTAGTTATAACCACAGAGTTAAATCACGGGCATTTCAAGTGGGTGACTTAGTTTTAAGAGAAAATCCACGTAATCAACAAGACAGAGAAAAGAAAGGCAAATTTGAACCTAATTGGCTTGGTCCGTTTGTTATCGTAGCAGCATATGGTTCTGGAGCATATCAGTTATCCACATCAGAGGGGGACCTGTTTGAAGAGCCAATCAATATTATTCATCTCAAGAAGTTCTACGTCTAAAAGTCCTGAATTTTTTTAAAAAATCATAAAAGTCAAAAAAAAAAAAAATTAGATTTTTTTTGAAAAAGTGCAATAAAAACAAGTAGTGAAAACTTAGCAAACAAGCGCTACTTGTGATTAAAATGGGTTCCTCCATTTATTAATTTATTTCTTTTGGCATCATCCATCCATTTCCATTTGTCATCTGTATATATCTTTCATTATCCATATCATGTAGGGGAATCTTTAGTTTTCATCATGGATTGATGAATTTGTACATATCTTTTATCTTTAGGTTGTGTTTTCACTGGGGGAAAAACGCAGAAACATACAAGCGAAGGGCAATGAGCTTTCATAATATTCCAAAACAGACAATTAACAATTTGACAAAACAAAATAAACATTGTCGTATCAAATCGATCACAAACATATTCATGCTAATGAGAATTGAAACAACATGATCCAAACAACTATCGAAACGAGAATATCAATAATGATAACCAAATTGGATGATCTTAATCTGAATAAATGTTTGAAATACTTTAAGCAAGAATGGAATGGTTGTTTGATTTTTCTATCATATCTCTGGAGCAATTCAATGATGTATTGAACTAGAAAAGCAAGGAAGGAGTATGATTTTTCTTTGTCTGATGTTTGCGAGGAAATCATAAGTACTATGCAAATTGGTCGCGAGACATGTTCTACTATGTATCATGGATGACATTTCAGAATTTGCATGGGAAACGGATTAACTCTTGTCTGTTTATGCAAGCAATACTCAGGTCATCTCGGTTCAATTATACCTAGATGCTTTTATTAACTTGCTATATTAAAAATCATGAAAGCAATACTCAGGTCATCACTGGTGCTAACATACCCTTTGATGCTTGTATTCACTTTCAACATTTCAAAGCTCTATGATGATACAAAAAGCATGTATAAGCTCTCCAAATGGAAATATTGTATGAATGTCCTGCATGGTTAGTATAGATTACATTCATGTTAGAATTTGCATTTTACATTTATAGATTTCTAAAAGCTGGCAAAGAATCAAATGTTTATATCTTTTCAAATACATGACTGAGTATATTTTGACATTCATAAAACATCATTTCATACATTATTTCATTAGAAAATCATAAAAAGCATGCATACATCATAAACATCATACATCCATTCATCAAATAAATTTCATCTCATACAATCATGTATATAAATATCATAAATCATGAAACCATTATATAGTACACATCATATGGATACACATCATATAACATATAAAATCATCGCTGCATTTCATATATCTCAAAATGAATGTCAAAATGTACAAGGATGTCAAACTACAAGAGATATAATATCATCAAAAATGTGATCATCTCACGCTGTATACAAAATGTCTCAAAAGAATATCATGAAAGAAATCATATACAATGCACTAGGCAGAGCTATCCTGTGATGGAGCTGGCCTAGGACCTGTACCACTTGCCCCTGAGGGACCTGTATCACCTACCCCTGATGGACCTGCTCCGCCTGTCCCTGGTGGCCCTCTAGGAGGTAATGGTTGTGTCACACCCCTGCTAGTAGTACGAGAGCGACCATGAGTATATCGTGACTGAGTGTAGCTCTCTCTCTGCTCAGGTGGAACTGAATCATGATATCTAGTCCGATAGAACTCTGCCTCTCATGTGGCTCTGGTAACCTCTCTCATCATGTCACCTGGCAAAGTGCTACCTGCAACTCTCTGTAGGCTATCTGCTAAGGCAATGGCCTGCTCACCCCGCTGTCTAGCTGCGTCTCTCTCAGCAGTAATCGAAGTCACCTGACCCTGCAACTGTGAAATCAAGGCCTGTGCCTGTGATAGCTGAGCCTGCAAGCTCTGTACGGTACTCTGCAGAGATGATATCTGACTTGCTACTGTCAGATCTACGGAAGGGGATGGGTCTATATGTCTCATCCGTGGTCCACCTCTGCCTCCTCTACCTCTCCTACTGCCTCTCCTACCGCCTCTCCTGCCACCTCTATCTCCACCCCTATCATCACCACCATCATCTCCATCTGAGTCATCATCTCCACTACTCTCCTCATCATCACTGTCCTCTGAATCATCATCTCCTGACTCTGAGTCTCTCTGTTGACGTCTCTGTGCAATAATAGGAGCAATGGCCTCATCAGGATCAAACATACGTGGTGGTGGATGCTCTAGGAAATACTGTACATACTCTGGTGTCGCCCCTGCATCAAGAACATCCACCCGGTAATCCCACATCTGTGCTCCTAAACTGGTGAACTCTGCCACCGCTACCTCATAAGAGATCCGTGGGCCCCACACTGCAAGCTCTGGCTGTCACCGCGCATAAATAGCTAAACCAGCGGGCATACCCTGAATCCGACCAAACTGTCGCAATACTCGTCCAGCAAGAAATCTCTCCAGAATCCATGTAGTCCGTCCAATCAAAAATCTGGAAGTACATACAAAAGGCATCTCCCTCGCATCCTCTGGCCATGGCTCACAATCCAAATATGGCCTCCAGCATACTGTGTCCAAACTATCTAAAAGCCGCTGCCAATACACTAATTTGCCCAGTCTAGGCTGAGCAATAATATATGCATATCTCCATCTATATGCTCGACCAGCTGGTCGATCTCCTCAGGTCAATGGACGTAAAACTACAAAATGCTCCCATGCCCATATCTGTAGTAATGAGCATCCAATAGCAAAACTATGGCCTCTACCATATACGATATGATGTAGCTCGTCATATAGGTGGGCTAACATACACGTACCCCATGCATACCGTGTCCCCTGCATCACCATACTCTCCAAAACATGACCCCATTCGATCGAAAACCCCTTCGACCTGTGGTCGGGGCACAACACACCTCCAATAAATCCTGCAAGTACAGCTGGTAGCGGTGGATAGGTATCTGTGATCTCACCCCATGGGATGAAGTATCCGGCTATCTGAGCATCTCTGAATATCCGTCTCAAAGAAAGAGTACCCCCAACCTCTCATCTGTCAAAAACCACTATCTCTCCCATCACTGGGATCCGTAGGATGCGATATACGTCCTCGGGGGTCACTGTAATCTCGCCGGTCGGTAAATGAAAGGTGTTGGTGTCGCTATGCCACCGCTCTGCAAGTGCTGTCAATAGGGCCCTGTTGAGGCAAACCTCGGGTATATCAAGCAATGAAGTCAAGCCACATGCATCAATCACATCTCTATCTGACTGTAACAAATGTGGAATCAATGACCATGTGCTCGGAAAAGTCTCTCGTAACTGCAGGACACCTAGTCTCTCCTGTTCACATATATCATCAAAACAACATCAATATCAAATTTATCCTAACATATCAATCCAAACTTGAATATCAAACTATTTTTTTTTCATTATCATTATGAAATGCGAATAATATCAAAATCATGTTTGTTTTTAACAACCTTAGCAACAAACGAATCAATCAAACTATTTGTTTTTCATCATGGAACGCAAATATTCAACATTAAGTTTCTTTCTAACAACTTTAGGAGAAAACTTATCCATTCTATTTGTTTTTAACAACTTTAAAAGCAAATTTATCAGTTACTATTTGTTCTCCAACAACTTGGGAAACAAATTTATCATTTGGAACAACATAAAATCAAAAGCGCTAGAGAACTAATTATGGGTGCTACAAAATTCCTTATCAGCGCTAAAGAAATTTTTGCGCTACAGAATCGATCAATAGCGCTACAAAATCTATTATATGCGCTATGAAATATTTTGCGCTACAGAACATATCAATAGCGCTACAATAAATCTCCAGTGCGTTAGGAAATTATATGCGCTACGAAAATGCTCATATGCGCTACAAAACCTATCATGGGCGCTACGATATCAATTGCGCTATGAAACGTGTTAAATGCACTACAATAATTATTAAGGGCGCTACAATATCAAATGTGCTACGCAAATTATTGAATGCGCTACGAAAAAGGTTAAGAGCGCTAAAACTCAATTTTGTACATTAAAACATTAAAAACGTGCGCAAAACAAAATTTTCAAGAGACAGGGATTTACGAGACACATACCGGAGGTCCATAGTGCGCTGGGTGCTGATAACGTCGGATACGCTTGAAACGGTGCAGGTGAACTGGAAGTGCCATGATTATCAACTCAGAGCTCAATATTTGCAAATTTTACTAGGTTAAAATTGAAAATGACATGGAAAATGACATTTTTAACCTATATAATGGTAAAATTGGGGCATTTTTATCATATTTTCACATAACAGGGGCAATTTCTTCATCAAATTTTCATTTCATATCTCTTCGGGTCAATTTCTTCAAATCATTAGTTTCAAACGATGAATCGACATCTCCAAAATCATAAAAATCGAAAAAATTTCATAAAAATCGATAAAAATAAAAAAAATTCACAAAAATTCAAAATCTTATCGATTCATCGTTCGCGGGGGCATATACCTATCGATAAATCTTAGTCAACATTTGGGGCAAATTTCAAAATTCTTTGAAGCAATGCATAAAACACATCACTTCAAAGTGGGGCAAAATGTATACACCTTAAAATGGTCACATCACATTGTCTGGTAATTAATTAAATATTTTTAATATTTAATTAAAATCTTCGAATTCTATTTGCGTATAAATAAATTTAAATAATTTATTTATATTTCTTCATTCTTTTATTTTGATTAAATAAATAAGTTTATTTAATCATCTTTTCGTATTCATGTGTTAATTAATTAAATAAATATTACGATTTATTTATATTAATTATCATATAATCTTCGTTTGAATATCTTATTCAAATAAAGATTAAAATATTATTCTTCTAAATATCATTTACAATTAAATATTCCAAAATATTTAATTATTTCCTCTAATCCAATTTAGATATTCATTCTTAAAGTCATTTCAAAATTCCTCTAATTCGATTCAAAAATCTATTCATAATTAAATATTTCCAAAAATATTTAATTAAATCTTTTAAATATTTCAAATTCTTCTAAAGTCACATCATAATTAAATATTACAAAATATTTAATTAAATCTTCCATAGTTTTCAAAAATCAAAAATCAAATGCAATAAATTAAATTAATTTATTTAATTTATTTAATTTGGGATTTATCTTCAACTCCCGGGAAGCAAACGGTTGAAACAGAAAATTAAATTTCTCTGTTTCTGTGCAGGCTTGTTCCCGTGGGTTGAAGACATGAATCCATCCTTCTCTCCAACCTCTCAACCTCCCCCATTTTCTTCTCAACCTCTCCATCTCTCACCATTCAAACTTACCAGACAATCTTACAGCCGTAGATTCTTGCCAGCCGGGATGGAGCCTGCAAAAATCTATAAATACAGCTGCCAGGAGCTCCAAATCATATATAGAAGTTTAAGCAAATAAACTATAGGAAAATTTCATAGCATCCATAGCATTCATAGAGTTCTATTCATAGCATAGATAGTATAGAATCATAGCAGTATAGAATCATGATGCATTTCATTCACAGCCCCTGTGCATAATCACAACCCCTGTCCATATCCGTATCATCAATCTCATCCTCATCAGCATATAGAATAGTAAAGCATTCTCATTTACATACTCGTTCTACAAGTTGCCATTTGAAGGAAGCTTAGCTTACATAATCTGAGAGCAATAGCTTCAAAAGAATCACTGTAGATAGAGAAAATGGGACGGTTTTGAAGAATACTGGTTTGCTTGATTTCATTTAGTTTTCTTTAGATTAAAGTTTCATTTAGTGTTTTTGTTTTCAAATAGATTAACATAGATAAACGTAACACACATATAGGTTGTATTTTTGCATCTCAAATCATTAAAAATTTCTGAATCTATCGATTTTCACTTTACATTTGCATCATACAACATAGAACACATCAAAATCACTAAGAAATTTTTGAATTTTTTTAAAAAAATCCTTACTAGGACTTATTCACCACCTTGGGTGAATTAGTCCCTTTTCAAACTGAAATTGTTGTTTACAGAGTTTAAAACCGTGTTTTTAAGCTTCTATTTGCTGCCCTTACCAATCTGTATCACATGGATGAGTTTCTATAACATTCATTTCATTATATCTAGCCTAAATTAGCTCATTTCATGCATGGTTTAAATTTCAAGTTTGCATTCTCATATTGTTACATATCATAATCAGTCAATTGTCATCCTTAAAATCTAAAAAATTGCATTCCTCTTTTGCATGTTTTCCTTAGCATGGTTACATTTCTAGTTTGTAGAATAATCATTACATTATGTTTTCATTACAAAAATCTATAATTATCATATTTCATGTTCTATTTTTAGATCTTATTATGTGTTGTAAGAAAGTTTTGTTAGGCACATATGAGTATGAGGTCCTTTCCCCTCTCTTTTTGTTCATCATCGATCCATCTATTAGTTTCCCTTCTATGGATGAGGTTAGTCTAGTGAAAGAAACATTGGATAATCCTAACAATCACATTTTCTCTTCTCCTATTATCTCTCCCACCTATGAAGAAGAGATTATAGTGCTAGAAGAACTAACTGATGAGAGTTTTGAAAATACGAGTTGTTTCTCTCCTCTTACCTCTCCTATTATAAAAAAACATTACTAAACAAGAGGACATAACAATAAGTAATCATGATGATCATACACCACAACAAGAGACTATTGAAACCTACCTATGTTCCTCTCCTAACATCTTCTCCTCTTGTGATAGTGATGAGGATATGCTAGTGTTAGATAAGAAAACTTTCAAGATCTATGATAACCCTCTTTATGATCCTTCCCCTACCTCTCCTAGTTTGGAAGACATTAGGAAACAAAGGAATGAAGTCATAAATTGTCATGATAATCATACTTTTTCTTCTCCTAGTATCTCCCCTGGTTGTAAGGAAGATGCTTTGATGTTAGAAAACACAACCAATGAGAGTCACAAGAATATTACTTGTCCCCTTTCACCTAACGCAACCCTTATTGAGCAAGATAATTCAACCATTGATCATTCTCATTCCCATACTCGTGATGAAGTCATTTTAGAAGAACCAATCCATGAATGTCAAGAAAATTTGATTCATAGTTCTCCTAAAAACTCTCCTCCCAGGGAGAATATCATGGTGTTATAAAATAACAACAATAGTCATGTGTCTTCCTTAGCTCATAATAAAAAGGTGATTCTAGATTTCCCTTTATTAGAAATACATCAAACCAAGACCACTGAGGTTATGAATGTGCAAGTGTCCATTAGATCCCCCTCGATCAATGGTCCTTATACATACCCCATGGGACATCCTAAAAACCCTCTAATTCTATACCCACCTTCACATAAACAACAAACTCAAAACCAACCTGAACTCATCCTTTATCCCCCATCACACAAGCCTCACACTCACAACAAACCTGAACTTATCCTTTACTTACCTCAGAATAATGTGTCGCAACAATCGAGTCATAATGTCGTTGCTCATACATACAAAACTAGAAACAATCTATAGTCACAACAGCCAACCCCAACCTTGTTACCCTTGCCTAATTCTATACTACGTAGTGCTCCTTGATTATCGGAGTATGATCTTGTTGAAGAACTTAAGAGCACTCCTACAAAGATATCCCTATGGGATTTACTTCAAAATTCACCTAACTATCACACTATGCTTCAAAAGGCCTTACAACAAATTCCTATCCCTTATAATGCACAACCAAATGAAATAGCAGCCATAAATCAAGGATTGAACGCTAACATTGTTTTCCACCAAAAAGAACTCCCTTCTTTGGAAGTGAAAAAAAACAATGAAGCTTTCATGATCATTTCTCAATACAATACGATAGGGATAAAGTGAACCCTTATTTACAATGGATCAACCCTTAATGTGTGTAGCATAAACCTCTTGGATAGGATTCGTGTGGATAAATAAAAAAATTAACTTGAGTCTTTATCTATTAAGGTATTTGAAAATAAAGAAAAGAAACTGCTTGGTGTGATCACTTTATGTATTACAGTTGGAGAATTCATATTGAACACACCAATCTAGGTTATGCCTCATGCTCTTTCATATAACCTTCTTCTAGGCAGGCTGTGGATTCATGAAATGAAAGGTGTACCTTCCACTCTTCATCAAAAAATGAAATACATCAACAAAAAAGTGTGCACACTCGATGCTAATAATGAGCCTTATACTATCTTGAAACTTGAGAAAAACAAAGAGAATCCCTTAAACACATTAACACCAACCACACAAGTGAAACCTGTGAAACAAACAGACAAAGAAAAACACATTGACGAAGTCACAAAGCTATTAGAAGATTATTGAGGTTCCTTAGATTTCGAACATACATTCATGGGAAAGTACAAGATCATAAACAAAGATTCCAATAAGTAACATGAAACAACAGTCATGTCAACACACAACTTGGAAGACCCTTTGAACGCATATGCCTCAACTACTCTAGAACAAAAGCCCATAGATTACACAACAAACTTTAACAAACTTAATCATGAACAACCACCCGATCCAAAAGTGATGAAAAATATTTATGGAAGAGGATATGATCTTATGAAACAACTTGGATATAGTGGAAAATGATGTGGTGCTAACAAACAAGGTATCCACAACCCTATAGATCCTATCACACAATAAACAACTCACAGTCTTGGTTATTGTCCTTTTGTAGAAGTAATCAAGCATTCAATCAATATCAAAACTATCACAAACAATTCATCCAATTCAACCTTAACTGTAATGCATCATGAAATGATCGACACTAGAAGTCTTGATCACTCTCCTTTGCAAGAAATCAAACAAACAAACACACCTTCACTTAATTTCAATGTCATCTTGCAAAACACTAATGAATTAAATTCATTAGATTTTACACCCTCCTATAAAGGAGAACCCAAAATCTCATAATCTAAATAGTCTTGTGTAGGTATGACATCCTATACATCTAAGCAAGATGTATCTTTGTCACAAACTATAGGAACATTTCTACCATTGATCAAGAGGGCATCTTGTCAAGACTTTTCCAAGATCACTTGATAACCCTTCCTTCACGAACTCGAAAGAAATTCTATTACAAGACTTCATTTTGTGCATATCATAGAGTTCATGGTCATTCCACTAATGAATGCAAGGATTTGAGTAGTAAAATCCAACATTTTAATGAGTTTGGTGTTCTTCCTTATGTGGGGGCACCTATTTCCTCTAATTGATATTGATTTTTACTCTAGCATGCATCTTATCAATCATTTCAGCTCACCCTTGTCCTGCACTAAGTGGGGGAAAGGGGTTCAATAGCCTTGTCCTTGTATGTCACCTATCATTGTCTCTTTTGGCTAGTTGTTAACCTCTCATGAACATAAAGAGCAAGATTGAGATGTGGACAACATGCGTTAAATTGACTCGTATGTGACATGCTACCTTTTTCATGATGTAGCTTATAGGAAACATATGACTCGGCATAGGGCTTTCTGTGTAAGCTCTTGTGTCTCCTTCTACTCTAAAGAAACTTCTCATAGTAACAGTGTTAGCAACCACTTTAAAGTGGGGGAATACACTGAAATTCATATTTCATTGTGTGATTTCTTTCTTCTTGCAATGTGTCCTTTTCTTGGTGGAGTCATTGAGCTTGATTCCCTCCAAGAGCGTGATACTTTTTTGGCACATCCTCTCTTGGAGACATTAAGCACAATGTCCCCTAAGATGAGACCTTGCACGAACTAAGCAAAATCCCTTTGAACATTCCTTACACCATTTACAATGTCTATGAGTGTCAAGCATACAAATTTTTGCTTACCTTATAGAGCTCAAAAGTCATTTTCATTGTGGTAGCTTATTAAAGTTATCAGGAGCTATAACTTTGGTATGGTTGAGCGAGAAGCCCATTCCAAGGCATGAATTTTCCCCATAGCCACCTGTGTGTGTGTGAGTGCATACCAACTGCGAGTGTATGTGTCTCACCCTTTTAGTACTTCTCACCTGATGAACAACCAAGATTTTCATCGCCTCAGAGTGAGTATGCATTTTTGGACAAACAACCTAGATCTGATCCATGTGTTGGAAAAATGGTCGAAGCTTGATCCACCTTTTCATTTTCTCTTTTCTCTTCCTTCTAGTTCTTGCCATTGCATGATCGCGTATCTTGTTTTGATGCAAATCATTCACCTTGTGCATGTCATTTGCACTTATGTTAGTTTGACTTAGGATCCTAGATCCTGGGGGCTTGATCAATTCCTTCATCTTTGCTATCCTAGACCATCCGCATTGGTACAATTGAACTCTTCTTGAATGTCTACTTTAGTGTGGGTTTGATGCAAGTTCATCCTCTCACTAAAGTGGGGCTAACTATGGACATGGAAAAAGTATCACTTTTTCCTTCCTTGATTTGGGATTAATTGTTGATAAATTGACTTAATGAGGTTGGTGTTGTGAGGTGTTTTTCACGTCCATACTAGGTCATGGACCCTTGTAAATTGAATAAAATGCATTTATTTATGTCTTGTAAAGGTGTTGTAAAGTGTTCTAAATGATTTTCACACTTTTCTAGAACCTTATTAAACATCTAAGTCCAATGAAACTATTATTCCCCTTATAAAATGTATTTAATGGCATTATCACATTGATCTAGAAGGCTTGTGAATTAAACTTAACTTTAATCTAGTGTTGTAATGTGTCCTACACATTCACATTGGATGTTGTGCCTTTCTAGGCTATTTGGACCTAATTTTAGTGTTGTAAAGTGAATTTAATCACACTTTCACATTGAATTTTGTGTCCCAAACCCTAATTGACCTTTACATCATCATTAATAGGCCCCAATGGCCCTATATTGTGCATCCAAGGAATAATTTGATGAAATAACCAACAAAGTCACCATATAAACCTGATTTCCTTACTTCTCGCCATTCTAGCTAGTAGAATGGCCCCTGTAGGACCCATTTTCCATTAGGGGTGAATCATTCCCATCCAAGTGGGACCCATTCACCCTAGATGGTGAATGAGTCCCATTTGAACCATTTTCAAGGCTTAAGCAGTAAAAAATAGGTTTTTAAGTTTGTTTTTTCTCCATGTTAGCTTTAGGGATCAAATTAATAGGAAAATTGGGTGGATTGCCTATAAATGCAAGCCTATAAACCCTAATTCATAATCATCTTAACTCATTCATATTATTCATCATTAATCTTCCATTTCATGTCAAGAAAGCTAGGGTTTTAACACTTCAAGTCTTCAAGATAGCTTTCCAAGGCATTCAAGGGAAGATTTTTCATCTTTTGTTACAAAAAATCAAGATCAAGGTACTAATTTCATTATTTCATGTTCATGATTCATATTATTTCTTCATTTGGTTTAATTACCTAAAAGGGGTTTGACCAAGGCAAACCCCCATGCCCTAACATTCAACATTTCTCTCTCTTTCCTTGTGTGTTTGTAGATTTAGGTATCTTGAAGACTTGGAAATCATTGAAGGATAAGTTACAAAGTTGTTGAAGACATATCCTTGTTGACGAAGTCAAAATATCCACAAAAAGCCACCTATAGTGCCAAAAATTAGAGTTTTAGAGGAAGATACCTGTCAGGAACCAAAGTGCAAATCGAGGGCTTCTATTTCCATATTTGAATTCTCAAAAAATCAAAATTGGACTCATTCACCATTAGTGGCGAATGAGTCCCACTACTAGGCCTGAAAAGGGTTTTCTATAGTTTTGGATACCCATTTATTCGAAATGGGCTCCAGAATAATTTCCCAGATCTGGGACTAATTTGCCTAGAATGGTAAATGAGTCCTAGGAGGCCAAATTTTCAACATCAGAAACATTTCAGAAGTCATTTCCTATCTCCAATAAGTTCTCAGGTGCACACATTAAGTTTCATTCATTTCTGTTATAGTTTACTTTCAATTCTAGGTCTTTTGCATATCACGTGTTTTCAAACAAGTTACATTTCTTAGGTTTAGCATTAATAATCACCTTTCTCTTTCAGTTTATTGCATTTAGATCATCTCATCAAGGCATATTACATCCACATTACATTAATTTTGAGTGTTTACACTTTATTTTGGCCCATCTTTCTCCTTTTAGGTAAAAAACCCTAGAAGTGCAAGAAAGACCTTGGAAGCCAAAATCTTTGTCTACACCCCCAGTTGAGTGTGGTAGTTATTCCTTAGATTATTTTTGGGATGAACCCATTGGTCCTCTCTCACCTTGGAAGGACCTCTTGTACTGAACATATCAAAATGATAAGAAAGAACGTTTAAGGACAAAATTGAGATACCCTCCATCACCTTATGTTGTCTCGCATAGGGAATGTTTAAAAGCTGACAGTGATGCCACTAGGGCATGCAAAAGAGAAGAAGAGAAGAATTCCTGAGATCCCCTTTCTTCCTCTTCCATTATTCAGCCCAATGCTTCCTCTCACCCTACTATGGCACCATCAGATTCCACTCCGTGTTTGTGGGAGAATCCTATGGTGCCTACTTGGTGAAAGCTTAAGAATCCCGCGTTCGAGCTTCTATCCTACCCTCAGAGCCTAGGCCCATTTAATATGGCAGGAGAAAAGGTTCCCATAGGGAATCTTCTATGTATCAAGCTCCACAGCCTCCTACTATCCCTGCTTCCAAGGTAGTAAATGGGAAGAGGCCCACTACTGAGGCATTAGAACCGACTCCCTCACTGCTTCTCAACCTACTCCTCTTGCTCCCATTCAGGAGCTTGTCCCTCTACTGGAAACAGCTAAGGAGGAAACTCCCATGTCTGAGCAAGAACCTTTTGTTCCTTCACAACCTCTGGTCTCTAGCTTGAAGAGTCATAGAAACCTCTTTGCAAGTGAATGCAAGCATTGGTGAAAGGCTCTCGCAATTGAGCAGGCCACCTTATAGAAGAAGGAAGAGGAGTTGACTACCCCTGTCTTAGGGCCTCCTACCACATCCTCCTCTCTCCTCCCCTATGCTTCCATTAAATCTAGTTCAGTCTCACTTCCAACTTCCATTTTGAGTACAAATGTTCCTAACCCTAAAAAGGTGTAGGTGTTTATCGGTCCTTCGGTGGAGCCACCTTTGTTGATGTCCCTTCTTTCCTGAAACCTGTAGATATGTTGAACACTTCCGTGGTATCTGCCACAATTTTCTCTTCCTCCTCTTTCTTCGTACCTCTCACCTTGTCTATTGGGATTTCACATCCCCTAACAGAGTAGAAGGTGGAGAGTGGTCCCTCTAGCAACAGAGGATATAAGAGGAGTCCACCTCCCCTGAAAGGTGGTCCCACATTGACTTGTTTTGTCCTAGTGACAAACTAGTCCTGACTTCTCCTGAGTTTGTCGCTACTCCCAAATCACTCAGTGACCCTAGTAGTGAATCTTGGGAACAAATTTCCCCATCCATTGAGGTACAACATGTAACTCTAGCAAAGTGCATGTTTAACTCTCTAGATGAAGTTCCAGCCTTGTCAGTGATTTTTGCAAAATCATTGACCTTAGCTCCACAAGAGCTTAGTGGAGGGGACCTTGTAGGGCCCTCTTCCTTAGCCCTTGTTGTGGGAGGGTAAAACACTCCTCTGAACATTTGACCATTGTAGGCTCTTCTTCCTTCCCCCTACAATGATCTAGAGTGGGAAGCAGACGACCTCTTGGTCGATCAGTGTTAGGGAGAGTCCCCTTTTTTATCTTTAGAGTATATGTGTGTGTGTGTTGTGATGTGTTCCCCCATGATTGTGCTATGTGTTCTTGGAAGAACCTTGTCACCCTTGTTGCTGCTTGGATACAAGCGTGGTTTTTGTGTCATAAACCTTCTTCTATGTGTATCATCATTCTTCCATGTTTGTGATTGATTTTCGACAAAATTGGAGACAATGCAAAGAGTTGGGGGCATTTAGGCTTCCCTTCCATGTTGACCCAATTTTTTTATTTTTACTTTGTTTGCTCGTACATTCTTCACATGGTCTAATATAGTAGGGGGTTGATGACAATTAATTTTATATAATTTTATTATACTTATATATATATTTATGAGCATTTTTTAACTTGAAATATCAGACTACCCCTGTGCCCTGTGTTTATATCTATTTCTCTTTTTCTCTTTTCTTATCTTTCTCTCTTCTTTGCTAGAGTTGTACCTTTCATGTGACAATGCCACTTCTATGATACTCCAATTTTCAGAAAATTCATTCATTGCCAAAAAATATTTTCTAGAGCATCTTCACAAACTTCTTTTCAAGGAATCACATTTTCAACTTAAAACCCTAATAGAACGTGTTTCCTTCATCATGGGTTCATAAAGAAAGAACTTGAGAACCTTTCCTTCAAGGTGGGAACAACTTTGAACTTCCCCTTGCAAGGTGGAATTTTCTTCCTTTTGAATTCCTTGATGAAGTGAACATCTTTCAAAAGGATTCCTTGATGATGAATCGATTCGAGAAAGAAACATCTCTTCCACATTTTCAAACAGTGCATCCCTTGAGTGGACCCCTTTCTTCACATTGGGTTCCCAAGGGAGCCCATTGAAAGCTCTCCAATCTATTGATGATTTGTGTGATTTTCCACTTACTTGCCTACTTGGTCACTTTCGAACATGTTCTATCTGTGGGTAAACATGACACTTTGCAAGTGCACCTATGAAGCCGCTTTTTGACTTTGCAGAGTCCCCTTCCTAGGGTTTCCTCCATGTGAGAGATCTTGGGGGATACCTCCCTACAATTCTGTGGGTTTGTAGGGCAATTTATTTTGGTTTCCTTCATGTGAGAGATCTTGGAGGACACCTCTCGTGCAGGTCTCCGGGTCTGTAGGGTGCTTGCTTTGGGTTTCCTTCATGTGACAGATCTTGGAGGACAACTTCCCTATAGGTCTATGGGTCTGTAGGGCGCTTTCTTTGGGTTTCCTTCATGTGAGAGATTTTGGAGGACATCTTCCTTATAAGCATATGGGTCTGTAAGGAACCTTTTCTGAGCTTCCTCCATGCGAGAGATCTTGGGAGTTGCTCCCTTGTAGGTCTGCGGGTCTGTAGGGTGCTTTCCTTGGGTTTCCTCTATGTGAGAGATCTTGGAGGACACCTTACTTGTAGGTCTGCAGATCTATAAGGTGCTTTTTCTAGGTTTCCTTCATGCGATAGATCTTGGAGGACACCTTCTCTACATGTCTATGAGCCTGTGAGGCATTGAACCATATATTTTGATGGATTAGGAATGCTATGTCTCTTTTGCTCAATTAGGGACTTTCGCCTAAAGGAAAGAGATAGATCCCACACTAAAAATATAGGTGGTTCACTCAAGAATAATGTATGTATGATGAAATTATGACTAAATTAAATGATCTAGATGCAACAAACTTATAAAATTGATTGATTATGAATGCAAAACTAATGAAATATGAAGTGTTGAAAATATAGTGTGATATGTAGAAATGAACTAGAAACATGCACAAATGAACTCAGAACTTAATGAAATTAAACAAAGTGCACCTAGATATGAAATGTTGGTGTAGGAAGGTTCCAGAATCTAAAAAAAATAATGTTGATGAGTAGTGGGACTGATTCTCCACTGATGGCGAATCAGTCCTACTTCTAGAAAACTTTCTTGAAATTAGTTTTTGATTGCTGGGAAATAAATTATGATGAAATCAACTTTTCCATCCTAGAAGTGGGACTCATTCAACACTGATGGAAAATAAATCCTCCTCCAAAAATCTACAAATTTAGGGGTCAACTCTATGGGTCCAGATCTGCACTTGTCTTCTTGTCAGGTTGACAGAATCAAATCTACAGAAAATGGGCTAAATGTTGTCTCCAAGCTTGAATTAGGTTTTAGTTGACTTGAATGGAATTGATGAATTGTTGACCACTTTTCAACACCTATTTCTTTGAAAAATCTTCCTACAAGACCAAATCCTTGTTGTTGAAGTCTAAAGATATGTCAATGGCTGCTCCAAGATGCTTGATAATTGCTTGATTGAATGATGCTATGATGGATTGAATGCAAGAATACTAATTGATGATGAATGAGTGAATGAGATGAATGGGGGGGTTAAAATGGATGGAGAAACACTTATTTATACACACTTATGCCCTAATTACCTAGAAATACAACATCACGGGCTGACATAAGGTCTCAATGAATAAAAACCCGAAAGAAATTTGAATTTATCTTGAATTTTGAGCTAAGAGGGACTCATTTTCCACCCATGGTGAATGGGTCTACTCTATGCTTGAAAGTGGGTGTTGTGAATTAAGTTGCATTTAATGTTGTTTGTTGGGTTTGTATTAAAAAACACACTTAATTAAGGCCTA
>VDFB02075321.1:203535278-203676121 GCA_007258455.2 Sequoia sempervirens
ATTTCAACCTTACTGTGAAAGGAAAATATGTATATGAACTCGTTTTCTTTTAACTCTGCAATATAATTTGTGAAAATCTATTTTTTTGATTGGCAGGTTAAATAAAAAAATAAATAATATATAATGTATTACAACATTAATATATGGGTTGAATAAAAGTAAAGCCATGCTCACTGTAGGTTACAACATAGTATTTAAACAAGGTTTATATTTTTTTGATTTTTAGTTTTGGTTTTATTAATAATTAACATTAAATTATAATGAAAAAATTTCGAGGGTATGGTGTGATTTATCTATTATTTTGTAACACATTAAAATACTTTTGTTTCTATCTATAGGGAAATAGACTTTGGTGGTGAGAAAATCATATCATTTGATGGCTGCTTTGAATGAACATGCTGCGGTCATTGATTATGAATTGTCAGAAAGAATTTGAGTTCATGTAATTGCCATTTTGGAACTTCTTAATCACAAGCACAACCCTCCTGACGTTGTTGTTCCAGAAGAACCAGAGGATGAAGTTGCTTCCAACCCATGTCGTAACAATGTGGCAGTGAACCTGAATGTCGTGCCTCCAGGGCAATTGGATGTGAAAAATCTTGAGGAGAAGAAGGATGAAAATGATGTCCCATGGTTCACATGGAAGAATAGTACATCAACTCCTCTCTTTTTGGGTAATCGGTGTAGTTAAAATTGCGAGGGATAGAATTTTGTGTCCTCCAAATGTAAATGGTTGATATGGTAGTTTTTGTAAAAGTTCAAATATGAACAGTTAGAATCATTGGGTAGTAGGGTCATTTTTTGGTAATTGGGCCAAATCTTTTGATATTTTGGTTATTAGATGGACTCTAAGTCTGATTTTGGCTAATTAGAGCCATGAAACTTTTATCTGTTGGGTAAAAGTACAAATCTGTGTCACACTTTTATAAAGGAAACAACCAACATTGATCTAACTTTTAAACTTGAATCACTAGAAAGTGGCATATATGTTTTGAATTTTGAAATGATGTAAACTAATAAAATGTGTATTATTTAGTATATTTTTTATTTGTATAAAAAAAATTGAATATAGTTTTTTATAAATTAACACTATAATTTAGTTGCTGATAAAATGCTGAAAAATGATGTTACATGAGACGCCAAGCTTTATATAGTAATTTTTTTTTCCTTCAATTTTTTTGTGTATATTTATATGGATATATTTTTTTGTAATTTTAATTAATTATATTTTTAAATAAATATTTCAATGTGCATGTATTAAAACATAGTTGTGTCCACTCGATGTGAAATTTTATATTAAATATTTATCTAAAATAGAAAACAAACTATTAGCCGATAGGCTACATATAGAGTGAGATTTGAGCCTCAAACAAGTCTCATGCCTTCAAACCACTCTTGAGTGGTCAAAAAACAACTTTAAACTATCATTAAATGGTAAATCAACTAGCTTCATCTGCCATTAAATGGTAAACGATAAATAAATATTCATTTTCCAATTGAATGGAAAATTCTATTTCCATTTGTAGTGTCTTTTGCCAACTTGATGACAACTTTTTTTTCCACTTGCATTGTTTTAAGATTTTTTTCCACTTGCATTGTTTTAAGCTTTAAATCTTAAAGAAAATATTTCAACATAGATAATATGTTGTAACAACTTTTCTAATCGTTGAATGGAAAATTCTATTTCCATTTGGAGTGAATTTTGCCAGCTTTCTTTTTCCACATGCATTGCTTTATGTTTTAAATATTTATGCAAATATTTGAAAATCAAATAATTTCCTATAAATATAGTTGAATTGAAGAATGAATATATTTGAATTACAGTGCAATATGGTATTTCTTTTCACAAAGTAGATCTGATCCCAAGTTTTTTGAAGTGATTGTGTAATATGACTGTTGTTAATAAGAGTTTTGAGAGTTTAAAATTTGTAAGAAAGTTTTGCTAATGTTATATTATTTTTAAATTATTTTTCAAAATTTCTTGATCGTTTTGCACTACTAAGCAACAAATGTTGTCAACAGTTGTTGGGACAAAGGTCCTACATTCATGGCCAATTCTTTGTGTCAAGAACTCAAATTCTTTCCATTCACCTCAGACCATCTCTTGCAATGTGGCTAACAACTTTTGAATGTAAATCAACTTCATGATTACATTTCACAGAGTTCTTTCAAATGTTTAACGACTTAATTTATTTTATTTTAAATGTGAATGCCTATTTTCAACAAAAAAAATAGAGGAAGTTACATGATGTGTATAGAAGGTAAATAGCACACAACCTAGGTTGCCTAGCATTGTGTAACTCATTAGACATTTTTTAGATGGTTCGCATTGATTTTAGATTTTAGATTCTTGTAAGGTATAATTACAATTTATTCAAAATGGAAATTGAAATAATTAGGGAATTATAGGTATATCTTCTAGACTATTCCTAATTTCTTGTTTCATTCATCTGATCTCTATTTCACACAGAAAACTTTCCAAGTGTAGATTAGGCGATTTCTTTGGTACAATTAATGCAATTAACTTGCAAAATAATCTCCATTTTGCATAGAAAGCTTTCCAAGTGTAAATTAGGTGATTTATGTGGTACAATTTGTAAGAGACCAGGTGTCTCTCAACCCAACCACTAACTGAGAATGCAAGGTTTTTGTTTGTTTTCGTTGTTTTTTATTTTTTTTGTGGTTTTTTGCAACAAATAAAGAAGGTGCGATTTGGAAATAAAATGCAATAAATTTGTATAATGCTAGAAACAAAAATAAATCTATGATTTTGTATAGAGAAAACCTTCTTTAATTCAATCGAACTATTACAAACTACAAGGCAATACATGCAATGAAAAAGGCACCTGGAAACTTGATGAAAAACCTGACTTTAATTGCAACAAGGTGCACAGCTGAAAAATCATCAGAATATCAATGAATACTTCAATCTCCTAGTCCAAAAAAATGCCAAACACCCCTATGAAGCAAGTTGACCAAGCTAGAGGGAAATGGAACCAAAAGACATAGGCATTTCCTTTATTTCTTTCACACGCCACTCTGCTGGTACAGTACGACCTGACAACAATAAATGATGATGGTACGATTGAAGGAAAAGTGGCCTGAGATATGATGGATGAAGTTAAAAGTCAACCTCCCTGTTGATTCAATATTTTTTCTTCAAACCCTTATTTATTTCTTTCCTTTGTAAGCACAAATATGACTTCTGAATAAAGTCACCCAACTGACAAGCTTCAACTGGTATCTCACAATCTCAGTATGTCTGATTCTAAAGAGGGAACATTCTCCAAAACCCAATGATCTACAGAAACCCTTGTTTCTCAAACCCCAATGTTCTCAGAGAGAAAAATAGACAAATTAGAATAATCATAACATAATGAGTTTGATTTGTCTTTGTGAAATATATATCTCCTCTCAATAAGTCGACCCCCTTCTCAAAAAGCAAGTAATGAGCATTTAAAATATTAATTAAATTGTCCTTTTTTGACTTAGGCAAAATAATTAAATAATGGCATCCCCTTTTGATGAGTAATAAAATACTCATTTAATATTATTTACCTCTTTATTATAAAGTATTAATACTTTATAATTTTCCATTAAATAATTACTTTAATTTTTCATTAAAGTGACTTTATATTATAAAGTCAAATTAATAAACTTTTAATAATTATCAAAAGCCTCAATAATCACTGTTTGCTCATCAATTCCTCAAACTAGGTCGAAACTAAGCTAACCAATTGAACCAGGTGCCCTACCAGAAATAGTAACCCCTATCTGCCTGACTTACTATAAATAGTAAGTATCTATAAATCACTCTTAAGTGTCTGCCAAGGCCCAAACCTGAATCAGCTGATGGAGTAATGTTCCCAAACGTTGGATAATTGCCAAAATAACCCTCTAAACATCATCTACCAACCTACGAGGGTCTGAATGATAGTCTAACCCCTTAAACAACTATATTGCCTAAGAAGGGGACATTACAGTCCGCCCTCCCTAAAATTGCTTGTCCTCAAGCAATCTCAGCTCTAAATGTTGTAAAATCTCCTCTAACTCCCATGTAGCATCCTCAACCAACAAGTCTCTCCATTTAATCAAATACTCTCTAATAACTCACCTCCGAAGATGTCTCTCTCTAACATTGAGGATGGCCCCAGGCACTAATATCAACTTCCCCTCATCATCAAGGGGTGGCAGTACTGGAGAGGGAATCACATGCTAACCCAACGCCTTCTTCAGGCATGAAACATGACACATTGTGAACCCTGCTATCCGCCGGTAAATCCAACTCATATGCAACCTCGTCCACTCATCTGATGACTCAAAATGGACCATAGTAATGAGGTTTCAACTTCTTTGCACCACTCTTCCACAGAGTGGACTATCGATAAGGCTATAACATGAGATACACCATGTCATCCACTGCAAAGGAACGCTCAACCCTTTTCTAATTAGCATACTACTTCTGCTGATTTTGTGCCCATTGAATATTGTCTCTAAGAGACCTCAAAATATCCTATTGATCCTACATCATATCACCTGCGCTAGGCACTCTACTGTCACTTAGTACCAAATCCAAAAGGTTGGGCACCTCATACCCGTACAATGCCATAAAGGGCATCATATGTATAGTCATGTGGTGAGTAGAGTTATAACAATACTCACAGAGGTATATCCACCTCACCCAAGCTCGTTGTTGTCCAACTATATAGTTACACAGATATACTTCCACCCACTTATTGATGATCTCTGTGTGCCCATCTATCTGTGGATGGTAGCTAGTACTAGGTGTCGGTTCAGTTCCACAAAGTCTGAACAACTCCTGCCAAAAGTTTCTCATGAACCGACTATCTCTATCGCTGACTATAGTCTAAGGAAAACCATGTAACATAAATTCCTCTCTGAAGAAGAGCTCTGCAATCTGCGATGCTATGAATGTAGTGGTGATCAATAAGAAGTGTGCATATTTTTTTAGCCGATCAACAACCACATAAATACAATCCTTCCCTTGGGATTTCAACAAGCTCGTGATGAAATCCATTGATAAACATTCCCACTTCTTGTCAGGTATCGGAAGTGGCTGAAGCAATCTAGTAGGATATGTGTGTTCCTGTTTGTTTTGCTAACAAATAGAACACTCTCGTACATACCGAAGAACATCAGTCTTTAGCCCTTTCCAATTAAACCATTCCTGTACCAGCTTATATGTTTTGAAATAACCAGGATGGCCTGCCATAGGAAGATCATGAAAGGCTCTCAGAACAGTATCCTTCAAGTCTAAATAAGGAACGAGAAAAATCTGCCCCTTGTAAATGATCAAGTCATTCACAATGGTGTACCTACTATCCTGCTCTGTCCCATCAACTATGCTAGAAGCCCATTTGTTCTTAGCATACTTTGTAATAATTTGATGCCTCCAATCCTTGGAAATCTGTGCCATAGCATTCAACTGAGGTCTGCGAGACAAAGCGTCAGCTACAACATTCTGCTTCCCCTTAATAAAGGTGATGTCAAAATCGTATGATTGGAATTTGTTGACCCAATTTTGTTGTCTTTCATTTAGGTTTCGCTGTCCAAGGAAATATTTTAGGTTGTTATGATCTGTATGCACACTGAATTTGCTGCCCACCAAGTATTTCCTGAACTTAGCCAAAGCATGCATAATGGCTAACATCTCCTTGTCATATATGCTATAAAATCTCTCGGAACCCCTAAGCTTCCTACTCTCAAAAGTAATAGGGTGTCTCTCCTGCATCAAAATGGCACCAATGCCCTCTCCTGAGGCATCACAATACAAATCAAATGACTTCCTAAAGTCTGGTAATGTTAACACTAGACATGAAGTCATAATCACCTTAAACTTGTCGAAGCACTCCTGAGCCTGTGGTGACCAAGAAAATGCCCCTTTCTTTGTCAAATTAGTAAGGTGTACAACGTGTCGTGAGAACCCACTAACAAATTGTTTGTAGAAAGCACACAACCCAATGAATCCTCTGAGCTAGGTAAGGTTCTCTATTACTGGCCACTCTACTATAGCTCGAACCTTCTTAGGGTCCATACTGACTCCCTTGGCACTGATGATGTGCCCAAGATACAATAACTCAACCATGCCTAGCTCACACTTGGACTCCTTGGCATACAAGGATTTCTCTACCAAAATGCTCAGGACTGTATCTAAGTGAGTTATATGCTCCTCCCATGACTGACTGTAGATCAGAATGTCATCAAATAAGACCAACACATATCTTCGTAGTTGAGAACTGAAGACCCTATTCATTGTAGCCTGAAAGGTAGCAAGGGCGTTGGTTAGATCGAAAGGCATAACCAAGAACTCAAAGTGACTGCAATGGAATTTGAAAGCGGTTTTCTCTATGTCTTGCTCCCTCATCCGAATCTGATGGTACCCAGATCTCAAGTCAATCTTCGTGAAGAAGATAGCACCATGCAACTCATCAATCAACTCATCCATGCGGGGTCTATGGTACCTATTTTTTATTGTTCTCTTATTAAGCTGGCGGTAATCTATACACATCCTTAGTGACCCATCCTTTTTCTTCACCAAGACAACCGATGAAGCAAAAGGTGACTTGCTAGGTCTAATATGCCCCATAGCCAACAACTCACTGATTATTTTCTCTATTTCATCCTTGAGGAATTTTGGATGTCTATAGGGTGTGATCATAATGGGCTTTGTTCCCTCCTCCAACTTGATAATATGCTCAATGCCTCTGTCTGGAGATCTTCCAAGTGGAATATCACTAAACACTTTAGAGTGTTTAGTCCTCAGTATCTGAATGTCAGGATGGTACTCAACCTTCTGCTGCTCCTGTTGTGTTGGTAACAACATACACTCTGCAACCCAATCTACCATATCATGACGAAGGAGTCTCTCCATCCGTTTGAAAGATACCACTCTCAGATTACTCTCTTTAATGGCTTGTATGACATGTGGTTTCCCGTTCACCTTGAACTTCATTTCCATGTCTCAAAGATTGAGTGTGAACTCACCCAAATCGTGAAGCCATGCCATCCCAAGTACCACATAAGTATCTCCCATATTAACAATGTAGAATTCAGCCTTGAAATCATAGTTGTTAAGCCACATTGGAAGATCTATTATTATTCTATCACATTTGAGGGTGTACCCATCAGCCACCTTGACTTGAATACCCTCAAAATCCTCTGTCTGTATGCCTCATCTCTCTACCAACTGTGCATCTATAAAGTTATGAGTAGCACCAATGTCAAGTAAAGTGATCACTTTCTGACCTACTAGGAGCCCATGTAGCCTAAAAGATCCATCTCTTTGAAGACTAGTCAAATGTGCCTCTTGTAACTTCCTTCCTCCCTCATTTTCACTGTCATTTTCAAACCTTTCATCATCTAAAAGTTCTGAATCAGCTTGCTGGTCTAACAGATCAAATTGCTCTTCACCCTCATAAAACCACTCCATCTGGTTATTTTTCACTTTAGGATGAAGAGGGCATACATGTTTTTCATCATAAGGTTCCTTGCACCAAAAACACAACTTTTAGGATCAGGTGGATCCTTCTTCTTATCAAATGTTATGTTTCTATCAAATGATCTATTTGGCCTCAAGTAGGATGATGAGCCTAAAGAAAACTTGCTACAAGGTGCTACAATTTCCATACTGTGTGCCTTCCTCATGGCCTCCTGAAGAGTAGGAGGATCAAATGCCTTGACCCAACCTCTCATTGGCTCATATAATCCCTCGATGAATAGAATGACAAGTCTCCTCTTTGAAATACATGTCACCATGACTGCAACCCTTTGAAATTCATCGATGTAGGAATCCAAACTACCTGTCTATCTAAGCTAAGCTAGCCTGAAATAAAGTTTTGGATCCTTTTTGTCAAAACGCTCCATGAGCCTACTCGTGAACTCTTGGTAGGTGGTAACCGTATGATGATCGAGTGTGTACATGTCGTGATGCCACCAGTCATGCACCAACCCATCAAGATGCAGTGTAGCAAACTTAATGGCCTCGTCCTCCTGCATAGGTCTTAATGATAGGTAATTGTATAACTTATGTACCCAAGACCTCGCTGAACTCTTATCTAAGCCATCAAAGTAAGGCAAGATAATCTTGCTAACTACATGCTGAAGATCCCTATTCACCTATGGTTGTGGTTGCTAGTGTTGAGGAGCTCTGCGGTCAAATCTACCTCCCTCTTTGGGTTTATGCACATCCATAAACTCATGAAAAGATAAAGATTGCCTGATCTCAAGAGCCAATGTTGAGTACTCTCCAAAGAATTTGGTCATGTCTGCCACCAACATGCCATGTTGTGGATGAAACTTAGGCTGGTGACCCTGTTGCTCTGCCTCTAGTGTCGAAGGTGCCTCTCTAGATATAAATGTAGGTTATCCTAGCCTACACTCATGCAAGATAGGTGACGACTACCCTTCTATTGACACCAATGGTTGGTCTATGCCTGCAGTCCCGCTTGTCTGTCTTATCTGAATGTAGTGCTGCTGAGGTAGAGTATACTGCCTCATCATGCCCATCAACTAAGACATCATGTCCATCATATTATCATGCCTACACCTAAACTCATCATCAAAAATCTCACCTCTGGCATGCTCTTTCCCTGGATCCCTATGTACCTTTGTAGGAATCTCACAATCTGCCATCAGTGTAGTGACACTATTCTAACTACTGTTGGAACTAGATCTGTGAATACCCAGAACCCCTGATACTATCTCACCTTCAAGAATAGGTGGACCTATCCAATCCTCAAATCTGCTTGTTCCTCTACCCTTACTGTAGAATATAATGTCTCTACTCATGAAAAAGCATCGAAAAAGCACACATCTGACTAAAAAGAAACTAAAAAAGCACAGGATGGCAGGAAAACTGTGCTCTGATACCACTGTAAGAGACCAGGTGACTCTCAACCCAACCAATGACTGAGAATGCAAGGTTTTTTTTTTGTTTTTTTTTATTTTTGTGGTTTTTTGCAATAAATAAAGAAGGTGCGATTTGGAAATAAAATGCAATAAATTTGTATAATGCTAGAAACAACAATAAATCTATGATTTTGTATAGAGAAATCCTTCTTTAATTCAATCGAACTATTACAAACTATAAGGCAATACATGCAATGAAAAAGGCACCTGGAAACTTAATGAAAAACCTGACTTTAATTGCAACAAGGCACACAGCTGAAAAATCATTAGAATATCAACGAATACTTCAATCTCCCAGTCCAAAAAAATTCCAAACACCCCTGTGAAGCAAGGCGACCAAGCTGGAGGGAAATGGAACCAAAAGACAAAGGTGTTTCCTTTATTTCTTTCACACGCCACTCTGTTGGTACAGTACGACCTACCAACAATAAATAATGATGGTACGGATGAAGGAAAAGTGGCCTGAGATATGATGGATGAAGTTAAAAGTCGACCTCCCTATTGATTCAATATTTTTTCTTCAAACCCTTATTTATTTATTTCCTTTGTAAGCACAAATATGACTTCTGAATAAAGTCACCCAATTGACAAGCTTCAACTGGTATCTCACAGTCTCAGTATGTCTTATTCTGAAGAGGGAACGTTCTCCAAAACCCAATGATCTGCATAAACCCTTGTTTCTCAAACCCCAATGTTCTCAGAGAGAAAAATAGACAAATTAGAATAATCATAACATAATGAGTTCGATTTGTCTTTGTGAAATATATATCTCCTCTCAATAAGTCGACCCCCTTCTCAAAAAGCAAGTAATGAGCATTTAAAATATTAATTAAATTGTCCTTTTTTGACTTAGGCAAAACAATTAAATAATGGAGTCCCCTTTTGATGAGTAATAAAATACTCATTTAATATTATTTACCTCTTTATTATAAAGTATTAATACTTTATAATTTTCCATTAAATAATTACTTTAATTTTTCATTAAAGTGACTTTATATTATAAAGTCAAATTAATAAACTTTTAATAATTATCAAATGCCTCAATAATCACTGTTTGCTCATTAATTCCTCAAACTGGGTCGAAACTGAGCTGATCAACTGAACCAGGTGCCCTGCTAGAAATAGTAAACCCTGTCTACCTGACTTACTATAAATAGTAAGTATCTGTAAATCACTTTGAAAGTGTCTGCCAAGGCCCAAACCTAAATCAACTAATGGAGTAATGTTCCCAAACGCTGGATAAATGCCAAAATAACCCTTTAAACATCATCTTCTAGCCTACGAGGGTCTGAATGATAGGCTAACCCCTGAAACAACTGTACTACTTAAGAAGGGGACATTACACAATTAATGCAATTAACTTGCAAATTTTATGGTTAAAAGTTGTTAAAGCAAGAGATTTAGCTTATTTTAGTTTATAATTGTGTAAATGGTTTTGGTACTTCAAATTTACACGAAATTCTTTCCATTTAGGGTGGAAAATAAACTTGACCCATGGAAATTTTTGAGTTATATGCAAATATTTTCACATTAAATTATAGTTTAATTTACAAGAATATTAGAAATAAAATGGTTTATTGATGGATGACCCTTGGAAATTTTATTTGTCTCCTAAGATATATGAACTGATTCTATATTAATTTACAAACGTTAACTTTAGATCATTGACTTTTGTCACCAACTCTTGGATTAAAGATGTATAAATTTTATAATTCTCGAAAGGAAATTTTTGTTATTTTTTACTTGTAATATGTAAATGACCATAGACCGAACTGGTTTTTTTTTTACAAAGGTTATATTAATTATGCTTTATGTGGAGTTTTAAACTTTTAATGGCTTAAGAACATTGCACTGCATAGTATTGGGTGATTTGGCCACAATCTTTTCTTAATGAATTTTCCACACTCAAGGTTTTGCAGTAGCCATGGTGATAGTGCTCGATGTGGATGCATTGATCACTTAAACAAAAAAACCATGCTACTTGTATGTTTTCACTACTCATCTATTAAAAATATTATTTATGTGCTTGGAAAAAGTTATCATTTTTGAAAATTTTCCTCTAAATTCTTGCTTCTTAGAAACTCGAAGAAACACTAGTTTATTGTAGCTATAATTTATTAGCATTATGCAAGTGACATGAAAAGATTCTTTCTTGATCAAGGCTGAAATGCTAGCACATAATTGCTACAACACCTTGTGGGGAAATTTCCCAGTAGGGATTTGAGACTCTTGAGATTGGAAATCTTTGGTGATATGCTTCATGTGAGATAATTGTTGTACAAATACACTTCTTACAAGCTTTTGGGCTTAAAAAGCTATAAAATAATATGGGCTTTAAGTGAATTATTGGATAGAAACAAAACCTATAAGTTATGTAAGCTACCCAATACCAAATGGATGAGCCCCTCTAACTTGTTGATATGCAACCTCAAGTACTTTAAGAGGCTATAATTTCCAAGTTCTATAGGGATGCCACTACAAAGGAATTTTTTATTCAAATAAAGTTGGTCGAGTAGTACAAAAATCTAAGAGATGATGGTATGGGCCATGTGAGCTAATTTTTGGTTAAATATATCATGGTTAGATTGTTGCACTTTCCCAACTCCTTTGATAATTGTCTACTTATATTAATTAGGTTTCAATATTTAGAGAAAATGATATCTAGGTCTATGATTGTTTGATCTCCCACTGTGCCAATGACCTCATTGATACCATAATGGCTTCTATTATTATCACCATTTCAAATAATCACTTAGCCACCATGATAAGTTTTCCTATTTTCTAAACCACAATTATAATTTTTGGTATGGATACAATGTTATAGCTGGAGTGGATTTCAACATATATATATATATATATATATATATTGTAGAAGTTCTTTCAACCAAGTCATCATGGATAAGGTGAACTAGTCTGTCATACCTTCAAAAATTTAAAATCCCAATAAATCATATAATTTGTTATATTATTTATTCTTTTTCTCTTAAAATAACTACTTTAGGTTTCATAATATCAGTGTGTAATGTTGCTTGGCCACAACAATAGCTACAATATAGACAAGATTCTACAAGTGACAATAGACTTCAACCATTTTAGAGAAGGCCTCATATAGCACATGCCAAGGTTTGAAGTTTAAACTAAATGATCTTGTTTTCATTATTTTTCTAATCTTCTTTTCATGCCCTCTCATTCTAAGCTTATCTAAGTAAAAGTAAAAGAAAATTATGAACACTCAACACCAAAAAATGTGGAAAAGGCTACTTCCATGTGGTGAATAATGACTACATTCACTGGGAAATGTACACAATCAATGAAAGATCATTAAGTGCTACACACAAATTGTATACAATATTGTTTACTTTGGTTTCCTTTATTTCTCACAACCTTTTCTTCTTTTTCATTATGCACATAGTAAACTTCCATAAGCCACTATCTTGTTGCAAAAACTCAAAACAACCAAACTTAACATATATTGTTCATAAAACACCTTTTATAGTTTATCTAAAACTACTAAATTTTTAAAATTTAATTCATAGTTTTTTTAAAACTAGTAAATTCTCTCTTCAACATTCTTTAACTAAAAATGTACCTTTTATAGGAATAATTTACCCCTTCATGAAAAAATATTCTTTAACTCAAAATGCAATCAGGATGATCAATGATGAAAAACCTACACTTGAAACCACATCTCCAAGCATAATATTATAAATTAAATTAATGTATATTCTATGCACATATTAAATTATATTCCTTAACATATTAGTTTATATATAATTTTCTATTGGCGTAACCCTCGCACCTCCTTTCGGTGCAAATGCTAGTACTATCTTAATTTAGATTTTTTTATCTAGGGCATCATATTTTTTAATTTTTTTTAATAAGTTTTAGTATTTTTCTTGACATGGTAATCAACATAATATTTTTGTGTTGATAACCTACTTTTAGTAAAAATAAAAATAAAATATAAATAATAATTGAACTATTAAAATAAATATATATTTGAAAACTACACTTATGGATCTACAGAAGGATATTTTTACATTTTAAAAAAAATGTTATTTATATGAGTAGGAGTTGTTAAAACATTAAATTTTCAAATAATTTCATTTTTTTAGTAAATTTGCCTCAAAGTGGTGCTACATATGCATTTAGCCAACGATTTTAGTTGGAAAAGTTGTGGACGTATTTAACTTATCTAGAATGAATCTTACTAGATCATATGTTCAACTAGAATTGGTTTTTATTTATAAATACTAAAATTCACTTGTGTTGATAAGTTGGTTGAAAGTGTGACACAACTTTGTACTTTTACCCCATTATATTGTACATCTTTATATATATAGGCATACTGCCTATTACTTAAATATATATATGTTTCTAAATTAATTTATTTAAAACACACAAAATATTTTTAAATGTTAAATTAATACACAAAAAAGAATTTTCTTAAATTTTAAAAATTAAGTATAAAAGAATTAGAGAGTTGACTTCTAGATTGAAATTGTGTGTCAATCTAGAAATCAACTCTCTAATTTATCATGGACTGTGGAAATTTCATTCTATAAAATAATTATTCTAACTTATTATTACATATAAAAAAATTCTAAATTGATATATTTAAATTTTAAAAATATTAAAAAAATTTAAAAAGAAAAATATTCTTTGATGTGATTGGGAGATATTTTTTAATAATAGAATAGAAATAAAATTATAAAAGAATGAACATGTAAGAGAGGGGGACTGACCACGTCAAGGCCCCAGGTCACGGAGAGCCAAGAACGGAAGGCTGCCCTAACTTACCTCACTCTAAAGGAATGTTTCGAATGAGGGGTGAGAATGATGAGGACTATAAGGCCCTGCAACCACTCTTTAGACCCAAAATCTAAACTGAGGCTAGTTGAGCCGGTTTTTGAGTTCAACATTGTACCTCAAGTAGCTCTCTTCTCGAGGACGGAAGCGTGATTCTGGGATGACAATGCGACGCACTGGTGTTTGTATGACCAGAGGACCAAAAACCTAGTATGAACTACTAGAAAACAAGTTGATGACCTAACTAGTTATTTCTAAGGGAACAAAATAGATACAAATGAATATGATAAAGTAAATATATGAGAGCTAAGGTGACAAAGATAATCTCACAAAGATGCTCGTTCACCAGCTAGCTCCAAATGCATGTCCACCTACATAGAAGAAAGAGGGAAAAATTTTGGGGGTTGTATAGGGGCCTGCCTCAATCAGACCCCTAATTCGGTGTTTCCACCTCCACAAAGAGCCAAGATAGCAATGATAGAGAAATGTATGATAAAGAAGTAAAGAGAAAGTATACGAATAACACTACAAAATAGTATAAAATAGGAGAAAGAAGGCTTGAACAATTACCACAACCTCAACTGTGATGAAGGGAGGTGTTGCAAAACCTCAAGCCCCTACTATAATGGCTTGTTCCACACTTGCTTTACAGAGTTGATGGAGTGTTGTTGTTGTTGCTATGAAGAGCCAAAGTGGTGCTTGAAGTTATTGAAGTGAAGAGATTGCAAGAAGTGATGAGTTGAATGATTAGAGGATGGATTGAATGAAAAATTAATCTTTTTGAAGGTGAAGTGAGGAGAATAAGGAATTTTCAGGTTAGTTGGCCAAAGAGGGACGTTACAAATCATTCCCAATAGGAAGTGTAACGCCTCTGCCAACTTCAGACATAGGAATTCGTTAGGGACGTAAGAGTGTCACGCGGATGTTTACACACCGTACGCGTGTCTTTGATAAATATTATTCTACCAACACAAAAGATGAATGCCAAGTGGAATGAAGGTAGCTTGCTGATGTGGAATTTCACCTTCGAATTTGGTTTTCTAAGGGGTGCAAATTCATGCCTATACATTTTTCCCCCACTTTAGCAAGCACAAATACTGATGAGTGCTTCGGTAAAGTAGATCAGAAAGGTAGTAGGGTTAGAAATGTATACTTGAACTGTCAAGGAAGCAAACCACGATCTAGAGAACTCGATAGCACAAGGTAAGCAAAGGACTTCATAGCCCCGCAGAACTATGAAGCTATAGAATGAAAGTGTCTTACAGGCCCACAAACCTGCAAGGAGGAGACCCCCAATATCTCTCACATGAAGGAAGCCCCAAGAAGTAAGTGCCTGTACCATAGAAAAATGGATCTTGGACATTTTCATGGTCATTTAGTTTGGGTGTGTGCAAGAAGTTGAGTCCACTTTTTGACCAAAAAGTGGAAGTGTTTTCCCTTATTTTCAAAATTTGACACATTTGACCTTAAAATTTGAAGCACTTAGAGATGAAATCTTCGAAAAAGTCACTAATCATAAAATGTAGTACTAGGAGTCTAGTTTCCAAATATGTAATTTATTTCAATACCCAAATTGTACAAATTGAGTTTCAATAGGTGTTTCTAAAAACCACTGTTTAAAAGTCACTTTTTTATACCATACTATGCACGTGTACGACATCCATATTTTGACCTAAATTATCATATTTTTCTAAATCCTTTTGGGAAAAGATTTGTGACTCATTGAAGCTTGTTTTTGATATTTTTTGTAAGTTTTTATTGATTTTTTTTTTTGTTAAATTTTTATTAGGCATATTTGTTGTTTTGAAAAATCGTCGTGTACGACACACATAAGATGACCTAAACTTGTCATTTTTTAATTTCTTTTTTAAATTGAAAATAATTGTCTGAAGTTTTTTCTCATGCAATTTGTTCGTCAAAATGTTATGTTGATCAAAAGTTATTAAAAGACTAAAAACACCTGATAATTCAAGTTTATGGACTAGTTTCATTAGAAATTAATTGAAAAATATAAAAATTAATCAAATTATAAAAAAAATTACATATTTGGAATCTGCACTGTCTCATCTATAATGGGTTTTAATTTCATAAAAAAATTCTACAAAATAGGTCTTCAGACATATGTCCAAAGTTTCTATTTTCCTGTGATATTAACAGGACTTTCAAGTTGCAGGTCAAACCAGGGCCAAAGTTTAGGTTCGGGTCCCCAAGCCATTTCCCGAACCAAAAAATAAGTCAAAAACTGGCCCAAAAATTCATAATTTAAAAAATGGGATCCCATTTCATAAAAAAAACATTTTTTATGGTTCTATGAAACGAGATCCCATTTTGTAAAACGAGATCCTATTTTGAAAATTACCAAAAACAAAAAGTTTCCAAAAATGGAAATTTTTCAAAACGGGATCCCGTTTTGAAAATTTTCCGAAAATGGATTTTTTCAAAATTGGAAGTTTCCAAAATAGGAAGTTTTCAAAAGCGGGATCCGGTTTGAAAACTTTCCATTTTTGGAAATTTCTGTTTTTGAAAATTTTTCAAAACGGGACTTTAAATTTAGGCTCGGGATCCCATTTTTTGCAAGTCGATTTCATTTTTTTGCCTAAGGAAAAAACTTCCATGTTTCGTGGACTCATCTTCTTGCATTTACTCATCTTTCTCTTGTAATGCTTGACCTATTTTGCTTAGATTTAATGTTGCAATGTAACTTATGCATTCACATTAGGTCCTAAATATTCAAATTATGATGTCTTGTGAAGGTGTTGCAACACATTTCTATACTTTTTTAGACTCTTCTTATTATAATTCATCTAAAAATCATCTTTTTATCACTTATCAAGTTCTATTTCAAAGTGTTGTAAAGTCTTGTAACAAGCTTTCATGCTTTTCTAGGCTTGTCATCACTAATTACACCTTTCTTATGCTTTATTTGGCTCCTTTATGCACTTATAGGCCTTAATTAAGTGTGTTTTTAAATACAAACCCAACAAACAACATTAAAAGAAACTTAATTCCTGACACCCACTTGCAAGCCTAGAGTGGGACCCATTCACCATGGGTGGCAAATGAGTCCCTCTTGGCTCAAAATTCAAGATAAATTCAAATTTATTTTGGGCTTTTATTCATTAAGACCTTATGTCGTCCTATGATGTATTTTTGAGTAATTAGGGCATAATGTGTATAAATAAGTATTTTTCCATCCATTTTAACTCCCCCATTCATCTCATTCACTCATTTATCATTAATTAGCATTCTTGCATTCAATCCATCATAGCATCATTCAATCTTGAGCAATTATCAAGCATCTTGGAGCAACCATTGACATATCTTCATACTTCAACAACAAGGATTTGGTCTTGTAGGAAAATTTGTCAAAGAAATAGGTGTTGAAAAGTGGTCAACAAGTCATCAATGTCATTCAAGTCAACTACACCCTAATTCAAGCTTGGAAACAACATTCAATTCATTTTCTGCAAATTTGATTCTGTCAACCCAACAAGAAGACAAGTGCAGATCTGGACCCATAGAGTTGACCCCTGAATTTGCAAATTTTTGGAGGAGGACTGATTCACCATTAGTGGCGAATGAGTCCCACTTCCAAGCTAGAAAAGTTGATTTTATCATAATTCAGTTCCCGACAGTCAAAAACTAGTTTCAGGAAAGTTTACCAAAAGTAGGTCTGATTCACCATCAATGGCGAATGAGTCCCACTGGTCATCAACAGTGATTTCTGTCAGATTTTGAAACCTTCCTACATCAGCATTTCATCTCCAGGTGCACTCTATTTAGTTTCATTAAGTTATGAGTTCATTTGTGCATGTTTCTAGTTCATTTCTGCATATCACACTGTGTTTTCAAACACTTCATATTTCATTAGTTTTGCATTCATAATCAATCAATTTTATAAGTTTTTTGCATCAAGATCATTGCATTTAGTCATAATTTCATCATACATACATTAGTTTGAGTGAACCACCTAGATTTTTGGTGTGGGATCTATCTTTTTCCTTTAGGTGAAAGACCCTAATTGAGCAAAAGAGACATAGCATTCCTAATCCATCAAAATCTACGGTTCATTTTGCTGAACTTGCATGAACACATTATCTTCATTTACATCCTAGGATTTATAGCATTAGCTTTTGCATTAGCCTTTGTATTGTTTTTGCATCCTAGGGTTTACAAACTTGCATTAGTGAAAATCTCATATAGATTTCATTTTTGCACTTCAAAACATTCCAAAAACTAAAATTATGCATTCGCATCTTCATTTTGCATCAGAAAATCATAAAAGTCACTTTAAAATTTCTAAAAAAACACAAAAAACTCATCCCTAGACTCATTCGCCACCCTAGGCGAATCAGTCCATTTGCACTTTTTGCACAACAATTCCTGTCATTTTTACAATAATTTATGTATTTATGTTTTCTGTTGTTTTTTTTTTAGTTTACAGAATTTTTGTTATTTGCATTTTATTGCTAGATTTCATTGCATTTGCATCCATCCCACCCCTTGTGGTATTTGTATGAGTGTTTGGTGCCCTATTGATAATACTTTAGTGAGAAGAAGTTCCCGACTCATGGCATCCCACAATAACACACTCGTTGTGGACCTTTACCTTCACATACAATGCATGTTGACACATCAAATGCTTACATTATGATCCAAGGGGATAGTTTTCATTGAAAATTGAAGTGTCCCATATGCTCTAGATTTTAGCATCATCTTGAAGAGCTCAGAAAACTGAATACGACGCAACTTGAACGGGCAAAAAAGGAGGTTGTATGTCAAAGTTATGGCCAATCAAAGTTTGGTCAAATAGGGTACAAGGGGCCAGTCAGAAAGGTGAAAATTTTGACTGACTTAGAATTGGTCAAAATTGGTTTCAAGTCAAAGAGATCGTTGCCATGATCCCAACGCTACTTGTTTCATAGAAAATAGATCCCGTATGACGAAGATATGGCCAGTCAAAGTTGAAGGTTGACTGGATGCTGACGTGGCAGTTGACTGGATGATGATGTGGCAAGTGTAGGTGATGTGGAAAAAATGTGGATCCCCCTCACTAAATTCATGTACCACCACTACACCATGCTTTATTTTTGAGAAATAAAGTGGTGGAGGTTTATTTTATTTCACAAAATCCATTTGGTGGGATCGGATTTTGTGGGATCTTAAGCGGATTTGGCGGGATTTAAAGGAAATGGATTAAAACAAAATCTCATAAAAATTTAAAAAATTGTAGATGCAAAAGAAGAGTTTATGGATGAAGACATTGCAGTTATTCCCAAGCATGAAGATGAAGAGATAAAAGCCCTGATTTCAGAGGAAGGAGATATTGAGTTGGTGTCAAGATTGGATGAAGAGATGATCAAAGATGAATTGATCTTGGAGATTTACAAAGAGTTGAAGAAAGATGGAGGTATTGTGGTTGAAACAATGTATTATTTCTTTGTAATACTAATATTTTGGATAGGGAACAAATTGAAGATCAAAGGAAAAAGGGAGAAACAAGATACTGAGATGCACTAAAGCATAATGAATCTGATTTCAGTTGGCAAGCAAGATAGGAAGTTGATTTGCATGGACAAGTTCAAGCCTAAGGTGAAAATGAAGGTGTTTAGGAGCAGTTTCAAGGTGAATAAGTGGCAAGAATACAAAGAAAGAATATTTTTGGACAACTTCAAATTCAAGTGGACTTGAAATTCATTTGGTCGGGAGAATGATGCAGGAGCATCATGACAAACTTGTGATTCCATGGAGAAATTTTGAAAGGATGATCAATTTTGTTGATTCAACATTGTTCAAGGGTTATTTGAGTCATTTTTCCATGTAATAGAATCATTAGGAGGTCATTGTGTCCTATTTTGCAATAAATGTAAAGAGTTGTCCAAAAAGTGCAAAAAATTATAAAAGATGTAAACTTGCACAAAAAAGGTGTAAACAAGGAATATGAAAGGTCATTTGGCTCTAGGTTGTTAGAGGGTAGTTTAAAATTAGTTGTAAGTTGTAGAGACATGTTGTATTTCCTTTAAAAAGGCTTTGTAACCATTTGTGAACTCATGGGTGATTGAAATTCCAAATTTGAATAAAGGAAATCACTGTTTTCTTGCATATTTCTTCAAAATTTCTCTATTTTCTAATGTTGTACTGATTTGTACAGGAAAGAATTCATGAAAATTTTATTTTAAGTGAATGTAGGATCAATCACCTTCCATTTCCAATTCATTTCATGTAAATTGGTGAAGATTTGAATAAGATATTGCAAATTTTATCAAATCTGTCAAAACCCTAGTTAGGGTAAACAACAACATATAAATTTTGTGTTTCTCTCATTTTATCCATTGAAATTTGCTCATATTTGGTGGAGATATTCTTAGTAGCATCTATTTTCAACTTCTTGAAGTTTTAGACCAAATAATTAAGATTGATGTGTGGAAAAATTGAAGTTTTAGACTATAAATTTGTGTACAGACTGGTAAGACAGAGATATGAGAGGTCACCATCTAGGGTTTGCAAAAATAATTGAGCAAATGAACTTTTGAAGGTGTAATAACTTTATGCAGGTCTAAATAAATATGTTTGAATGATTGGTTAAGATATTTTGAGACTGGAGATATCAAAATCAATAAGCTCTAGGACTGTTATTGTTGCAAAAGACTAGTAAAACCAGAATACAGAGAGGATTTTATGAATTTTGACTGTGATTGTTAAAGTCCTTCATGAGTTATATTGATTTAAAGAGGTGATTGGGTGTATTTGAGTCCATTTATTGACTTGGTTTGGTATATTGATAAATTTGAGACCTTTGTTCATTGACTGTCCTGTTGGGATAGAGTTATCACAATCCTATTTAGGACAGTATCTACAAAGTTTGTTGTTTCCCATTTTGAGTGGTCATAAAATACTTTGAAGAAGGTTCAATTATAGAGTCTTGAATACCATTAAATCACATTGGGAGACAAGAGATTCTTTAATTGTTGCAAGAGAAAGATAGAATGAACAGTGGAAGCCTATTTAGGCCTGTTAGAACAGTCCATTTTTGTGAGTTCTCTTATTTGAGATGTTTGAGTTAAAAATTGGTTTGGGTCTCTATTATTTGAAGTTGTTTAAGGGGTTATGAGGAGTCTACATGTGGTTTTGGGCCTTGTTCTTAGTTTGAGAGTTTTGAAATCAAGATTTTAGTGAAAGAAGGTGAGTCCTAATTAAAAGGACCACAAAATTTGGTTGAGATTTTTGTCAAGTTGAGTTGTGAATCCTCTTTCATTGGATCAAAATTACAAATTTTATGGTTTTAGCCATAAGGCGAAAATAAATTGTATAAAAGGGGGTGAGAATGCAAGTGTATTCATTCATAATTCAGTTTATGCTTTGTCAAGAATGGTGAGAGAGAATTCCTAGTAGATGAGGGAATTGAAGTTAGGAATTTTGATAGTGAATTGTCGTCTTTGTGCATTAGGAGCTTGAAGTAAAGCTTTTTGTAATTGTGTAAGAGGAATTTTGTAATTCATTGTCATCGAAGAGCTGTGAGGAGACTTGTAATAGTTGGAGCCTTGTAATTATTTTTGTAGCATAATCAAGAATCGGTCGCTTTGTTGGAGAGGACCCGAAGACGTAGCCTTCTTGGCAAACTCTATTATCAACTTGTGTTGTCTTCTCTCTCTTTACTCTCCTCTATTAATCTCTTCACTTTAATTTGGTTATGTTTTATTTAAGCATTTTAATTATGTTTTTAAGATCTTTATTTTAATCATTGTAAAAGTTATTATTCATGTGCAACAGTCCTAGATCCTAAAATTAGATCACATTCCATAAGACAAAGTCATTAGCATTCATGAGGATTTAGCACATTTGCATCAAAAATTGTGTCTTGAAAACATTTCAACCACCTCAATTCCTACTATAGATAACATCCATTGAATGCTTGAAAGTGATGAGGGCTTAGATGTCATGAAACAAATTGTTGAGATATATCAAAAACATGCTTCTTCCCCCTCTAGCACATCTCAACCAGAAAACACTATGGTTAGCCAAGGTGGATATCACATTCCTCCTCCTTAAACCACAACATCCATACCCACCTATACCACTCCTCAAGTTACAACAACCATGCATTAAGTTAGTCATGTGACTCCTTTTGCTATGCCAACTAACATTCCTAGTTCTTTTGTGGCATCGAATGTCCCATCCTCCACCACCTTCACCCCTATTAGTGTCCCCTTCACTTGTCCCAACATTTCATACACTCCATCACTATTCTCTCTTCCACCTCATACCACTTACACTAACCCTCTCATTACACAACTCTTTAACACTATTTCCTCTATGCAACAACAAATATCCACCATAAACCAAAGTCAAAATGCTCCACCCACATATTATGTTCGTAGTGGCCCCTTATATTTGGAAATATTAAGAACACCAATGCCAAAAGGAATTGAGATGCCTAGGTTTGAGAAGTACAGAGGTAAATAAGACCTACTAATCATTTCAATGCCTATATAGCCTTATGCAATGGCTTTTTCCTTGACGATAAACTGTTAGCTAAACTGTTTCCTAGGACCTTAAAGGACACTACCTTGGAGTGGTTTTCAAAGTTACCCAATCATTCAATTCAATCATTTAATGAACTATTTGATGTCGTTATAAGTCATTTCCAAGTCCATATGACTCCCAAAAAGACAATGGCTGATTTAATGAAATGTAAACAAAATGTGGATGAAAAAGTAACTAATTTCATTTCACGCTATCAGTCATTGTATGCTCAAGTAGATGTCAAGATTCTTGATTCACATCTCCAAAAGATGTTTATTGAAAACTTGCACAATCACCTTCAGGATATATTTAATATGATGAAATTTCCTTCTTTCATGCATTTATGCACACCCTTTGTGACTATCACAACTCGGTTACTAATCGTGATTCAAAGTCTACTTCTAGCCGAGCTGAGAAGTCTGAACAAAGCAACCAAAACAATGCACAAAAAATTAGAAAACCAAACAAAGGCTTCTTACAGTTCAATCCCCCTCCCCCACAACCAACTCAACTCATGCATAATCAAATGGTCGTTGTTAAAGCAATGGTGCCCTTTACCTATGAGGACCTGAAGAGATAATTTACCCCCTTACCCGATACTCTCCATAACAAAATGAATCAATTGCTACAACAATAGATGATCACTTTGCCTACAATTAAACCACTTGATACTACCAATCCTTTACATGTCACCTTTAAACCAAATGCTTATTGTCATTTCCATCACCAAAATGGATATGACACAAAACAATGTAAGGTCTCAAACACTTAGTGCAAGACCTCATTGATTCTGGTCATTTATCCATTGCGAGTGTCAATGATCAGGGAAATAAGTCTATTGCACCCCCCAATCAGAACTTACAAATTTTTACCAACCCCATGCCTAAACACAATGTTTCATTTGTCAAAGCTAGTGAACCTTCAAACACTAATGTGATGAATGTTGAGACAAATATTGAACAACATGATCTTACTCCAAATGTTACCCATGTTAATCCTATGGATGAACTCATGGGTATGATAGACATTATCCCTCATAAGGGCCCAACTACCAAATCTCTTGATATTACTTTTTCTTCTCATGATATACTTAAAAAACTTCTTGATGGTCCTCTTTACATAGTTGGTCGCATCTATGATAAGCCCACCAGTGGGATATTAATAGATCCCACATGTAGCGAGAATGTGATCACAGAAGAATTTTTAGTATTACATGATCTTTATCAAGATGATTATAACAAACCAACGTCATGTATTAAAAACATACTAGTTTTGTGTGCCCTACTATCGGATCGATCGTACTCCCATTATAGATAGGACCTAAAAAATTGGATGTAACATTTTCTATCATTCCATAATCAGATCAGTTTTGTCTGCGGCTAGGTCATCCTTGGCTTCACTTGAGAAAGTTGTCCCTTTAGTTCACAAATGTTTGAAGTTTCTGCTTGAAAATGAGATATTTACTATACACCATAGTGGTTTTAATCCATTTTCTTCTAAAGCTAATTTTCCTTAAAATCCTTTTGGCCTGAACCTATGGAACCCATAACCCCTCGCAAAGATTTATTTTTCAGTGCCTATCAAAAGTTCAAATCCAAAAAAATATTCAAATTGTCTCTTCACCACATGTCCCCATCCACTTCCGCTACTCCTATCCTAGATGAGACAATGCTTAAACCTGAATCCGAACCTGAACAAACAATACAACCTCATGAGCAACCAACAATAAAAACTTCACCTTCATCATCTAAATGCCCAAGAGATAATGAAACCAATCCCATCATGCCTCCTCACATTAAACAAGTTTATAAAGCCAAATAGAAAGTGATTGACCCATCTCCTTCGGTTCCTTCCATTCCTCCTCCTTGAGAAGAAAAGGATCCTATGGTAGATTAACCCGCTCTTACACCTCACCAATGTCAAAATAGAATTAAATGAAACCACGGTGCTAGGGAGCATAGGCATCATTTTCATCTCCTTGCCTTCAGTCAAAAACAAAAGAAAACAAAGAAAATCAACCTTCACCTTTGATAGAAACAATACCTGATCACCCTCCTCCTCTTGACCCACCACAAGATAGTACGTTACAACCATCACAATAAAATGATCTGATACAACAACCATAACTCCCGATACATCCTTCATTGGAACTCACCATCCATCCTCTTGTCGTGATTAATATTAATGATGATGATAATAAGGAGATCTCTAAAATAGATGAAGAGGTGCATAATGATCTAAATTATTTATTTTCATCTTACATGAGCTTAAATGATAAATCTCCTACACCAAGTGAAGAACCTGGTACTTCCCCTAGTTCAACACTTACAATTCTCCCTTTGGACAGTCAACCGCCCTCACAATACACTAAACATGATTGGGAGGTAGATGACTTGTTAGATGGTTGACTTGCATTTTCCTTAACTAGCCTTTTACATTTTATTTTTTCTTTTTCTTTTCTTTGGTGTGATTGTATGTGTGCATCATCTTCCCCTATAATGTGTTTTTGATGTTCTCTCTCTCTTTGTGCACTTCCTCTATTTGTACCTCTATTCTTCTATATGTCATACCTTTTACCTTTCTTTTTCACTTTTTTTTGTGTTCTCCTTTTGCAGATGACGCAAAGCATTGAGACACCCTATGTCTCTTCCATGTTGAACCAAATGGTCCATTTTCCTTTTTACTTTGTCTTTTTCTTGTGTTTTCCTTTTGGGGATGACACAAGGCATTGAGACCGAAATCTCTCCTTCATGTTGACCCAAAAGATTTTCCTTTGCCTTTTTGTTTTCTTTTTTCTTGTGTTTCTCCTTTTGGGGACAATGCAAAGTGTTGAGACCACAATGTCTCTTCCATGTTGACCCAAAATGGACTTTATTTTTCCTTTTGTTTTTGCTCTCTTTGTGTCATTCTTCCAGTTATATGTATTTGGGGAATGATGATAGTTCTGAGCTCTTTCATAAAAATATTGCAGCAATGAACATACTGAACCCAAATCCATATATCCTTTATGTGTTTGGTGTGTTCCTTTCTAGGGGAAACCCCTCTTTCTTTTGTTTTCTTTTTTGTTTACATGATGCAACCTTACTTTGAACATATGACTTGGCATAGGGGCTTTCCAAGTTGGCTCTCATGTCTTTTTTTCTTTTTGCATCTTTCATTTGCTACTTTAAAGTAATTTCTCACTGAATGGTGTGTAGCAATTCCTTTAAAGTGGGGGAATACATTGGCATTATTCATTTGCATTCTTTTTCTTTCTTGGTTCTTAGTGCAGCCTTGTCACTTCATACAATGCGTTTGTCACTTTGTGGATGACATTGGGTGTGATGTCTCTCATAAGTGTGATCTATCTTAGCATATTACATTCCTCTTAGTGGCCTGAAGCGATGCACTGCATCCCCTAAGTTGTGAATATTTTATTCTTTGATTGGTCCTCTCTTGGAGACATTAGACAGAATGTTCCCTAAGTTATAGACCTTGCATGAACTTAACAAGACTCCTTTGAACATCTTTTTCATTTTAAATTTTTGCATTTACATGGCCACCTTGCATAAAGTAGCTTGCATTCCTATGGTACAATCCTACTTGTTCATGAGTTCTAAGCATATGAAGCTTTGCTTGTATCATGAAGCATGAACAAACATTTTCCTTTGTGGTGCCTTATTAAAGTTATCAGGAGGTATAACTTTGATATGGTTGAGCGGGAAGCCCATTTTGTGGCACGACTTTCCCCATAGCCACCTATATGTTTGTGAGTACATACCAGCTAACCGTATGTTTCTCACCTTTTGGGCCTTCTCACCCGACGCACAACCAGGAGTTTGATCATCCCAGAGTGAGTATGCATTTTCTTTTTTGGGAAAAAACCTAGATCTGATCCACAACTAGCTGGACAAATGATCGAAGCTTGATCTGACTTTTCCTTTTCCTCTTCCTCTTCCTTCTCTCTTTTTCTTTCTCACATGTGTTTCTTTGTTCTTATCTTTAGTTTTCCATGGGATCTTCATCCTAGCAGCTTGATCATCCCTCTTGATAATTGTTATCTCATCTTGCTAGCATAAGTGCATTTGGAAATCTCTCAATATGCATGGCTACTTTAGTGTGAGTTTGAAGCAAGTTCATCATCTCACTAAAGTAGGGGCTAAATGTACCATAGAAAAATGAATCTTGGAAATTTTCATGGTCATTTAGGTCTTTCTCTTGTGATGCTTGACCTATTTTTCTTAGATTTAATGTTGCAATGTAACTTATGCATTCACATTAGGTCTTGAATATTCAAATTATGATGTCTTGTGAAGGTGTTGTGAAGTGTTGCAACACATTTCTATACTTTTCTATCTTATTATAATTCATCTAAAAATCATCTTTTTATCACTTATCAAGTCCTATTTTAAAGTGTTATAAAGTCTTGTAACAAGCTTTCACGCTTTTCTAGGCTTGTCATCACTAACTACACCTTTCTTATGCTTTATTTGGACCCTTTATGCACTTATAGGCCTTAATTAAGTGTGTTTTTTAATACAAACCCAACAAACAACATTAAAAGCAACTTAATTCACAACACCCACTTTCAAGCATAGAGTAGGACCCATTCGCCATGGGTGGCGAATGAGTCCCTCTTAGCTCAAAATTCAAGATAAATTCAAATTTCATTCGGGTTTTTATTCATTGAGACCTTATGTCAGCCTGTGATGTTGTATTTCTATGTAATTAGGGCATAAGTGTGTATAAATAAGTGTTTTTCCATCCATTTTAACCCCCCCATTCATCTCATTCACTCATTCATCATCAATTAGTATTCTTGCATTTAATCCATCATAGCATCATTCAATCAAGCAATTATCAAGCATCTTGGAGCAGCCATTGACATATCTTCAGACATCAACAACAAGGATTTGGTCTTGTAGGAATATTTTTCAAAGAAATAGGTGTTGAAAAGTGGTCAACAAGTCATCAATTCCATTCAAGTCAACTAAACCCTAATTCAAGCTTGGAGACAACATTCAACTCGTTTTCTGCAGATTTGATTCTTTCAACCTGACAAGAAGACAAGTGCAAATCTGGACCCATAGAGTTGACCCCTAAATTTGTAGATTTTTGGAGGAGGATTTATTTTCCATCAGTGGTGAATGAGTCCCACTTCTAGGATGGAAAAGTTGATTTCATCATAATTTAGTTCCTGGCAGTCAAAAACCAATTTCAAGAAAGTTTGCTAGAAGTAGGACTGATTCGCCATCAGTGGAGAATCAGTCCCACTACTCATCAACAGTGTTTTTTTTCAGATTCTGGAACCTTCCTGCACCAGCATTTCATATCTAGGTGCACTTTGTTTAATTTCATTAAGTTCTGAGCTCATTTGTGCATGTTTCTAGTTCATTTCTACATATCACACTATGTTTTCAACACTTCATATTTCATTAGTTTTGCATTCATAATCAATCAATTTTATAAGTTTGTTACATCTAGATCATTTCATTTAGTCATAATTTCGTCATACATACATTATTCTTGAGTGAACCACCTAGATTTTTAGTGTGGGATCTATCTCTTTCCTTTAGGTGAAAGACCCTAATTGAGCAAAAGAGACATAGCATTCCTAATCCATCAAAATATATGGTTCAATGCCTCACAGGCCCACAGACATGTAGAGAAGGTGTCCTCGAAGATCTATCACATGAAGGAAACCTAGAAAAAGCACCTTACAAATCTGCAGACCTACAAGTAAGGTGTCCTCCAAGATCTCTCACATGGAGGAAACCCAAGGAAAGTGCCCTACAGACCCGCAGACCTACAAGGGAGCAACTCCCAAGATCTCTCGCATGGAGGAAGCTCACAAAAAGTTCCTTACAGACCCACAGACCTACAAGGAAGATGTCCTCCAAAATCTCTCACATGAAGGAAACCCAAAGAAAGTGCCCTACAAACCCGCAGACCTATAGGGAAGTTGTCCTCCAAGATCTGTCACATGAAGGAAACCCAAAGAAAGCACCCTACAGACCCGCAGACCTATAGGGGAGGTGTCCTCCAAGATCTCTCACATGAAGGAAACCAAAATAAATATCCCTACAAACCCGTAGAATTGCAGGGAGGTATCCCCCAAGATCTCTCACATGGAGGAAACCCTAGGAAGGGGACTCCGCAGAGTCAAAAAGCGGCTTCATAGGTGCACCTACAAAGCGTCATGTTTACCCGCAAATAGAACATGTCCAAAAGTGGCCATGTAGGCAAGTAAGTGGAAAATCACACAAACCATCAATATATTGGAGAGCTTTTAATGGGGTCCCTTGGGAACCCAACGTGAAGAAAGGGTTCCACTCAAGGGATGCGCTGTTTGAAAATGTGGAAGAGATTTTCTTTCTCGAATCGATTCATCATCAAGGAATCCTTTTGAAAGATGTTCACTTCATCAAGGAATTCGAAAGGAATAAAATTCTACCTTGCAAGGGGAAGGTCAAAGTTGTTCCCACCTCAAAGGAAAGGTTCTCAATTTATTTCTTTACGAACCCATGATGAAGGAAACACGTTCTATTAGGGTTTTAGGATGAAAATGTGATTATTAGAAAAGAAGTTTGTGAAGATGCTCCAGAAAAGATTTGTTGGCAACAAATGAATTTTCTGAAAATTGGAGTATCATAGAAGTGGCGTTGTCACATGAAAGGTACAACTCAAGCAAAGAAGAGAGAAAGATAAGAAAAGAGAAATAGAGAAATAGATATAAACACAGGGCACAGGGGTAGTCTGATATTTCAAGGTAAAAAATGCTCATAAATATATATATAAGTATAATAAAAGTATATAAAATGAACTATCATCAACCCCCTACTATATTAGACCATGTGAAGAATGCACGAGCAGACAAAGTCAAAATAAAAAATTGGGTCAACATGGAAGGGAAGCCTAAATGCCCCCAACTCTTTGCATCGTCTCCAATTTTGTCAAAAATCAATCACAAACATGGAAGAATGATGATACACATAGAAGAAGGTTTATGACACAAAAACCACGCTTGTATCCAAGCACACATAGCACAATCATGGGGGAACACATCACAACACACACACATATACTCTAAAGATAAAGAAGGGGCCTCCCCCTAACACTGATCGACCAAGAGGTCGTCTACTTCCCACTCTAGATCATTGTAGGGGGAAGGAGGAAGAGCCTACAATGGTCGAATGTTAAGAGGAGGAGTGTCTGACCCTCCCACAACAAGGGCTAAGGAAGAGGGCCCTACAAGGTCCCCTCCACTAAGCTCTTGTGGAGCTAAGGTCAATGATTTCGCAAAAATCACTGACAAGGCTGGAACTTCATCTAGAGAGTTAAACATGCACTTTGCTAGAGTTACATGTTGTACCTCAATGGATGGGGAAAGTTGTTCCCGAGATTCACTACTAGGCTCACTGAGTGATTCAGGAGCAACGACGAACTCAAGAAAGTCGGGACTAGTTTTGTCACTAGGACAAAACAAGTCAGTGTGGGACCACCTTTCAGGGGAGGTGGACTCCTCTTACATCCTCTGTTGCTAGAGGGACCACTCTCCACCTTCTACTCTGTTAGGGGATGTGAAATCCCAATAGACAAGGCAAGAGGTGCGAAGAAAGAGGAGGAAGATAAAATTGTAGCAGATACCACTGAAGTGTTCAACATATCTACAGGTTTCAGGAAAGAAGGGACATCAACAAAGGCGGCTCCACTGAAGGACCGATGAACACCTACACCTTTTTAGGGTTAGACACATTTGTACTCACAATGGAAGTTGGAAGTGAGACTGAACTAGATTGAATGGAAGCATAGGGGAGGAGAGAGGAGGATGTGGTAGGAGGTCCTAAGACAGGGGTAGTCAACTCCTCTTCCTTCTTCTATAAGGTGGCCTGCTCAGCCGCGAGAGCCTTTCACCGATGCTTGCGTTCACGTGCAAAGAGGTTTCTATGACTCTTCAAGCTAGAGACCAGAGGTTGTGAAGGAACAAAAGGTTCTTGCTCAGACATGGGAGTTTCCTCCTTAGCTGTTTCCAGTAGAGGGATAGGCTCCTGAATGGGAGCAAGAGAAGTAGGTTGAGAAGCAGTGAGGGAGTCGATTCTAATGCCTCAACAGTGGGCCTCTTCCCATTTACTGCCTTGGAAGTAGGGATAGTAGGAGGTCGTGGAGGTTGAGACATAGAAGATTCCCTATGGGAACCTTTTCTCCTGCCATATCAAACGGGCCTAGGCTCTGAGGGTAGGACAGAAGCTCGAACGTGGGATTCTTAAGCTTTCACCAAGTAGGCACCATAGGATTCTCCCACAAACACGGAGTGGAATCTGATGGTGCCACAGCAGTGTGAGAGGAAGCGTTGGGATGAAAAGTGGAAGAGGAAGAAGGGGGATCTCAGGACTGCTTCTCTTCTTCTCTTCTGCATGCCCTAGTGGCATCACTGTCAGCTTTTAAACATTCCCTATGCGAGACAACATAAGGTGATGGAGGGTATCTCACTTTTGTCCTTAAATGTTCTTTCTTATCATTTTGATATGTTCAGTACAAGAGGTCCTTCCAAGGTGAGAGAGGACCAATGGGTGCATCCCAAAAGTAATCTAAGGAATAACTACCACACTCAACTGGGGGTGTAGACAAAGATTTTGGCTTCCAAGGTCTTTCTTGCACTTCTAGGGTTTTTTACCTAAAAGGAGAAAGATGGGCCAAAATGAAATGTAAACACTCAAAATTAATGTAATGTGGATGTAATATGCCTTGATGAGATGATCTAAATGCAATAACTGAAAGAGAAAGGTGATTATTAATGCTAAACCTAAGAAATGTAACTTGTTTGAAAACACGTGATATGCAAAAGACCTAGAAATGAAAGTAAACTATAACAGAAATGAATGAAACTAAATGTGTGCACCTGAGAACTTGTCAGAGACTGGAAATGACTTCTGAAATGTTGCTAATGTTGAAAATTTGGCCTACTAGGACTCATTCACCATTCTAGGCAAAATAGTCCCAGATCTGGGAAATTATTCTAGAGCCCATTTCGGACAAATGGGTATCCAAAACTATAGAAAACCCTTTTTAGGCCTAGTAGTGGGACTCATTCGCCACTAATGGTGAATGAGTCCACTTTTGAATTTTTGAGAATTCAAATGTGGAAACAGAAGCCCTCGGTCTGCACTTTGGTTCCTGACAGGTATCTTCCTCTAAAACTCTGATTTTTGGCACTGTAGGTGGCTTTTTATGGATATTTTGACTTCGTCAACAAGGATATGTCTTCAACAACTTTGTAACTTATCCTTTAATGATTTCCAAGTCTTCAAGATACCTAAATCTACAAACACACAAGGAAAGAGAGAGAAATGTTGAATGTTAGGGCATGGCGGTTTTCCTTGGTCAAACCCCTTTTAGGTAATTAAACCAAATGAAGAAATAATATGAATCATGAACATGAAATAATGAAATTAGTACCTTTCCATGATGATAGATCTTGATTTTTTGTAGAAAAATATGAAGAATCTTCCCTTGAATGCCTTGGAAAGCTATCTTGAAGACTTGAAGTGTTAAAACCCTAGCTTGCTTGACATGAAATGTAAGATTAATGATGAATAAGATGAATGAGTTAAGATGATTATGAATTAGGGTTTATAGGCTTGCATTTATAGGCAATCCACCCAATTTTCCTGTTAATTTGATCCCTAAGGCTAAGATGGAGAAAAAATAAACTTAAAAACCTATTTTTTCCTGCTTAAACCCCGAAAATGATTCAAATGGGACTCATTCACCATCAAGGGTGAATGGGTCCCACTTGGATGGGATTGATTCACCCCTAATGGAAAATGGGTCCTACAAGGGCCATTCTACTAGCTAGAATGGCGAGAAGTAAGGAAATCAGGTTTATATGGTGACTTTGTCAGTTATTTCATCAAATTATTCCTTGGATGCACAATATAGGGCCATTGGGGCCTATTAATGATGATGTAAAGGTCAATTAGGGTTTGGGACACAAAATTCAATGTGAAAGTGTGATTAAATTCACTTTACAACACTAAAATTAGGTCCACATAGCCTAGAAAGGTACAACATCCAATGTGAATGTAGACACATTACAACACTAGATTAAAGTTAAGTTTAATTCAGAATCCTTCTAGATTAATGTGATAATGCCATTAAATACATTTTATAAGGGGAATAATAGTTTCATTAGACTTAGATGTTTAATAAGGTTCTAGAAAAGTGTGAAAATCATTTACAACACTTTACAACACCTTTACAAGACATAAATAAATGCATTTTATTCAATTTACAAGGGTCCATGACCTAGTGTGGACGTGAAAAACACCTCACAACACCAACCTCATTAAGTCAATTTATCAACAATTAATCCCAAATCAAGAAAGGAAAAAGTGATACTTTTTCCATGTCCACAATTAGCCCCCACTTTAGTGAGAGGATGAACTTGCATCAAACTCACACTAAAGTAGACATTCAAGAAGAGTTCAATTGTACCAATGCGGATGGTCTAGGATAGCAAAGATGAAGGAATTGATCAAGCCCCCAGGATCTAGGATCCTAAGTCAAACTGACATAAGTGCAAATGACATGCACAAGGTGAATGATTTGCATAAAAACAAGATACGCAATCATGCAATGGCAAGAACTAGAAGGAAGAGAAAAGAGAAAATGAAAAGGTGGATCGAGCTTCGACCGTTTTTCCAACATGTTGTGGATCAGATCTAGGTTGTTTGTCCAAAATTGAATACTCACTCTGAGGATATGAAAATCTTGGTTGTCTGTCATGTGAGAAGTACTAAAAGGGTGAGACACATACACTCGTGGTTGGTATGCACTCACACACACGCAGATGGCTATGGGGAAAATTCATGCCTTGGAATGGGCTTCTCGCTCAACCATACCAAAGTTATACCTCCTGATAACTTTAATAAGCTGCCACAATGAAAATGATTTTTGAGCTCTATGAGGTAAGCAAAAATTTGTATGCTTGACACTCATAGACATTGTAAATGGTGTAAGGAATGTTCAAAGCGATTTTTCTTAGTTCGTACAAGGTCTCATCTTAGGGGACATTGTGCTTAATGTCTCCAAGAGAGGATGTGCCAAAGAAGTATCACACTCTTGGAGGGAATCAAGCCTAATGACTCCACCAAGAAAAGGACACATTGCAAGAAGAAAGAAATCACACAATGAAATATGAATGTCGGTGTATGCCCCTACTTTAAAGCGGTTGCTAACACCATTACTATGAGAAATTACTTTACAGTAGAAGGAGACACAAGAGCTTACGCAGAAAGCCCTATGCCAAGTCATATGTTTCCTATAAGCTACGTCATGAAAAAGGTAGCATGTCACATACGAGTCAACTTAACGCATGTCGTCCACATCCCAATCTTGCTCTTTATGTTCATGAGAGGTTAACATCTATCCAAAAGAGACAATGACAGGTGACATACAAGGACAAGGCTATTGAACCCCTTTCCCCCACTTAGTGCAGGACAAGGGTGAGCTGAAATGATTGATAAGATGCATGCTAGAGTAAAAATCAGTATCAATTAGAGGAAATGGGTGCCCCCACATAAGGAAGAACACCAAACTCCTTAAAATGTTGGATTTTACTACTCAAAGCCTTGCATTCATTAGTGGAATGACCATGAACTCTATGATATGCACAAAATGAAGTCTTGTAATAGAATTTCTTTTGAGTTCGTGGAGGAAGGTTTATCAAGTGATCTTGGAAGAGTCTTGACAAGATGCCCTCTTCATCAATGGTAGAAGATGTTCCTATAGTTTGTTACAAAGATACATCTTGCTTAGATGTAAAGGATGTCATACCTACACAAGAATATTTAGATTATGAGATTTTGGGTTCTCCTTTATAGGAGGGTGTAAAATCTAACGAATTTAATTGATTAGTGTTTTGCAAGATGACATTGAAATTAAGTGAAGGTGTGTTTGTTTGTTTGATTTCTTGCAAAGGAGAGTGATCAAGACTTCTAGTGTCGATCATTTCATGATGCATTACAGTTAAGGTTGGCTTGGATGAATTGTTTGTGATAGTGTTGATATCGATTGAAGGCTTGATTACTTCTATAGAAGGACAATAACCAAGACTGTGAGTTGTTTATTGTGTGATAGGATCTATAGGGTTGCAGATACCTTGTTTGTTAGCACCACATCATTTTCCACTATATCCAAGTTGTTTCATAAGATCATATCCTCTTCCATAAATATTTTTCATCACTTTTGGATCGGGTGGTTGTTCATGATTAAGTTTGTCAAAGTTTTTTGTGTAATCTATAGGCTTTTGTTCTAGAGTAGTTGAGGCAGATGCGTTTGAAGGGTCTTCCAAGTTGTGTGTTGACATGACTGTTGTTTCATGTTACTTATTGGAATCTTTGTTTATGATCTTGTACTTTCCCATGAATGTATGTTCGAAATCTAAGGAACCTCAATCATCTTCTAATAGCTTTGTGACTTCGTCAATGTGTTTTTCTTTATCTGTTTGTTGCACAGGTTTCACTTGTGCAGTTGGTGTTAATGTGTTTAAGGGGTTCTCTTTGTTTTTCTCAAGTTTCAAGATAGTATAAGGCTCATTATTAGCGTCGAGTGTGCACACTTTTTTGTTGTAGATGTATTTCATTTTTTGATGAAGAGTGGAAGGTACACCTTTCATTTCATGAATCCACATCCTACCTAGAAGAAGGTTATATGAAAGAGCATGAGACATAACCTAGATTGGTGTGTTCAATATGAATTCTCCAACTGTAATACATAAAGTGATCACACCAAGCAGTTTCTTTTCTTTATTTTCAAATCCCTTAATAGATAAAGACTCAAGTTAAATTTTTTATTTATCCACATGAATCCTATCCAAGAGGTTTACACTACACACATTAAGGGTTGATCCATTGTCAATAAGGGTTCGCTTTATCCCTATCGTATTGTATTGAGAAATGATCATGAAAGCTTCATTGTTTTTTTGCACTTCCAAAGAGGGGAGTTCTCTTTGGTGGAAAACAATGTTAGCGTTCAATCCTTGAATTATGGCTGCTATTTCATTTGGTTGTGCATTAGAAGGGATAGGAATTTTTTGTAAGGTCGTTTGAAGCATAGTGTGATAGTTAGGTGAATTCTGAAGTAAATCCCATAGGGATATCTTTGCAGGAGTGCTCTTAAGTTCTTCAACAAGATCATACTCCGATAATCAAGGAGCACTAGGTAGTATAGAATTAGGCAAGGGTAACGAGGTTGTGGTTGGCTGTTGTGGCTGTAGATTGTTTCTAGTGTTGTATGTATGAGCAATGACATTATGACTCGATTGTTGCAACACATTATTCTGAGGTAAGTAAAGGATAAGTTCAAGTTTTTTGTGAGTGTGAGGTTTGTGTGATGGGGGATAAAGGATAAGTTCGGGTTGGTTTTGAGTTTGTTGTTTATGTGAAGGTGGGTATAGAATTAGAGGGTTCTTAGGATGTCCCACAGGGTATGTATAAGGACCATTGATTGAGGGGGATCTAATGGACACTTGCGCATTCATAACCTCAGTGGTCTTGGTTTGATGTATATCTAATAAAGGGAAATCTAGAATCACCTTTTTATTATGAGCTAAGGAAGACACATGACTATTGTTGTCATTTTATAATACCATGATATTCTCCCTTGGAGGAGATTTTTTAGGAGAACTATGAATCAAATTTTCTTGACATTCATGGATTGGTTCTTCTAAAATGACTTCATCACAAGTAGGGGAATGATCAATGGTTGAATTATCTTGCTCAATAAGGGTTGCGTTAGGTGAAAGGGGACAAGTAAGATTCTCGTGACTCTCATTGGTTGTGTTTTCTAACATCAAAGCATCTTCCTTACAACCAGGGGAGATACTAGGAGAAGAAAAAGTATGATTATCATGATAATTTATGAATTCATTCCTTTGTTTCCTAATGTCTTCCAAAATAGGAGAGGTAGGGGAAGGATCATAAAGAAGGTTATCATAGATCTTGAAAGTTTTCTTATCTAACACTAGCATATCCTCATCACTATCACAAGAGGAGAAGATGTTAGGAGAGGAACATAGGTAGGTTTCAATAGTCTCTTGTTGTGGTGTATGATCATCATGATTACTTATTGTTATGTCCTCTTGTTTAGTAATTTTTTTTTCTAATAGGAGAGGTAAGAGGAGAGAAACAACTCGGATTTTCAAAACTCTCATCAATTGGTTCTTCTAGCACTATAATCTCTTCTTCATAGGTGGGAGAGATAATAGGAGAAGAGAAAATGTGATTGTTAGGATTATCTAATGTTTCTTTCACTAGATTAACCTCATCCACAGAAGGGAAACTAGGAGAGGGATCGATGACGAACAAAAAGAGAGGGGAAAGGACCTCATACTCATATGCGCCTAACAAAACTTTCTTACAACACATAATAAGATCTAAAAATAGAACATGAAATATGATAATTATAGATTTTTGTAATGAAAACATAATGTAATGATTATTCTACAAACTAGAAATGTAACCATGCTAAAGAAAACATGCAAAAGAGGAATGCAATTTTTTAGATTTTAAGGATGACAATTGACTGATTATGATATGTAACAATATGAGAATGTAAACTTGAAATTTAAACCATGCATGAAATGAGCTAATTTAGGCTAGATATAATGAAATGAATGTTATAGAAACTCATCCAAGTGATACAGATGGGTAAGGGCAGCAAATAGAAGCTTAAAAACATGGTTTTAAACTCTGTAAACAACAATTTCAGGTTGAAAAGGGACTAATTCACCCAAGGTGGCGAATGAGTCCTAGTAGGGATTGTTTTTAGAATTTTCAAAAATTTCTGAGTGATTTTGATGTGTTCTATGTTTTATGATGCAAATGTAAAGTGAAAATGGATAAATTCAGAAATTTTTAATGATTTGAGATGCAAAAATACAACCTATATGCACTTTCACTAATGCAAAATTTTGAAACTCTAGCATGCAAATTAACTAAAGCAAACCCTAATACAAATTCAATGCAAGATAGATCTAGGATGATGAAGGACTCCAAATTAGAAAATAAAACTATTCTAAAGGTGGGTTCACCAAAATGTAGACAAAGATTTTGGCTTCCAAGGTCTTTCTTGCACTTCTAGGGTTTTCACCTAAAAGGAGAAAGATAGGCCAAAATGAAATGTAAACACTCAAAATTAATGTAATGTAGATGCAATATGCCTAGATTAGATTATCTAAATGCAATAAACTAAAAAAGAAAGCTGATTATTAATGCTAAACCTAAGAAATGTAACTTGTTTGAAAACACGTTGTGATATGCAAAAGACCTAGAAATGAAAGTAAACTATAACATAAATGAATGAAACTGAATGTGTGCACCTGAGAACTTTCTGGAGACTAGAAATGACTTCTGAAATGTTGCTTATGCTAAAAATTTGGCCTATTGGGACTCATTTTCCATTCTGGGGGAATTAGTCTCGAATCTGGGAAACTATTTCAGAGCCCATTTCAAACAAATGGGTATCCAAAACTGCAGAAAACCCTTTTCAAGCCTATTAGTGGGACTCATTCACCACTAATGGAAAATGAGTCCACTTTTGAATTTCTAAGAATCCAAAAGTGGAAACAAAAGCCCTCGGTCTGCACTTTGGTTCCTGACAGGTGTCAGCTTCCGAAACTCTAATTGTCGGCACTATAGGTGACTTTTTATGGATATTTTGACTTGGTCAACAAGGATTTGTCGTCAACAACTTTTTAATTTATCCTTCAATTATTTCCAAGTCTTCAAGATACCTAAATCTACAAACACACAAGGAAAGAGAGAGAAATGTTGAATGTTAGGGCATGGGGGTTTGCCTTGGTCAAACCCCTTTTAGGTAATTAAACCAAATGTAGAAATAATATGAATCACGAACATGAAATAATGAAATTATTACCTTTCCATGATGATAGATCTTGATTTTCTATAGCAAAAGATGAAGAATTTTCCCTTGAATGCCTTGGAAAGCTATCTTGAAGACTTGAAGTGTTAAAACCCTAGCTTGCTTGACTTGAAATGGAAGATTAATGATGAATGAGATGAATTATTTAAGATGATTATGAATTAGGGTTTAGAGGCTTGCATTTATAGGCAATCCACCTAATTTTCCTATTAATCTGATCCCTAAGGCCGACATGGAGAAAAATCAAAATCAAAAACCTATTTTTTCGCGCTTAAACCCTGAAAAATGGATCAAATGGGACTAATTTTCCATTAAGGGAGAATGGGTCCCACTTAGATGGGATTGATTCATGCCTAATGGTGAATGAGTCCTACAGGGGTCATTCTACTAGTTGGAATGTCGGGAAGTAAGGAAATTAGGTTTATATGGTGACTTTGTCGGTTAGTTCATCAAATTATGCCTTAGGATGCACAATATAGGGCCATAGGGGCCTATTAATGATAATGTAAAGGTCAATTAGGGCTTGGAACACAAAATTCAATGTGAAAGTGTGATTAAATGCACTTTACAACACTAAAATGAGGTCCACATAGCCTAGAGAGGCACAACATCCAATGTGAATGTGTAGGACACATTACAACACTATCTATTAAAGTTAAGTTTAATTCACAAGCCTTCTAGATTAATGTGATAATGCCATTAAATACATTTTATAAGAGGAAGAATAGGTTCATTAGACTTATATGTTTAATAAGGTTCTAGAAAAGTGTGAAAGTCATTTACAACACTTTACAACACCTTTACAAGACATCAATAAATGCATTTTATTCAATTTACAAGGGTCCATGACCTAGTGTGGATGTGAAAAACACCTAACAACACCAAATCAAGGCCTCATTAAGTCAAATTTGCTATCAATTAATTACAAATCAAGCAAGAAAAAAGGGATACTTTTTCCGTGTCCATAGGTGGTTTATAACCAATGTCGTGGATCACATGTACGAAATCCTCATGAATTAATTTCAAACATTTGTGCACAACCAAGGGAACTGCATTCATAGCTACTAGCCAAGGGATACCCAACTTTACTCTAAAGAGCTCAGACCCCAGGAAAATGTCAAACAAAAGATTCACATATTTAGGTCCAACGAGAATCGAGAGGAAAATACTACCTAGAGGAGGTACGAAAAGCCCATTGTGCGTGCAGATGGTGCTTTTAGGTGCATTATACCCATCTTTATGGAGAAAGTTGATTAGCATGATCTCCTCAATTATGATATTCACTTGAGATGTCGAATCAACAAGAACACCTACTACAGTGTTTTCGTTGATTCGTATAGGGATATAAAGAGGAGATGGTTCTCTATTAAAACCCATCGACAGATCCTACGAGGTGAAGGTTGTACCAATACCACTGATCACAGGCTATGCAGAGGGGATAGGTTGATGCAAAAAAGAAGCCATCATGCACACTAAACAATACTCTAACAAAGCCCCCCAAAGGTTACAAAAGAGGACAGTGACCCAATTAAGGTTTCGTTATGCAACACTTTTAGAACCTTCCAACTACACCTACTAGGGGTCGTAGGTTGGGTTGTAAGGTGAAGGCCTCACAACACTCACACCTACAACACTCCTAGAATACAAGGAAAGGAGCTTTCGGTATCACAAAATGGAACCAAAATGGTTCACGTTGAGTTCACCAAAAAAGTAAGAGAGGGGGACCAACCACGTCAAGGCCCCAGGTCATGGAAAGCCAACAGCATAAGGCTTCCCTAACTTACCTCACTCTACAGGAATGTTTCGAATAATGGATGAGAATGATGAGGACTATAAGGCCCTGCAACCACTCTTCATACCCAAAATCTAAACTAGGGCTAGGCGAGATGGTTTTTGGGTTCAACACTATACCTAAGGTAGCTCTCTTCCCGAGGACGAAAGTGTGGTTCCGGGATGATAGCACGACACACTTGCATCTCTTAGGTGCGTTGGTGTCCTTACAACTAGAGGACCAAAAACACAGTATGAATTGCCAGAAAACAAGTTGATGGCCTAACTAGTTATTTCTAAGGGAACAAAATAGAACTATGAAGTAGGAAAGATACAGACGAATATGATAAAGTAAATATATGAGAGCTAAGGTGACAAAGATAATCTCACAAAGATGCTCATTCACCAGCTAGCTCCAAATGCACATCCACCTACACACAAGAAAGAGGGAAAATTGTTGGGGGTTGTATAGGGGCCTGCCTCAGTCAAACCCCCATTTCGGTGTTTCAACCTCCATGGACAACCAAGACAACAATGATAGAGAAATGTATGATAAAGAAGTAAAGAGAAAGTACATGAATAATAGTAAAAAATAGTATAAATCTACTCAACCAAATCGTAAAGGACAAGAGTGAAAATGTTACCACCTCCACCAAGAGCTCACTAGCCAATGATGGAGAAAGAAGGCTTGAACAATCACCACAGCCTCAACTGTGATGAAGGGTGTTGTTGCAAAACCTCAAGCCCCCGATGTAATGGCTTTTTCCACACTTGCTTTATGGATTTGATGGAGTGTTGTTGCTGCTATGAAGTTCCAAAGTGCTTCTTGAAGTAATGGAAGTGAAGAGATTGCAAGAATTCATGAGTTGAATGCTTAGAGGATGCAAAAAGAGGATGGATTGAATGAAGAATGAACCTTTTTGAATGTGATGTGAGGAGAATAAGGCATTTTTGGGTCATTTGGTTGAAGAGGAACATTACAAATCATTCCTAATAGGAAGTGTAACGCCTCTGCCAACTTCGGACACAGGAATCCATCAGGGACGTAAGCACATCATGTGGACGTCTGCACACCATGCACATGTCTCTGAAAAATATTCTTCTACCGATGCAAAAGAAAAATTCCAAGGGGAATGAAGGTAGCTTGTTGATGTGTAATTTCGCCTTCGGATTTGGTTTTCTAAGGTGAGGAAGTGTAAAAGGGGAATTTGTGTAAGGGTACAAATTCATGCCTATACAGAACAACAATAGTTCTTTTAGAAATTTCTAAATTAACCTATTTAAAATTAGAAAATGTGATAGAAAAGAATTATCCTAAATTTGATATTACACATAAAAAATATGTTTTTAAATTAAAATATATGAAATATAAAAAAAATTCAAAATATATATCTAAAGAAATATTATAAACTTAAGGCTTTACTAAATATTTAATTTTACAAAAATATAGAAACTTAAATACATAGTTTAATATGACTTTTTATAATAAGTGTAAATCTAAAATAATTTAAAATTACCAAATTAAATACAATAAATTTATTATTACAAAAAATAATTTTTAATTTAAAATAATAACGTAATTAAGAATTACATTTACATTTTATCATATAGTTTTAAAATAATTTACAACATTATTATTTTTTATGTATTTATTATCATTTTTTAATATTTTTTAAATTTATTTTTAATTGTAAATAATAATCTTCTAAGGTGAATATTATTAATTGGCATACGTATCTTTAAAATAATAATGTAATTAAGAAATAAATTTACTCTTAACCTTATCATATAATTTCAAAATAATTTATAACATTATTATTAGTATTTATATATTTATTATCATTTTTTATATTCTTTTTCAATTTAGTTTTAATTATAAATAATAATCTTCAAGGTGAATATCATTAATAAGTTTGGTAAGATTTTTTTTTAATTATGGTTTGGTATTTTTAAATCATTTATTAATAAAAGTATTGAGAGGTAAATGATGGTAATAAGGTTGATTTCTTCAACCCTAACCCTATTCTCAACTATAAAATCATAAGAATAACTCACAGCCTAATCTTAACCTTAACTCTAACCATAAACTTATCCCTAATCCTTACCTAAATAGTAAACCCTAAAAAGTCATAAATTTAACCTAACCATAATATCATAAATTTAACCTATTTCTAACCCAAACCCTAACCCTAACAATAATTCCTAAATCATAATTGTTAGAGTGCTTAAGTTTACTTAGGCATATAGGAAAATAATTATTTTATAGTTATAGTTTGGGAAATTATTCCCGTAACCAATTAGGGTGGTTAATTCACAAAAATTTAAAGGCTCTAAAAGCACCATTGTACACTTATAAAAATATCAAGCAATAGATATTTTTCTTCTCGTATCAAGCTCTTATCATCCTCCTGTGGTGAGTTATCTTTTGTTGATCCTGAGCATCCCAACAATAATCTTAACCCTAAACCCATCTCTAAGCCTAACCATAATTGTAACACTAACTATAACTATAAACATATCCTTAAATCATAAACCATAATCATAATTGTAGACACATAAAATTGACCTAGGCCTGCAAACTTCATTTTCTCCATATTCCTTTTTAACATAATTAAAATATTTAATTATGTCCTATAGTCCAAATTCAACTATTAATTAAATAATTCTCAATTATTTAACTAATTCACATCTTTTATTCCTCTTGACTATTTAAATAAATAAATTATATATTTATTTATTTTTGTTACTAATTTCTTATGTCCCTCTATAATTAAATAAATTCCTAAATTTATTTAATTATTATTTGTCCACTATTTCTTCCTGATTATTTAAATAAATAAACTTTATTTATTTAAATACGTCATTAATTCTTTATGTCTTCTTATAATTAAATTAATTTCTATAATTTATTTAATTATTATCCACATTGGCTTTTTCTAATTTTAAATAAAATCATTTATTTAAAATTGTCCACTTTCTATTTTCCCACCAAGTAAATAATTTAAAATCATTATTTACTATCACATGACCCCAACACTTTTGAATTAAATTAATTTTTAATTCAAAAGGTCAGTTCAACCTTTAAAATCAAATAATTTTAAATTATTATTTGATTTTCTAGCAGTCTCTTTTTTTGTGCCCAATATCTCCTTGTCACATGCATTCTTGACCATTGATTTGATTTTTCTAAAATCAAATCTCAGCCCTTCATTTCAAATTTTACCCTAATGTTGCCCTAACCCTAATTGTTGGTTGTCACATTTAATTTCAACCTTTGATCTTAAGGCATTTCTCAACAACAATCTTGGCCATTCATCTAAAATTGAATTTTCTATAAAAAGGAAATTTCAACCTTATTTGTCACACTTCATACTTGACTATTTTATGCATCAGACTTTGGGCTTGCTTCATACTTGCATACATGCAATTGTTGAGTAGAAATCCTTCAATATTTGCTTAGTTCTTAGTCATAGTCATAGTTGCTCACAAAAATCTGAGGGAAAACATCATTTCGCAGCAAATGGAGAGGGGCAATGAAGGTCAACCATGGAGGGCATTAAGGCTGTTTGGTGAAGCTTTTCCTTTATTTTATGCACTTTTACTCCATTGTACTTCATTGTTTAGGTAGGGTTTTGTTTATGCATTTGTTTTCATACTAACCTATATTTTTTCCTTAGTTCCATTGGTGAACTTGATGCCAAAAACACTTTTTTTGCAGATTTCCATATGGTTTATCATCATTTTTTTGTAGGTATAGGTACAAAATGCCGCAAAAAAAACTTTTTGAGCTACATTTGATGTGTCATGACGCATCTGCATTTGGGAATGATGCACTCATAGTACCAAGCCACAGTTGATAGACAAAATGACGCATTTGACCTATTGTAATGCATCTGCTAGCCCGAATGACACATCTGATGTTGCAACACATCTAATAGGTAGAGCGACACATTTTCCTGTTGCAGGTATACTTTCATTTTTTGACAATATTTTCCAGATTTCTCTTTTCAGTTTCATTAGGTTAGTGCTTTTTGGGTTACTGATCTGTTGTTGGTAGCATGTGGCAAGTTGGAAGGAGATACTAACCATTTTTTGTTGATGATTTTATAAATATTTTTCAATCTTAAAGTAAACAAATAAATAACAACTTGCATTCACATTTCATGGTTTAAAATGAACATGCATTCACTCGTGGGATTAAAATGAACACAACTTGCATTGAAACTCATCAAGGCTAAAATTTGCATGCATTCTCATAACATTGGCTTAAAAAGAATTTTTCTTGTCTCACAATAAGCTTGGGTTAAAATGAATGAGTGTTTGATGTGTCTTGTGGTGTAGTGATATATTCTTAGCGTGTATGAAATTCTCTTATGCTTTGTTGCGATCTAGAAAAACAAAAACACTTAGAGGTTGTTACTTTTCCACCCACATATTTCAATTTGGGCATTAAAATGAACAATCTTGTGAGTGTGGGTTGAAAGCCTTGTGTATGAAATCTCATCGTGCCTTAGTGCGATCTTGGATGAACAAAAACAAAGTTTTCAATTCACTTTTGTTTAACCTTAGAGGGGACTGCCTCGAAAGAGGGAACGACTCCAACCAATTTTTCGCTCAAGCCAATATATAAAAGGATAAGATTAAACTATCAAGTCCTCATGGTATGTAGGCCTTAGCCGTGCAATTTCATTCAAAACTGAGTACCTACCTTTTCTTTTAAAGGTATAAGAGACCCTAGTAGAATGATTAAAGCCTTAAGTGGCTTTTTGGACACTCGCGAGGTGTCATGTCCCCAAGTATTTACTAAAACCCATTTGTGTAGTTGTCAAAATCCTTTCTATTCACTGGTGCAACAATAGTTGTTGCCAATCCATCCCACATTCTCACGATTCTTAGCAGAGATGAAGAGTTTATCATGGGAGATTCATGAGAACTCAAAGCTTGGTTAACCCAAAGAAGTGAGTATTGTGGAGAGGAGCCGGTGTGGCCAAGCTTCTAAATCATCTACTAAGAATAAGCATGGCTGGAGAAATCCAAGTGGGAATCCATTGAATATAGTACTTGCCATCCATAGGGTTGTGTTTTTTTTTAATGTGCTTGTTTCCACCATTCAAAGACAAAATCATGTGTTTTCCAAGTGTTTTCTGAATCAATGGACACATAAAACATCCTTCACAAATCTGGAAAAAACAAATTCAAACTAAAACAATCTCAAAAATTTGCCAAAATTGCAAGGAAACCAGACTTTATCCAAACTGCAACACATCCAAGACTCTGTGCAATGCGTCTAACCTACTAAACTGCATTTGACAAACAAAAAAATGCATCTTCTTGTACTGAAATGCATTTTCTTCACAGAAGAATGCAATTAACCTATTGGACCACATTTGCGGTCCTGAACAACGCATCTGTTGAAACTACAATGCATTTGAGACTCTAAAATGCATTTGATACCTGAAACGATGCATTTACTTGTCATTTAGAAAAATCACTATCACTGTCCAAATTCGAGACCAAACACTTTCAATCTATTTTTAAACATCTTTCCTTAGTGGTCTCTATTCAAAACCAAAAAAATATTTGCTCAAATTTGTCCATCCTTGTGTTTAGCTTTCGCCACAGGTTTACCATTGCAATTTTAGTTGCATCTTAGGATCCATCATCATTCTTCAACATAAACAAACTCTTAGGTCCTCATTTTTGTAGACTTTACAGTAGAAAAAATTGCCATACTTTGTGATACCTTTGCCTTCAAAAGTAGATTGTCATTAGACTAAGTCAAAATCAATCCTTTAGTCTTTGTCCCTTTTGTGAGATATTTCCAACTCATAAGTCTAGTATGGAAAACTCACCTTGTCACCTTGTCATTTTAGTTAGTCCTACAAATAGTCCTTTGACAATCCAAATTGAGACATTGACCAAAATTTGAATGGTTAGTAAACCTTTCCTAAAAGACTACCAAAATTGAGTACACCTTAGAGTTTCCTTATACCTTGCATTTTGCATAACATACTTTAAAACACTTTAGTCTTCCACCATTCATTTAGTCCTCATTATCACTTGGCATTTGACATCCCCTTTAGACAACATTTTCACTATTGCACTCCTTATTTCAAAAATCCAAAAACATAGTGTCATTCCCATTCATAGTCTTGGTTGTTATTCACATCATCCCTCATCCATTTGAGAAAATCTTATATATTTGAGACTAGGCTACAAAGAAAGAGAAGACAAATGGACCCCTTTGGACAAGGCAACAACCCCTACAACTTTTCTAATGACATGAACTTAAACACAAACATGGGGACATCTTTCATCAACCCTTTCAATGTCATGAGCATTGCATCCTCATCATGCAATCCCTTTGAACAATTTATACGTAGAGATGAAAATGGACAAGTGTTCATGGAAGACTTAGAAGTTGTCACCCAAAACACTTCCTTTGTAGAGGAATTACTCTTACAAGATTTAGAGCAGTATCTAGCCATGCTTCTACACCAAGGGGCTAAATTTCCATGAGGGTTCGATATTAACACCTTAAGAGTAGCATCTCTTGATCATACTACACAAAGTAGTCAACCCTAATCAACACCACAACTAATGCAAACAATACCTCCATTGGTGCAACAACACAAAATGCCACAAATACCATTAATGCTACTTCCATTGGCACCACCACTCAAAACACATCCAACACCATCAACACAACATCTATTGTGGGAACATCAACCATAGCACATGCCATATCACAATCTATCCCACAAATATCAACAACTCCGTCACAAAATGTTGGGGCTACATTTGGGTCTTCAACCAATACAATGGGGATAAATTCATCAAACCTTTTATTTGGATCTTCATATGGTGCTATGGGAATGACATCATCAAATATTTTACTTTGGTCCTCAACTAATGCCATGGGAACAAACTCATCAAACCCCTTTGGGAGGAACAAAAGACGAATTACTATTCAAGGACCTCAACCCAATGTTAATACTTCATCACACATCAATACCAACACTATTTTCCCCCAAAGAAAAAACACATATGTCCCACATGGCCACATTTACCAATTTGGACAAGGAGACCAAAAAACACAACACGACTCCATTTCAGCATCAAAACATTCAAGGGTAGTGAATTCCGCAAATACAATCTAACACTACTAGAGCACACATTCCCACATATGCATTTCATATCCATACACAATAGCACATTCCCATTCAAAACACTCAATACCAACAAATTCCAACCCAAAATGTATCATACATTCCACACCAATACCTCTCAAATCAGAACGTACCATCACAACAAATGGGAACTCATGGGATACCCATTACCAGCATGTGTGACGCCACAAACAACCCTTTAGTAGATGCACTTACGACTCAACTTGTTTCCTTGCAAAAATAAGTGGAGAACATGCAATTGTCCAACAAAAAGACCGACACATCCAATGACTTATGTCCATACCCATTTGGCACGAGTTTACACATGCCACTATTCCCTCCTAGATATGTGGTACCCAACTTCTCCAAATAAAAGGAAAGACTAATCCCCTTGAGCATATAAGAGAATTTACAACCAATTGCGTGGATGTTGCATACAAACATACCTATTTGATGAGACTCTTTCCTAGAAGTCTCGCAGGTCCTACACTTGAGTGGTTCACTCTCTTGCCCAAAGGGATAAACTCATGGGATGAACTTGCTAATAAATTTGTAGAAAATTATGCCTATAACATCAACACCGACATTACCATTTCCAATTTATGTAAGACTACTCAAGAAGACACTGGCGAAATGTTCATTCCATTTTTCCAAAGATGGCAGGGTTTGGCAAGTCAATGTCCTATTGAGATACCAGAAAATGAGAAGGTAAACATGTTTGTTCAAAACCTTGTTGGCCCATTCAGATATAATTTGCAAGTTCATTGCTGCACCACTTTCACAGACTTCTTCGACAAAGGAGTTCAACTTGAAAAAGCTCTTATTTCCAAAGGAGAACTCAAATATGCCAACAAGAACACAAACCCAAACCCACCTAATGACAAAAACAAATATTGGGTCAAAAACAAACATATCACCAATGATGGCATTGTTGAAACTAAAGCAGTAAACATGATAGGTCTTGCAATCACACTCAAAGGAACTCAACCCCAAAACGCTCCCTTGACCACACCAACACCTACAAAAAATTCCATCTAGAATAATCAAGACCAAGGGAAACCATGACAAACCATAAAATTTCCAAAAAGGCGCACATACACCCCCTTGGGTGAACCAATTGAAGTTGTCCTCAAGAAGCTCCCCCAAAACAATGTCATCACATTGTAGGACCCTAAACCATATGACCCAAGGCAATTCAAGCCATCATGGTGGGATGATAATTCATTTTTTGATTATCATTGAGTAAAAGGGTATAAAACTTATTCCTGTAGATAGTTAAGAAATCTCATGTACAAGATCTTATTGAAAATTGTACCATTGAAATAGGTGGTCAACAAATTCCTTCAAACTCAGACCATACCATTCATAAAAACCCACTGCAGGATCATGGTTCAAGTAACCCCTCTACGTCAGGTCCAAAGACTAATAACAGAGCTAATTACACTCACACTACCTTTGACTATTCCAGTGGACCCATAATTAATCACCTCTGAGCTATTGATGAACATGTTAGTACTATCACCATTAAGAAGAATCTGAAGTGTAATGTCACCACCCATTGAGGCAAGGTCACAATACCTGGTCCTCCTACTAGACAGCCAAATATCACAATACCTGGTCCCTCTACTAAACAATCACAACCCAAAGGAAAATTCAATCTTATTGACCAATTGGGTAAAACACCTGCTCAAATCTCCATACTTGAGCTACTATGCATCTCACCTGCACATAAAGCCATACTTGATAAGGTCTTATAGAAGTCGTTTGTACCTACCAACATTGATGTCAATCACTTTGAAGCCATGGTTGGATACTTGACTATTCCCCATCACATCACCTTTTCATCACCAAGACTATTCCTCACCTAAACCCTCTCACAATGATGCACTGCATATTGAAGTCTTCATCCATAAACACAAGGTTAGATGAGTCTTCTTAGATGGCAGAGCAGGATTGAATATATGCTCCCTAAAACTGGTCAAAGCACTAGGCTTTTATGATGTGTGTGTGGATGCTACCAAAAGCATAGTCATAAAGGCATATGATGATGAGGAACCCTCTTCTAGGGTCATTATCACACTTCATATTCAGGTGGGGCTAGTAATTGTAGATACCACATATCAGGTCTTGGACCTTGAACTACCTTACAACATTTTACTTGGTTGACCTTGGATCCATGCACTGAAAGTCTTACCATCCACTTACCACCAATGTTTGAAGTTTTCTTTCGATGGCACCAAAATTACCATACCTAGAGATCCTGATCCCTTCCAATATTGCACCAACTTGAGAGGCATTTTTGAACACCAAGTTCCCATTAATCACGAAGCTTCAATGTCCACTTCTTCTAAATACATCGACCCATCCACACTCACGAATCCATCCACTTCCACCCCTTCATCTTCCACCATACCATCTCCTTCCACCATCCCAAGTGTCGACCCTAACATCAAGATCCAAGACAAAGGTTACAGTGAGTACAAGTTGAATACTGCCCATTGTATCACTAAAATACCCAAGTCTCCAAAATCTTATGGTAGGCCTTGTTTCAAACTAGAGCCCAAAGAGATTTTTGAGGTTCCTCCTACAATGAATTTCACAAAATGGGGGGAATTGAACAAAGAGGATATTGAAGATATATCGGCCTAGATTTACAAAGACATGGAAGACCTACCTTTATTACTAGTATAGCAGTATGGAAAATGCTATGAGATGATGAAGGAAAAAGGATATGATGGAACTAATGGCCTTGGTATAAACAAAATTGGAAGAAGAGAACCTATAATTCCTTCTATAATACCAAAGAATCTAAGGTTAGGGTTTGAGCCAATCAAGATTGACGGTCCACATACCCATGTATTTTTAGGTGAGGGTGTAAATGCTTCTGAAAGTGTCAAGACAATTGAGGACTCCCATATCGAGACTAACTCCCATGAGTGGGAATATGGTTCTGAAAGATCCCTAAGTGATTATGAGCTTGACGAAATGTTCCGAGAATCGGGTGAGCCTTCTTTCGATGAAAAATTCAGACAAATGTTTAACATTGAACTTCTTAAAGATCCTCCTAAAGTCCCATTGAAAAGAGAAGACTGGGTAAGACTCTTTTGGCCCCATGATGATGACAAACCTGTGTCATTACCAAACCCTATTAACCATGATTTTGAGGTGTTTTTCCCTTATATTGACCATTATTCCCACTCGTTTGTCCCCTATTATGACCATGAGTGCAATTTTCCTAATTCTAATGAAGATGACAACTTTACAAAATCCACTTGGGACTTTGAGGAAAATTTTGTCTTTACCCTTTCAGCCTCAGTTTGCATGCTTTCCGCATCATCCCCACCTTTCACCAATACTGACGATGGTATCTCCCTAATATACCCACAAATCATTGACTGGGATCAACAAGGTCCTCCCACTATGGACATTTTTCAGAATGGCGAAGCTATTGTAGAATTAATGGGACTTCGTGAAGGCATACTAATTGGGGACCATAAAGCTAATTCATTATAGATCTAGATTCGACAGCATACTTCAGGGAGACTTTGCAATCCTCTAGTCACAAAAATAATAAAAATAAAACAAGAAAAGACACGTCTTTAGGTGAAAACCACAAGGCACCTTCTGACAATACAAATGTAAAAAGAAAGGATGTATCTAAGGGTGAAAACCTCTCTGAGGTGCCCAAGGATGGTGGATTGGACTTTCTTCCTATTACACAAGAGAAATTGAAAATGCTCATTGAGGACACCATATAAGTTAATATAGCCACACTAGAGGATCCCAAAATAATTCTCTTTGCAGCCTCTTTGACAAAAGAAGAAAAACCTAAGTTTCAAAATTTCTCAAAACATAAGATCAACTTCGCATGGTCCTATGTCGATATGCCAGGATTGGATCCAACACTAGTTTTGCACCATCTTCCCTTGATTCTAGATGCAAAACCAGTCAAACAAAAGCTACGAAAGATGCACCTGTAGATTACCTTGTTAGTCAAAGCTAAGCTCAAAAAGTTATTTGATGCGAGGTTTATAAGATCGATAGATTATGCAAACTGGATATCAAACTTCCTACATGTCACTAAGCCAAATGGTCAAATACACATATGTACAGACTTTCATGATCTGAGCAAGGCATGCCCGTAGGAGGACTTTCCACTTCCAAACATAGACATCATAGTAGATCTCATAACAGGGTATGAGATGTTGTCCCTCATGGATGGTTTCTCAGGATATAATCAGATTCGTATCGCCCTAAAAGATCAGCACAAAACAAAATTCACTTGTCCCTGGGGTACATACTGTTGGAATATTATGCTTTTTAGCCTGAAGAACGTAGGTGCTACATATCAATGAGCCATGACCACAATATTCTATGACTTCATGCACACACTAATGGAAGACTACATTGATGACTGATAGGGAGGGGGTTGGAGGAATCAATCACAGATTCTTGCTCTAGGTCTTGCTTGCAAGACCTCCTTGGTGTTCTGCTCCACCACCTTAACCTATAGGTCCCTTTCCATGTTTAGGTACCCCTAGTTCTCCTGGCCAACCCCACTACTATCACAAATTAACCAACCAAGTCACTCTTGGTGCAAAAACTCTAACTCTTCCTTAGCCTTCAATCTGCCCTAAAGACTAACTATACCTCCAAAGTTTGAAATTTGACTTGCAAGGGTGTGGAGGTGTTTTAACACATTGCAATCCATCCAATTTTGATTCTTAAGCATCCTCCTATCTCCATTTTTTGGTCACTTTCTTCAAACCCTCATTTAGGGTTAAAAAGGTTACTAGCCCAAGAGCCCCAATTAGGTCTCCCTCTCCGAGAAAATTGATTGTATCTCTCAATTTCTCCAAAGAACCACCAATCTTTCTTTGGGATTCTTGCTTCTAATGGACACCTTTCAAGGATTTTTGAGGTCTTGAGTCTTCTTCAGCCGTACAAGGCCTCAACTTGAAATTGGGCAAAATCTAGGGTTTTCAAGCCTTTTTTGGCTACTTCCAATCTGCTAAATCTTTCACCGACCTAATGTGTTAATGGAGCTTCCTCCTAATTACCAGACCTTGGAAAGACTTCCATCTACCTTCTCCAAAAGGAAAGACAACAAAATTCAATCACTCCTGCAAGATATGTGCTACGCACTCCTGGTCTTCCCTAGCCAGACTCTTCTTGGCTCGCCTAGGGCAAGACTTTGCCAACAGCTCCTACACTCACACAAACCCTAAAACCTAGCATATGTACACACATGGAGTCTAGTCACTATTACCAAAGGGCCATACAATTTTTACGGTGGGAAAGTGGTCTAGCACTCCATTTTCTCAAGACTGCCTGGTTCAGACCAGCCACAGAATGAAAACAAACTATTTACAAACAATGTTTGAAAATGAATAAAAAAGGCTAATAGATGGCACACAAAATTTTTATTCTATCAACACTACATCCTACATACAAAACAATAATTAATTCAATCCATTAAAGCTCTACTTGAAGCAAAAATCAGAAAATAACCCTCAAAAACACTGTTTTTCCTTCAATTTCACAAATTTACACCACAATGCTAATGCTTCCAACCTTGCTATTAGGTTGAGGCACACCTTATATAAGGTACCTAAATTAGTTATTCTCTCTTGGTTGAACATGCAAGCTATCAAGTGGCAAAGTTGTAAAATGCACTGTGTTATTCAACTTTTGCCAATTTTTAGAAAACTAAGTAAAATGAGTTTTTAAACTCATACACCCCTTTTCCACTTCTTAATCTACTGATCACCATAGATTAAGACCTATTCATAAACCTCTAATTCTATCTAAATGGTCAACATGACCTTTATGGTAATATTGCAAAAACAAAAATGCATTCAAGACTTTCTAAATGACTAGTGTTCCTAGGTGCTCCTGCACCATTCTCCCCCTCCCTGCACAAGCACTAAGGAATGTGAAGAGAGATCAATGACACATCAATGCCCTGCTTCTTAAACTTAGCTTCATCTACCCAAGTAGCCTCAGATTCATGTTTGTTCTTCCATTTGATAAGATGCTCCATGTACACCTTTTGCCTTGTAGATTTCTTCACTCTTGACTCCAAGATCCTCTCTGCTTGTAGCTTGTCTGGAGTAGGTAAGGCTATGTTGCTTACATCCTTGAAGATCTCCCTACTGTTCTGATCTAAATCATTGACTGATCCCTCATATCTAATCAAATCAGCTACATTGAACACTGGTGAAATCCCTAAATCTGCAGGTAACTCCACCTTGTATGCATTTTTCCCATACTTGGCTAACACCTTGCATGGTCCCACTCTTTTCATCTACAATTTGGTTGATGTACCATTCTGCAACCTGGATTTGTTTAGGTGAACCATGACATAGTCTCCTACTACAAATTGCAAATCTTTTCTTGTCAAATCTACCTTATCCTTCAACTTTTGTGTAGCCTCGGTGACTGTCTTCTTTACCTGCTCCTGAATCTCTTTCATGGTCTGAGTGAAGTCCTCTGCATGTCCACTCCTATGCTCCATAGCTCCTAGATCTCTAAGGTCACATATTCCTCTTGGGTGCATCCCATACACTATTTCAAAAGGACTCTTCCCTGTAGTCCTGTTCACACTGTCATTGTATGCATACTCAGCCTATGATATAACCAAGTCCCATGTTTGTCCATACTCTTTGGTTAGGCATCTTAGAAGGTTACCTAACACCCTATTAACCACCTCAGTTTGTCCATCGCTCTGAGGATGGTAAGCTGATCCAAAAGGCAGGTTGGTACCTAATCTGCTCCATAGAGTCTTCCAAAAATGACTCATAAACTTCACATCCTTGTCTGAGACAATGCTTAAAGGCAATCCATGGATCCTTACAATTTCCTTGAAGAAAAGATGAGCAATGTAACTAGCATCATGAGTGGTTTTGCAAGGAATAAAGTGACTCATCTTACTGAATCTATCTACCACCACATAAACACTATCAAACCCTATCTTAGTTTTGGGAAGTCCTACCACAAAGTCCATGCTAACACACTCCCATGGTCTGTTGGGAATGGGTAGAGGTTGATACAAACCTGCATTACTAGCTCCCCCTTTGGCTTTCATACACACTACACACTGCTCCACATACCTTCTGACATCCTTTGGTAACTTGGGCCAATAGTAAAACCTTTGCACTAGTTCCATTGTCTTGTTGATACCAAAATGACCACTAAGACTACCATTGTGCTTTTCTTGGATAACATTCTCTCTCATAGAACCTTTTGGCACACACAACTGATTTCCCTTGAATAAAAATCCACTTTTCAATGTATACTCTGAGTATTGAATATGAAAATGATTCTCAAAGTCAAAACATACCTTGTAGGCCTCCGAGAAGTCTTCATCTTCACCATAGAGATCCTTGAAACTATCTATTCCAGTGCTCTTTATCTATATTTCTTGTACTATCAACAATCTTCTACTTAGTGCATATGCCACCTTGTTCAACTGTCCCTTCTTGTGCTTGATGGTGAAGGTAAGAGCTTGGATGTATTCCATCCATTTCAAATGCCTATTACTCAGCTTCTCTTGGGTGTTGATATAGCTAAGTGTCTGATTATCAGTAAAGACTACAAACTCTTTGGGTAGAAGGTAATGCCTCCACTTCCTAAGTGACTGAACTAAAGCATACAGTTCTAGGTCATAGGTAGAGTACTTTGCCTTAGCTTCATTGAGATTTTCACTAAAGAATGTTATAGGCCTGCCTTCTTGGCTTAGCACTCCTCCTACTGCAACTCCACTAGCATCACATTCCACAGTAAACAACTTGTCAAAAGTAGGTAACAAAAGTATAGGTTGAGTTGCCACTTCTTGTTTCAGTTTCTCAAAACCTTTCTCAACTTCTTGAGTCCACTTAAACTTAGTTTTTAAGCCTCCCTTGATTGTATCTAGGACTGGTGCACATATTCCACTAAAGTTCCTTATGAATTTTCTATAAAATTGAGCCAATCCATGAAAACTTCTTACCTTTGTCCATGTGGTTGGTGTAGGCCAGTTTAGAATAGCTTCCACCTAGCTTGGATCCATCTTCAATGATCCTTGGGATACTACAAACCCCAAATACACAAGCTCCTATTTGAAGAACTCACATTTCTCTAGGTTGATGGCTAACTTTTCCTCTTGCAACCTTTTAAGTACCATCTCCACATGTTTTAGGTGTTCTTATGTTGTCTTGCTAAAAATGAGTATATCATCAAGATATACCACCACAAATATCCCTGTAAAGTCTTTGAGCACTTCATTCATGAGCCTCACGAATGTGCTAGGGGCATTTGAGAGGCCAAATGGCCTAACTTTCCACTCATACAACCCATCATTTGTCTTAAAATTTGTCTTCCACTCATCTCCATCCTTGATTCTGATTTGATGGTATCCGCTCTTGAGATCCAACTTAGTGAAGTACTGAGCTCCTCCAAGACAATCCATCAAGTCCTCAATTCTAGGAATAGGGAACCTATACCTGATTGTGATTCTATTTATTTCCCTAGAATTAGTGCATAGTCTCCACTTGCCTCCTTTCTTGGTTGCTAAGACCACTGGTACTGCACATGGGCTGATGCTCTTCCTAATCAATCCTTGATCCAATAACTCCTGCACTTGTCTAGCTACCTCTAGATTCTGATCTGGTGTAAGCTTGTATGCTGCTTTGTTTGGTAATGAAGCCCCTGGTATGAAGTCAATTTGATGACTAATGGCTCTTTGTGGAGGTAAGGTTGCTGGTGTTCCATCACTCACTATGTCCTTATACTTCTCTAGCAACTTCTAGACTCCTCCGGGTATGACTATTTTCTCAATCTTGTCCTCTCCCTTGGGTTGCACCATGACCACATATCCTTCACCTCCTTGATGTAGGTTGTTAATTAACTCTTTTCCACTGCTTAATAATACACAAGGGGTCTTTGACTGTCCTTCTTCATCTGACAGTGATTGCAACTTGAATGTTTTTCTATCCTTCTTGAATGAGATAGTATTTTCCTTTCCATCATAGATGACACCTCTGTCATACTGCCATGGTCTGCCCAATAGAAGATGGCATGCATCCATGGGTAACACATCACAAATCAACTTTTCTTTGTACCCTCCAATGGAGAACTCCACCATTGTCTGCTCATTGATAAGAACACTCTGTCCTTTGTTCAACCATGTTACCTTGTAGGGATTAGTATGGGGTATCTTTTCCAACTTCAATTTCATCACTGCCTCCTCTGAGATTATGTTGTCAGTAGACCCTAAGTCCACTATCACCTTGCATACTTTCCCAAGTATTTTGCATCTCACTCTAAATAAGGCTCTTCTTTTCCTTGGCTCTTCCTTGACTAGTTCTCTGATCAAGACTCTACTAAACATCAGATTCTCCCCCACTTCTGATTCAATGTGACTAACCTTTGGTGATTTGACACTCATGGTGTCTTCTTGAGCATATGCCACTCTCTTCTTAGTATTTGATGAAGATGCTTTCTCTGGGCACCTATAAGCTGGATGTCCTACTTGTCCACAATGGTAACACTTCATATTAGCAAAGTAAGAATTGCTCCTGCCTGCTCCTCTTCCTCTATTTGAACCTCCTTGAGGTCCTCTACCTCTCCCATGGCCTCCTCTAGAAGTAGTTTCACCTCCATGCTCTGTGAGTTTAGACTCTCCCTGATTTCTTTGTTCAATCCCTCTACCTTGGTATCCACCTCTATGTCCTCTTTGATCTCTGCCTCTTCCTCTGTTCTTAGAAGCCTGTTCTTGTTTCCTCTTGCTTCTTTCCTCAATATTAATAGCTAATTGGTAACATTGGTGTACTGTCTTAGGACTTAGAAGAGTCATCTCCTCTTGGATGTTCCACTTCAAGTTGTTAAGATACCTTGCCACCTTGAGACTTTCATCTTCTGAAACATTAGACCTCATACAAAGTTTTTGGAACTCCTCAGTATAAGTGTTCACATCTTGGTCTCTTTGTCTCAACCTCTATCTTTTCTTGTGTAACTGAATTTCATAATCATCTGGCATGTATGCTTCTCTCACTTTTGCAACCATACCTTTCCAAGTTGAAACAGGCTTCTTGCCTTCCTTTTCCCTCTTTGTCTAAATGAACTTCCACCATGTCAAGGCAGAACCTCTCAATCTTGATTTGGCCACCTTTACGTTCTGTGCTTCAATTACCCCATCACATTCAAAATGGTTTTTCATTCCCTCTATCTAATCCATGACTAGATCAACTTCCATTTTTCCACTAAACAGTGGTATGCCTTCAAGTGCTTTTCCACTGAAAGCCTTCAATGCCTTCAAGAAAGGCTCTTCTTTCAAAACAAGGTCAGGTTCAGGGGTCGAGTCTTCCTCTACAACCTCTTCTTTCTTTGGTACCCTTCCTTCGAACTGTGCATCATTCAATGCTTGCTCAAGTTGGTCTATTCTTTCCCTCAATAGCCTATTGTCTTCCTCCTGTCCTTCAACCATCTTGGCCAGTTCTGCATTTGTCACCATGATGGTAGAATCACTAGACTCAACCTCTGACATATATTATTCTATCCCAAATCTTTTGCTTGCTCTGATACCAATCTGCTAGGGAGGGGGTTGGAGGAATCAATCACAGATTCCTGCTCTAGGTCTTGCTTGCAAGACCTCCTTGGTGTTCTACTCCACCACCTTAACCTATAGGTCCCTTTCCATGTTTAGGTACCCCTGGTTCTCCTGGACAACCCCACTACTATCACAAATTAACCAACCAAGTCACTCTTGGTGCAAAAACTCTAACTCTTCCTTAGCCTTCAATCTACCCTAAAGACTAACTATACCTCCAAAGTTTGAACTTTGACTTGCAGGGGTGTGGAGGTGTTTTAACACATTGCAATCCATCCAATTTTGATTCTTAAGCATCCTCCTATCTCCATTTCTTGGTCGCTTTCTTCAAACCCTCATTTAGGGTTAAAAAGGCTACTAGCCCAAGAGCCCCAATTAGGTCTCCCTCTCCGAGAAAATTGATTGTCTCTCTCAATTTCTCCAAAGAACCACCAATCTTTCTTTGGGTTTCTTGCTTCTAATGGACACCTTTCAAGGATTTTTGAGGTCTTGAGTCTTCATCAGCCGTACAAGGCCTCAACTTGAAATTGGGCAAAATCTAGGGTTTTCAAGCCTTTTTTGGCTGCTTCTAATCTGCTAAATCTTTCACCGACCTAATGTGTTAATGGAGCTTCCTCCTGATTACTAGACCTTGGAAAGACTTCCATCTACCTTCTCCAAAAGGAAAGACAACAAAATTCAATTACTCCTACAAGATATGTGCTCTGCACTCCTGGTCTTCCCTAGTCGGACTCTTCCTAGCTCGCCTAGGGCAAGACTTTTCCAATAGCTCCTGCACTCACACAAACCCTAAAACCTAGCATATGTACACACATGGAGTCTAGTCACTATTTCCAAAGGGCCGTACAATTTGTATAGTGGGAAAGTGGTCTAGCACTCCATTTTCTCAAGATTGCCTGGTTCAGACCAGCCACAAAATGAAAACAAACTATTTACAAACAATGGTTGAAAATGAATCAAAAAGGCTAATAGATGGCACAAAAAACTTGTATTCTATCAACACTACATCCTATGTACAAAACAATAATTAATTCAATCCATTAAAGCTCTACTTGAAGCAAAAATTAGAAAATAACCCTCAAAAACATTGTTTTTCCTTCAATTTCATAAATTTACACCACAATGCTAATGCTTCGAACCTTGCTCTCAGGTTGAGGCACGCCTTATATAAGGTACCTAAATCAGTTATTCTCTCTTGGTCGGACATGTAAGCTATCAAGTGGCAAAGTTGTAAAACGCACTGTGTTTTTCAACTTTTGCCAATTTTTAAAAAACTAAGTAAAATGAGTTTTTAAACTCATACACCCCTTTTCCACTTCTTAATCTACTGATCACCATAGATTAAGACTTATTCATAAACCTATAATTCTATCTAAATGGTCAACATTACCTTTATGGTAATATTGCAAAAACAAAAATGCATTCAAGACTTTCTAAATGACTAGTGTTCCTAGGTGCTCCTGCACCAATGACCTCCTGGAAATGTCCTTGACACACAACGATCATCTAAAAGTGCTAGATAAAAAATTTAAAAGGCTGGAAGAGTACAATTTTTGGTTGAACCCAAAGAATTTTGTTTTCGGTGTGACTTTAGGAAAACTTTTGGGGTATATAGTTTCTTGTTGAGGCATTGAATTTGATCCCACTAAAGTGAAATCAATCTTGGGCATGCCTCCACTGAAAGGAATCAATGAACTCAGAACATAACAAGGTAGACTACAATCCATTTGATGCTTCATTACACAATTAGCTGATAAATGCCAACCTTTCCAATAACTCTTGCGCAAAGGCATCCCATTTGTGTGGACCGACAAGTGTCAAGCGGCCTTCCAATAGATCAAGGACTCTACTAACACCACTTGTCCTAATGCCACCCATTGAGGGAAAACCCTTGATCTTGTACATTTCGGCAACCACTTCAATACTAGGGGAATTGCTTGCACAAAATGATCATGATGAGAAAGAAAGAGCTATATACTACATCAGTCGCACCTTTTTTGAATATGGACTCAACTACATGCCCATTAAATGTGCTTGTCTCACAGTTTTCTTCGCTGCTCAGAAGTTGAGACATTACATGTTGAACAATAAGACACAATTAGTGGCAAAGATTGACCCATTGAAGTATCTCCTCATTCGGGAAACATTAATAGGTTGGTTGGAAAAATGGGTTATCATACTGAGTGAATATGGCACACAATACATGGAACAAAAAGCTATAAAAGGACAGGTGATATCCAATCAACTCGTTGATGCACCCATACAAGGTGATCATCCTTTGGTAACCGACTTCCTAGATGAATCCATCTTTCATGTGGATCCTAAATCACATTGGAAACTCTATTTTGACAGGTCCCATACAGGTCATGGCTCAAGAGTGGGTATATTGTTCATCATTCCACAAGGGAATTCTATTCCCAAGTCATTTTGAATCACCTTCCCCTGCACTAAAAATATTTTTGAATATGAGGCACTCGTCATAGGACTTTGAATGGACATAAAATGGAAAATCAAAACACTACTAGTCTTTGGAGATTCTCAGTTGGTTATCAACCAGGTCAATGATGAGTACGACTCCAAGGATGAAAATTTGATGCCTTATAAATGCATGGTTGATAGCTTTCTATCATATTTCCACATGATCATGTTTGAGCAAGTTCCCAGGGCACAGAACAAGGCAACAAACATAATGGCTATGATTCAATCTCTTTTAGACATTCCTAGCAACATGTCACAATTCGAGTTCTTAGTGCAACAGTTGTTGGTTCCCGCTTATGATATTCCTGAGTTAGAAATGTTTTGTGAGCTTGTTAGTCAACCAATGCAAATCCTTTATCTGCAAAGTCGCTCGTTATACCATCATCAGTGATACCTTATACAAATGCAACTTTGACAATACACTTCTTCGATGTCTCGACACTAACGAAGCATGAACAACCTTACGTGAGGTACATGAGGGTATATGCGGATCTCATTTGAGTCTCCCAACCTTAGCTAAGAAAGTTATGAGACTTGGGTATTATTGGCTAACAATGGAAAAGGATGCCCTTCAGTTTGTGAGAACATGTCATCAATGTCAAGTGCACAGTGATCTAATTCATACACTCACACAAGAACTTTGGTCAATCACTTCTCCTTGGCCCTCTGCATAATGGGGACTCGACCTCATGGGTAAAATCCATCCCACCTCATCCCATGGCCATAAATTCATTATCACCGCCACTGAGTATTTCACCAAATAGATAGAAGCCATTCCCCTCACTTACATAACTAACAAACAGATTTCCAAATTCATCCTTAATTACGTCATCTGTCGGTATGGTGTTCCACAATCCATCATCACAAACAATGGTCATCCTTTTAAAAATAAAGACATCTGTGAGCTTTGTGAACACTTCCACATTCAACACCATTTCTCCACGCCCTATTACCCACAAGGGAACGGTCAAGCTGAGGCATCTAATAGGACCATTATCAAGATTCTTAAGAAGATTACCAATGATGCTAGCCATGACTAGCATCTACAACTTAATCTCACTCTATGGGCTTACTGTACCAGCATCTGCATGCCTACTGGAGCCACTCCCTTTTCCTTAGTCTTTGGATTTGAAGCACTCCCTTTTCCTTAGTCTTTGGATTTGAAGCTATCCTACCCATTGAGGTCAAAATTCCCTCCTTAAGGGTCTTCATGAAGGGATTGATTGATGACGAAGAATACCGACAGTCTTGATTGCATGAGTTGGAATTGTTAGAAGAATGCAGACAAAATGCCTTGAATCACTTATAGTCATATCAGAATCGCCTTTTTCAAAGTTATAATAAAAGAGTTATGATCTACAAGTTTGACATTGGTGACTTGGTCTTGATGCAAAATCCAAAGAACCCAACAAGTTCGAGCCTAATTGGTTGGGTCCTTACATCATCATTGTTGTATTTGGTTATAGCACTTACCAATTAGCTACCCAAGATGAGGAACAATTGACATAACCTATCAACAGTTTGCACCTCCATAAATTCTACACATAGCATCAGGGAGCTTGGCTGAAAATAGAAAAATACAAAAAAAATTATCACCCTGATGAAAACCTGGCAAACAGGCGTCTTGGTGACACCATAAAAATTAGAAAATATCAAAATAGTAAAGATAAATAATCCATCCAATAGTGACAACCACTTTGGTGGCGCTTTGGATAAGTACCATGTTGAAAACTTGGAAAATAGGTTCCATGTGTAGTTAGTCTTTGCTTTTCCATCTACTATCACTCTATTGACCTTTGTCCATAATAAATGCCTAATCTTTTGACACCCTCATGACATTCATCATAAAGTCCTGCTATTTCTTTCCATGGCTAACAATGGTTGGCATCATGTCTTGCATATCCTCCATCTTTTAGCCCTCTCATTCAACTCGGTTGGTCCTAGACCTGACTGGGGACAACACCCTCATCACCTAACTGTAGTGGGTCTCACACATGGTCCCAAAAATCAGAAAAAGTCCTAAACAAATCCATAAAAATAGAAAATGTCCTAAAAAATACATAAAAATTAGAAAATGTCCTGAAAAAATCCATAAAAATAAAAAAAGTCCTAAAAAAAACATAAAAATTAGAAAATGTCTTGAAAAAATTCATAAAAATTAGAAAAAGTCCTGAAAAAATCCCTAAAAATCAGAAAATGTCATAAAAAACTCCAAAAAAATTAATAAAACTTCAAAATCCAAAAAAATTAAAACATGTCAAAAACACAAAAATATCCAAATAACACTCAAAAATCCCAAAACAGAGTCATAGTTCATTGTGTCAATTGTGTTAGTCCTTATCATCATCGAACTACGTTGCCTTTGTGACTGAACATAGGCAAGGCCATCAGTCAATGAGCCCCCGAAACATTAGGCTAGTCCTTTTAAGTTGTCAAAATAAAATCATGACTCCATCTTTTGTCAAATAAGGAAAATTCAAGTCATGTCGAACTACGAGGTCTCTGTGCATTGCTACATAGGAAAGTCCATCAATTGATGAGCCCCTGAGGCCGCACTAGGTCAATCCTTTAGGGTTCATCATAATCACTATCACACACATCAGATATCTTCAAAATAAATTAAATCTTTTTAGTTAGTCTTGTCGGTCAAAGTCAAACTACGTGGTCTCTAAGTGTATGACGTAGGCAAGGCCATCATTGATGTGCCCCCGAGGCCCCCTAGGTTTAGTCCCTTAGGGTCTGTTGAGGCAATTGTCCTTTTCTCACAAATGTCCTAAATCAGGCAACTCTTAAAAAAACTTTGACAAATCATTCAATCGACATTTCAACTAAATTGGGATGTCAACACTGGCATGCGATCAATTTTGTCATCTAGTCAACTTTGGTCAAACTGTTATAACAAGTCAACCTGTCAACTCTTGGTTATTCTTCAGATACGTCTTTCCAAAGAACAACTCTCATCATATATTTATGCTTTATGATATGTCTTTCCAAAGCATTGACTCTATCATCTAGCATTTTGAGGGATTCTCATGACATTTGAGAATTGATCCTCTCAACATCGACATCATTCAGAATGTGTCCTTCCTAAATTTGGCATTACCTGGCATCTATCACACACAAACCTAGACTTTGTCAAACCTAACATCTTGACATTAAACACTTGACATTTGAACATACTTGGAAAACACTTTGGAAAACACTATCTTTAATATTGGCATTTGTCATTTGTATTTCGTCATGCTACTAGTTCCTGGAGGATGTCTTGTCATCAGAATTTAGAGGAGCAATGACGTATCATGATGATTATCTTATCTTGTCTTTTGAGACTGTCATGCTGCTAGTTCCTCGAGGATGTCCTGCATAGGATTTAGAGGAGAAACGACGTTTCATGGCTCATCTTTCTTGGTTTTGGTTGGTTGTGACAAAAATACTGGGGCAACTGAGTTCCTCGTATGAGTCATGATCATCCTTGTTTGGGACTGCTTGTTCTATGTGATTGTATGACCTTGCACACCATTGATCTATGTCATATCATGGTTTTTGTTGGCCATTACAATAATCCTCCCAATGATTATTAAAGAAAAACCTATTAGTACTTTGGCAATATATTGAAGGCTTCTTTCTCTGCACTAACATCCATCCCCTTCTCTCTAGTCGTGTCTCTTCTTCCATCTCCTGATGATATCCTGTGACATACAAAAATAATTGCATACATGCTCACATATAGAAATTGCATTAGTACATTATACATTTACATAAGTCCCTTCACATATTTACATTTACATCACTAGCATAAATACATCATTTGCATTAACATAACATATACGCACATTAAACATTTTCATACATCATCCATATCATTAATGCATACACATTTAGGATCATAACATAAAGCATCATATACCACATAATCCATACATACATAATCATGCATCAATGTGTCCATCATCATAAACATGGCATCTATTAGGAACATATAGAACATTATTGTCATCATCATAAAGTAACATCATACGTAAAGTAGTATCATCATTGCATCTCATCATAAATAACCATCATAAATGCATATATCACATAAAATAAAAATGCATCATCATAGGAATCACCACATACATCACATCACATGAACATAATAAAATCATAATACATAGCATAGAATCTGCACCAACACTACATCATGTATATATCTCAAAATAATGTCACAGGATAGAGTTTCTAGGAATCCCAAAAATAGAGCTTGCAAGCTTGATGGTCAATATATAAATGGCTCAGCATAATGAAAAAATAACAATGCCCTAAATAGTACTCTCCTCATCCCGTCGAGGTGAGGAAAGGGGTGACTAATTCTCTCTCACAGGCGTTCATGCTATATGTTGGGACCCGAAAAGTTGGCTTTGTGATGCTCCTGGTATAGTGACAGATGGACTGCTATGATGAGACATGTGCTCTAAAGATGACGATGCATGACTATGGCTAGATCTATGTCCTAATGAATGCCTATGGTTGTGGTGTGACTGATGCCCTAATGACTGTCCAAATGAAGTGGATGGGATCACACTACTCTAGCTCCTACTGCTATGGCTTCTATTGCTGCCACTACCTGTCCCACTCCAAGACCATGTAAGACTAGGATCTCGCTGCTCCGTTGGCACTACTTGCTCATAAAGCATCATGTATTGCGCTCGGCTAGCGCTCATCCTCGCTATCTCTCTAGCAACCTCTCCCACTAGCCCAATACACAACTGTGCAAACTTTGAACACCAGCTCTGTGCCTCCTGCTACTTAACCATTGCTTGGTCCCTCTCCACCCTGGTGACCTGTAGCTCTGACTCCAAGGTCCTGATCCAAGCAAGGGCCTCATCCAACTTGCTCTGCATATTCGTCAGTCGCTGATTGACTGTCAAATCTCGTGGAAATGGTGGTCTCCTAGCTATATCCTCCTCACCCTCCACCATCTTCTCTCTGATTTTCCTCTCCTCATCATCAATCTCATCCTCTCCTCCTATGTCATCCTCTCCACTAACATCTAGCTCCTCCTCCCCACCAACATCCAACATCTCCTCATCTCTCCCTGCCTCCTCCTCCCTAGCCACCTCCACCTCTACCTCCATCTCTGAATGATGTGCCTCCACCTCTACCTCTAGACGAGGTCACTTTGGCTACTCTCCCTATAGACAAGATCCCTCTGGCTGCTCTCCCTCATCCCTGACCTCCCTCTCCTCCTCTCCCTCACCTACCTCTCGAATAGGTGATAGTGATGCTTGTCTGGCCCGCTATAGTACTCTCCTCCCCTATCTCTAATCTCTCCCATGACCTCCTCCATCTCCCCCATCTCCTCCATTACCATCACCACCATCCCTCTCACCATCCCTCCCTCTCCCCCTATCGCCATCTCTGCCTCCTCACCCTCCTGATGAACCCGTTGTAACACTACCCGTTAATCCACTGGTGTCGAGTGATCAAGATCCATGAAAGGAATTGGCATGTGTGTCAGCCACCATGCATCATAGACTGGGGTGGTCCCTGCATTTGCTGGTCCCCCACTCCATGCCCACTACTATGCAACCAAACTGTCAATCTGCTACTCAGCTACTATCAATGCTATGGGAGGTCCCCACACTGTCTCCCATGAGGATCGAGCATACTCTACAGTGCCTATAGGTACACCCTGTTACTAGTTGAACTATCACAATACCCACTGGGGCAAGTACATCTCTATAATAAGCTGAGATTGCACTGTCTGACCAATCAAATATTTGAACTATCAAAATAATGAAAGGTGATACTCCTCTCCTAGCCACTGTCCATAGTCTTTGTATGGCCTCCACACAAACCCCACCAAAGTGTCAATGGCATGGCACCAATACCCTGTATATCTGACTTGAGTCTTTGTCACTGATCCTCTATAAAGACACACGTATGGCATACCCTCGACTAGCATTCTTTGCACTGGCGGTCGAAATATGGGAATATACTCCCATGCCTAGATCGTCAATAGTGTCATCCAACAGCTGATACTCGATGAATCCCGGTATGCAACATCATATAGTTGATGATATAGTATCCCTAGTAAGCATGGTCCCCAAGCAAATAATTTCATGTCTCGCTTCATGCTGACAAGCACATCTCCCCATCCAATCGGGAAATTGTGACCGCAACGATTTGGAATCAACACCCCAAAAATCAAAGTACACAACATCACATCCCATCGATTGTAATGCTCATCCATGAACTCCCACCTAGTCTTGTATCCCTCAATACCTAGCTGCACAATATCCTCATGCTCATAGTAATCTATCATGGCCTGAAGTCCTTGTCATAGATCATAGAAAACCCACTCTCCTCTGATAGGAATCTGCAAGATCCTGTAAACATCTTCAAGGGTCACCATGGCCTCTCCTATCGGCAAGTGAAATGAGCATTTCTTGGAGTGCTATCTCTCTACGAGCGCTATCAGGAGACCCCTATTTTCTTGGATAATGGGCATATAGGTAACATGGAATAGTCCTAGCCGCATCAATCGTCTCTGCTCACCTTACCTTAGTTGATCTCTAACACATAGGTCGCTGGCCTAAATTCTCGAGTGTAAATGGGTAGTAATCATTTTTGCATACACAAAAATAGAGGTTAGCACATCATTGGAAATCATTCTTATCATCTATCTAATCAAAAGTACACAAAGAAACTAATCCTAAATTGATTCAACCCTAGCTAAATTCAATTACGTCATTTTGCCTTTCACTTGCGTCACGAAAACCCATGTGCATTGTTTCATCTAGTGATTGTGTCACGACACATCGATCACATCGTTTGACTTTATAGATGCATCACTTTATATCAATTGCATTGTTTCATTCATCAATTGCATCACTTTACAACAATTGTGTTCCATAAACCTACGTTTGCATTACAATTTGGCGATTGTGTTGCACGACTTGTCACATGCGTTACATTTTGGTGTTTGTGTTGTATGAGCTCGCATTTGCGCCAATTTAAACCTAAACCTAGCCCACCCCTAGCATTTGCATCATTACACATCAAATGCATGTAACGTGATCGTTTTTGCGTCGTTCGCAAACGCAGATACGTCGTAATGCATCTGCAACCCTATTTTTGAGGCATTAAAAGGCACAAAAAATGAGAAAATAACGAATTGGGTATAGGGTACATATTGGTGGCTCTGTGCCCTCTGGTTGTCAGTAGTTTCATACTCAATATCCGCGATGATCTACCTCTAGAATCACCATCTTTGTGCAAGGTCCTCTAGCTCTAAGCTCTGAATCTCTAAAAGGAAAAAGTGAAAATGAATTACCTTTTTACCCAAATCAAGCCTTTTTATAGGGTGAAAATTAGGGTTTATAATTGGATGCACATTTGACCATGTTTGACCACCCTGTTGACTGCCTTAAACTCGTCGAAATTCAAAACCGACTATGCCATTGTTTTTTTGGTCATCAAATTGACTTATTGAGACACTTTCCAAATTCTTCTAGCACCGGACCAAAATTTACAAATTTTCCCAAGGGGGCATAGATACTTCGTACCTTCGCTGGGGCATGTCTTGAACTAAATTTTCTTTGTCATAATGCGTTAAACTACATTATGACAAAGAGGGGAAAAATGTAGACACATAAAATTGACCTAGGCCTGCAAACTTTATTTTCTCCATATTCCTTCTTAACATAATTAAAATATTTAATTATGTCCTATAGTCCAAATTTAACTATTAATTAAATAATTCTCAATTATTTAATTAATTCACATATTTTATTCCTCCTTACTATTGAAATAAATAAATTATATTTATTTTATTTAAATGTGTCGCTAATTTCTTATGTCCCTCTATAATTAAATAAATTCCTAAATTTATTTAATTATTATTTGTCCACTATTTCTTTCGGATTATTTCAATAAATAAACTTTATTTATTTATTTAAATACGTCATTAATTCCTTATGCCTTCTTATAATTAAATAAATTTCTATAATTTATTTAATTATTATCTACATTGGCTTTTTCTAATTTTAAATAAAATCATTTATTTAAAATTGTCCACTTTCTATTTTCACACCAAGTAAATAATTTAAAATCATTATTTACTGTCACATCAACCCAACACTTTTCAATTAAATTAATTTTTAATTCAAAAGAACAACTCAGCCTTTAAAATCAAATAATTTTAAATTATTATTTGATTAGCGGTCTCTTTTTCCGTGCCCAATATCTCCTTGTCACATGCATTCTTGACCATTCTAAAATCAAATCTCAACCCTTCATTTCAAATTTTACCCTAATGTTGCCCTAACCCTAATTGTTGGTTGTCACATTTAATTTCAACCTTTGATCTTAGGGCATTTATCAACTAACAATCATGTCCATTCATCCAGAATTGACTTTTCTATAAAAAGGGAATTTCAACCTTATTTGTGATACTTCATGCTTGACTATTTTATGCTTCAAACTTTAGGCTTGCTTCATACTTGCATACTTGCAATTTTTGAGTAGAAATCCTTCAATATTTACTTAGTTCTTCATCATAGTCATAGTTGCTCACAAAAATCTAAGGGCAAACATCATTTTGCAGCAAATGGAGAGGGGCAATGAAGGTCAACCATGGAGGGCATGAAAGTTGTTTTGTGAAGCTTTTCCTTTATTTTATGCATTTTTTACTCCATTGTACTTCATTATTTAGCTAGGGTTTTGTTTATGCATTTGTGTTCATGCTAACCTAGATTTTTTCCTTAGTTCCAATAACCATAACATTTTTCTAACCCTAACCCTAACCCTAACCAAAAATTATAAACTTAAACCTAACCTTTATTGAAATATAATTGAACCTTAACCTTAACCCATAATCTAATTAAACCCTAATCATATCCATAAGAAAAATAATATTAATTGAACCCTAACCCTAACTTTAATGCTAGCCCTAACACTAACCTTGACACTAACCCTAACATATTATTAAGCCTTAACATATTAGTAAACCTTAAGATATTATTAATAAGCCTAATTGAACCCTAATCCTATCCTTGATGCTAAACCCAACACTAACCCTAAACCTAGCCCTAACCCTAACTCTAACCCTTATCCTAAACCCAAAATTTACCCTAAATTAACCCTAACTCTAATCTTAAACTTAATTTTTACCCTAAATGAACCCTAACCCTATCCCTAATTGAACCCTAACCCTTACTATAATTAAACCCTAATCATAACCCTAACCAAAATAAGCCTAATTGAACCATAAATACAACCCTAACACTAACCTTAGCACTAACTATAACCCTATTTGAATCTTAATTAGAACTTAGAGCTCAAAGTTAGTATTAGAGCTCAATTAGGGTTAAAGTTCTAGGGTTAAGATTAGGGTAGAGTTAGGCTACATTTAGGATTATGGTTAGGATTATGGTTTTGAGTTCACTATTTGGCTTCAATTTAGGGTTACAATTAGGTTTAAGGTTATGGTGCAAGGTTAGGGTTGGGGTTAGAATTATCGTTTAGGCTTTATAGCTAGTTTGTTAGATTTATAATTAGGTTTTATGGTTATGGTTATGGTTAGGGGTTGTTTTTGGATTTGGCTTAGGATTGGGGGTAGGGGTGGGGTTGGGTTTAGGGTTAGGGTTAGGGATAAGGTTATTAGAGTGAATGTAGTTAACCCTATTCTCAACTCTAAAATCATAAGCATAACTCACACCCTGACCTTAGCCCTAACCCTAACAATAAACCTAACCCTTTATCCTTGCGTAAATAGTAAACCCTAAAAATAATAAATTTAAACTAACCCTAAAAAACATAAATTTAACATATTTCTAACCTTAACCATAATCCTTACCCTAACCCTAACACTAACGCTAACAATAATTTCAAAATCATAATCCTTAACCTAAATGCATCCCTAAACCTAACAATAGCCATAACACTAATTGTAACTGTAAACTTATCCTTAAACCATAGAAAATAATCATAACCCTAACCTTCTCATAGCCCTAACCATAAACCATATCCTTAACCCTAACCAAAAATTGTAACCTTAAACCTAACCCTTATTGAAACACAATTGAACCTTAACCTTAACCCTAATTGAACCCTAACCCTTAATCTATTTAAACCCTAATCATAACCATAACCAAAATAATCCTAATTGAACCCTAAACATAACCTTAATGCTAACCCTAACTCTAACCTTAATGTTAAACCTAACATTATTATTAAGCCCAAAAATATTATTAATAAGCCTAATTGAACCCTAACCCTAGCCCTAATGCTAACCCTAATAGTAACCCTAACACTAATCCTAAACCTAAACCTAACTCTAACCCTAACCTTAATCCTAAACCCAATTTTTACCCTAAATGAACCCTAACCCTTACTCTAATAAAACCCTAATCATATAACCTTAACCAAAATAAGCCTAATTTAACCCTAAAACCAACCCTAACACTAACCTTAACACTAATTATAACCCTATTTGAATCCTAATTAAACCTTAGAGTTTAGAGTAAGTGTTAGAGTTCAATTATGGTAAGGTTATAGTTAAGCTTAGGGTAGAGTTAGGTTACATTTAGGGTTATGGTTAGGTTTAAGGTTAGGATTACAATTTTGGGTTTACTGTTTGACTTCAATTTAGGGCTACAAATAAGGTTAAGGTTATGATGAAAGTTAAGGTTAGGGTTAGCATTATAAGGTTATGATGCAAGTTAAGGTTAGGGTTAGGGTTAGGGTTATATTAGGGTTAGGATTATGGTTTAGGGCTAGGATTAGATTTAGAATTAGGTTTTAGGGTTATGTTCATGGTTAGGATTGTTTCTAGATTTGGCTTACAGTTGGGGTTGGGCTTAGGGTTAGGGTTAGGGATGGGGTTAGGGTTAGGGTTAGGGTTAGGGTTAGGGTTAGGGATAGGGTTATTAGAGCATGAATATAGGTGATTAATGAAATATAAATATTTGAATTGAATAATAAGAGTGTTTAAGTTAGGGTATAATTATGAGAATTAGGCTTAGGCTTAGGCTTACAATTATAGCTTATGGTTAGGATTAGGTTTAGGTTTACGCTTAATATTAGGGTTAGGGTTACAATTATACTTTATGCTTGATAGATTACGGTTACATTAAATTTTACAGTTGGGTTTCTAGTTAGGTTTAGGCTCAATGTTAGGTTTAGGTTAGGGTTGGGGTTAGGGTTAGGGTTAGGGTTACACAATGAGTTAGAATTAGGGGTGGGCTATCCCTAACCCTAACCCTAACCCTAACCTTAAACATAACTCTAACCTTAACCCCAACCATAACCCAAATCCAAAAACAACCCCTAATCCTAACTATATAAACTAAGCTTAAATCTAAACCTAACCCTAAACCCTAAACCATAATATCATAACCCTAACCTAAACCTAACCGTTGCTGGAAAAATGGGAACCTTGCAACATGAGCATCAAGTGTATATAGGATGTTTTGACTATTCTTGTTTTGTCATTAATATCAACATTATGGCAACATGGTGGGAAACATATTTGGTATACTGGAAGTTGATCTCTACCAGAAGTGTTCTCTACTGTTGAGCTAGTACGTTGGTTTTTGAGTCCAGAATTCACTGCAAGATGAGATATGACTCTTCTCTCTTAATCTCATTATTATGACTCATTCAGACAGTTATATCCAAGATCTTGAGAAGTTTTGTGTTGTATACATAAAGTTATCAATGACAAAGTTTAACTCTATACACTACAATTGTTTCTCTATTTTGTATACCAGTGTGGGAGACTCTACATTTTCTTAGAAAGAACATTCTAGTGTTGTGGTTCTAATGGTGATCTTTGATGTTAATGTGATGAGAAACTAAAGTAATATCAGATCTAGAAGGTGTTTATCTTGAAACGTGTGTGTTTATTTGGAGTTTTTGTGATTAGGTCATATTCTTTATTGGCCTAATATATGACATGTATTAAGAAGAATAATTATACTTTGTAGATGTTGGTTGGATCTCTTCCAGATCTACACCGACTTGATATGATACACCGCATGATAAAAATGTTTTAAATCTTATATGGTGTCGACATGAGCTATTTTGATTTGTTTATTTACATCCAATTAAGCCAACCTAATTGATGTATGAAATATACTTGTATATATATAATAATATTTGGAGTTGAAGGAGTGAGTGTGTGAGTATGAAAAAGGATTTGTATGAGATGAAGGATGTGTGAGCTTAAATTATTTATCAGTTGCATGTAGTGTATTGTGGAAGGAGACAAGGATCAAAGCAGGATTGTTAAGCAATTGCTATGCAGAGCAGTACTTCACATTCAGAGCCTCATTGGAACTGAACACAACACATAGAAGGTGCATTCCATCAATTCATACTATTGGCAATGATCCATATCTTTTTGTATCTTGGCGGTTAGCCATTTCATTGTGTATTTTGGTTGTGATATTTCTAAGGATAGTGAGTCCTGGTAGTAAGCCCTATAATATTATATATCCAAATATATTATATTGTGAGCTAATACTCACTGTGGTTTTTCCCATTTTTGGTTTTCCATGTAAAAATCTAGTGTTGATGTGTTTTATGTTGTGATTTTAATTTCAATGTCTTCATTCTGGTTTTCAGTTATATGTTCTTTAATAACTGGGTGGTTTACATCTAAATGGTTTAATGGAATAATGATTCAACCCCCTCTCAGTATTCTAGACAATCAACAATCGGTATCAGAGTTTGGTTCCTCTGAAGAAGTCTAACAGCTTGAGGAAGGTCCCAGAATTTGAATATATGGAAGATAAAAAAAATCTTATTCCTCCGAAAGAAATCTCTATTGAGCATATAGATTAAAATGAATATTTGACGGATAGGATGAAGGAGGAAAATGAGTGTATTAAGGATCTGAGGGAAAGATATGGAGAAGTTAGTGACCAATTAAAAAGGGAATATGATGATATCACTAGACTACTAGAACAATTGGAAGAAAAGAAAATGATTGAAGATTGTCAGAAAATTGAAATTCAGAGGAAGGTGGATGAATGTACAAAGCTTGAGAAATAAGTGGAAATTCTGAAATTAGATCTAGAAAAGGTAAAAAGAAATGAGGATAAATTCAAGGCAAGCACTACAATGCTTGATGAGTTGATTATTTCTCAGAGACATGCAATGGATAAAAGTAGTTTAGGGTTTGAAGAAGGACAAAGTTCAAAGGGGAATCAACCTCCTGACATGAAGACTCAGTGCAACAATGGAAAACTCAAGAATCATAGAAGCTATACCGAAAGGACTCCCATCAGATAACCTAATGCTCAAAGGTATTTATCCTTTAATGGTGTGTTATTTTTGCAATAAATTTGGACATAGGGAAAAAGACTGTAAAAGTAGAATGAATGGTACTTTATCATTAACTGGAAAATGTTTTGAGTGCAAAAATATTGGACATAAGGTTATTGAATGTAGAAGTCAGAAGTTGACCAAGGAATTTTTATCATTTAATGATTACTTTTATCACTACAACTTATTTGGACACAAGGCTAATCAGTGCAAATATAGATTGAATAAAAGAAAATTTGGATGGAAGAATGTTGTTTGTCATGACTATAGTAATTCAGAACATTTTTCTAGAGACTGCAGAAATAGAAGGATAAAGAATAACTATCTGGCAAAGAGACATGAACCAATCATAGATCCAAAAGAAGTAAGAAAGGAAATAAAAATAATTTGGAGAAAGGAAGGATAATTTAAGCAAGTTGAATCATAATCATCAGTTTTATCTGTGTCATCCTCTAGTGCAGATATGCACATCAAAATTTAAGCCATACAATGCCTAAGGGGGAGCAATAATCAAAAAATTTAATAAACCCCTCATCGATATATGATGTCATATCATGATAGAAGTGCATGTAATAAGGTTATGAACTCAAGATTTCATACAAAAGGAATTTTCAGACACATGTGTAAAGAATGAAGTTCACAAAATTTGAAAGGATGGAAGTGTACACGAATTTCGAGGTGATCTACTTGCAATTTGAAGCATTTATTGCAAAAGAAATTGGAATGAAAGAAAAAAATTCAGAAGTATCAAGGAAATCACATTCAACAAAAGGAATTTGTGAAAAAGGAGAAGCGTGCAAAAGAAGCTTGAAGAAACCAGAGCAATTTCATACATCGGAGTTTCAGGACTTAGTGAAGGAAGAGGAAATTGAAGTGGATTCAAAGTGTGATCCAGAAGCTGAAAATATAATCTTATTCTTTGTTGACAATTATAGAGGTATTCTACTTAAACATTATTTCAATTTTATGCCATGGATAATTCAAAGGTTGTGATTATTTCAAATAAATTACAAATCAAATTAAGGAAGTATTCTCTGAAAAATCTATTGAAAGAAATTGTTGGTGCATTTTCTAGCATTCCTCCTAGAGTATTACCTACTAAAGACATTTATGCATACGTTTACGGTAAAATTGAGGAAATTTCACCGATTCATTTAAGTATTTTGTGGAAGAATTAGCTGGAATAAAATCATGATGCATATAAAATCTTCGTTGAAAAGAAGTTGGATGTATGGCAGAAAGCCCCATCATTTGAATTCGACAAGAAATATATTCAAATGTATTTAAGCAGGATTCATGATGAATCTATTTGGATTGATAAAGCACATTTGATAACCAAATAAGCTATAAGAGATGTAATTGGTTTGTGTTCCTCTGGACTAGTTCCCAGATGAAAGATGATTAATGAACAAGAGATAATTGAGATGACTGGTGCAACCCTTAAAGGAAAAGAACTCATTTTGAGTACAATTGAATATTTGATCATCTGGTATGTTGCAATGATTATTGGACACAAAATTTACTTACCAAGCAATGATCACACAGTTTCTACTGCTACTATTTACACTAATCTTGATATGGTTAGGAATAGAGTGGATTGTGACCTTTGTGAGCTACTTTGACTATATCTATTGAAAAACTTAAAAGAAATCAAGAAGAATAAGAAAAGCACATTCTGGTATGGTACCTTAACAATTTGTTTAGTCTTTTACTTTATGAAAGAGTTTCCAGTAATTGGAAGGATAGAATGGACAAAATAAAAACCAATAGCTCATCAAATTAGGAATTTCATAGCAAATCTTGGTGGTTTGGATGCTCAAGAAATTTCTTTTGTTGCATTCTTTGGAACATTTCATATGAGAATGAATAAAAGGTCAAAAATTCCAGAAAATGTGATTGAGAAGTACTCCAAAAAATTTAATTTCCTAGTTTCTATAGATTTTTGTTATATGGAAGCAGTTGAATCTAGATTGGTGTGGATTTCTAAACTGGATTATGAAGTAATGAAGGTTGAAATTGATCATTATGCAAAAGTGCTTCTAGAAATCCCTAAGAACCCTAATGTAGAAGAAATTTCTATGACTGAAGCCTTTGGTAGTGCAACCGAAACAGAAAAGATGAGAAAAGGTGTTGTTATCAAACAAGAAATCACATAAGGAAGTGAATTAGAGAGAGCTCAACATGAGCATGAAAGCATAAATATTCAAGAAGCATTAAAGGAATTGCAAAAAGTGATCCCCAGTGCCAGCTTCAATTCATCTATATCAATTGTGAAAAATCTCAGGAATATAATTAACTCTTTGAAAGCATACATCTCTGGACTAGAAGTACAAACTGGAAATAGGTTTGTAGAAGAAAATCTAGAAGATGTCAAGAAGAAATGTGCAGATGCACATCATAGAATTATGAAGGAATTAAAGGATGTACAGGACTGTGAGAAAGAAGCTCAGGAGTTGCTTTCTTTTTGTTTGAATTGGTCCAATAGGACACTAAATATAAGAGATGAAATAAGGAAGAGTGAAACTCGAATGAGTACTCAAGAAGATGTGTATAGCTTGGAATATGACAAGGAAAATAAAAGATGGTCCTAAATTGACTACTACAAGACAAATTATTTTCCCTATAGGATCAAAGAACATAAGTAATTAAGAAGTTTGTGGCAATTAGAGATATGGTAAAACTCAGACACATTCCTATATCCAGTGCTCTTGACAGTATTGATAATTTATCATAAGTTAATCTCAGTCCCAATACTTTGAAAGATGGTATAGAGTCTTTGACTAAGCTTGAACTACTATACAAGACTCTTGCAAGCACAAAAGGATCATGGGAAGAAGGAAAATCTACATGGGAAGATACCTTGAAGAATCTCAAAGCTTCTTCTTCCTCTGGTTAACATTGTTTCATGATGTTTGATCAATTTTTTTTTTGTACATACTTATTTGAGGATTTATACTAGACCATTTCATGACCATTTCCATTGATGTCAAAGGGGGAGAGATAGATAGATAGAGGAAAAACATTTTTGAAAAGAACAATTATGTAAGGAGAAGCATTAACCTTGAAAGGGGGAGTATTCAGTTTATTGGGATAAACATGTTTTTGATATGCATGTTGTCGTCAATACCAAAGGGGGAGATTTTTGGAAATATGGGAACCTTGCAACATGAGCATAAAGTGTATATAGGATGTTTTGACTATTCCTATTTTTTCATTGATGTCAACATTATGGAAACATGGTGGGAAACATATTTGGTATACCGAAATTTGATCTCTACAGGAAGTGTTCTCTACTGTTGAGCTAGTACGTTGGTTTTTTAGTCCAGAATTCACCGCAAGATGAGATATGACTATACTCAATCTTATTATTATGACTCATTCAGACAACTATATCCAAGATCTTAAGAAGTTTTTTGTTGCGTACAAAAAGTTATCAATGACAGAGTTTAACTCTATACACTACAGTTGTTTCTCTATTCTGTATACCAGTGTGGGAGACTCTACATTTTCTTAGAAAGAACATTATGGTGTTGTGGTTCTAATGGTGATCCCTTTGATGTTAATGTGATGAGAAACTGAAGTAATATCAGATCCAGAAGGTGTTTATCTTGAGAAGTGTATGTTGATTTGGAGTTTTTGTGATTAAATCTTATTCTTGGCCAACCTAATATATGACATGTAACAAGAAGAAGAATTATACTTTGCAAATGTTAGTTGGATCTCTTTCAATTCTACACTAACTTATATGATACACCACATGGATAAAAATGTGTTAAATCTTATATGGTGCCGACATGAGCTATTTTGATTAGTTTATTTATATCCAATTGGGCCAACCTAATTGATGTATGAAATATACTTGTATGTATATAAGAATTTTTGGATTTTAAGGAGTGAGTGTTTGAGTACAAAAAAGGATGTGTATGAGATGAAGGATGTGTGAGCTTAAATAATTTATTAGTTGCATGCAATGTATTGTGGAAGGAGACAAGGATCAGAGCAAGATTGTTAAGTGACTGCTATGTAGAGCAGTACTTCACATTTAGAGCCTCATTGGAATTGAATACAACACATAGAAGGTGCATTCCATCAGTTCATACTATTGGCAGTGAGCGATATCATTTTGTATCTTGGAAATTAGCCATTTCATTGTGTATTCTAGCTATGAGCCTTCTAAGGACAGTGAGTCCTAGTAGTGCTCCCTGTAATATTCTATATCTAGATATATTATATTGTGAGCTAATCCTCACCGTGGTTTTTCCCATTTTGGGTTTTCCATGTAAAAATCTAGTGTTGATATGTTTTGTGATGTGATGTTGATTTCAATGTCTTAATTCCGGTTTGCAGTCATATGTGCTTTAATAATTGAGTGACTTACATATAAATGGTTTAATGGAATACTGATTCACCCCCTGTTAGTATTCCATACAATCAACAACCATAATCCTAAATCATATTCTAACCCTAACCTTAACCCTAACCCTAAACCTAACACTAATAATAAACCACAACCCTAAACCATAAACCCTAACCCTAACCTTAAATCACACCCTAACTATAACACCTTAACCCTTACCATAAACCATAATCATAACCCTAACCATAAGCCATAACCTAACCTTAACCAATAAAATAGTATTATTAATAATACTAACATAATATATATAATATAATAATATTAATATTACCATTTAATAGTATTAATTAATAATATATATTATATATATTATATATATTATATATATTAAATTTCATTTAATATTGAATAAAATATTATTGACAATTGCATTGCCACTGTAAACTAGCTTATATATCTTAATATTAATCTATATAATATACGTCGAGAGATATCATTTTTAAGGTGTATTTTTTAAAAATTCAAAAAAGCATAAAAGCAAAAAAATACGCCTCAAAAATGATATCTCTCGGTGTATATTATATAGATTAGTATTAAGATATATAAGCTAGTTAGATAATTCAATATTATCTCTTCTTGAATTAAAATGGTAACTTTCCCATTCTTTTCCATAATCTCATCCATTGATTTTTCATTCCAATCCTTACCATTGATCAAGCTTTCATCTTCTATAAATTCAACCTTCATCCGCTTTATTGTCTAACCACAAACCTTGAAATCTTGTAGCCATCATCATTTTGAACTTATTGAAATTGTGCACATAATTCTAAGAGCAAAAAATACTACTTGAAAAGCGAAGTTGAGAAGGACAATAAAGGTAAAATGGTATTGATGAGAAAAGGTATAACATTTTTTTAATTTTCATACTTCTTGGATTTCTTTCATTTTGTACTTCATTGATAGATTAGGATTGTTAGCTTAAATCTAATGGTTTTGTGGTTGCTTTATAATTTAAGCATTTTTATTTTTGAGTTTTGATCTTACATCAACAATCAATTTTTACCATCAAAAGGCTTCTCATCCATTGCAAGCCTAATGTAGTTAATCAAGTATTATTTTTATTTTCCATTTATTTTTTGTATAATAATATTTAGTGTTACATTCTCCAGAAACTTATAGTAATTAAAATTGAAATTGTGAATTATAATAGGAAACTAAATTATTATTGTTTGAATAATTAAAAAATATGATTAGGGAGAATTAATAAATGGTTTACTTTAAAATGTTGTTAAATAGTTATTTTGGATTATTATTATGCACTAATCATAAAAAATAAAAAAAATCTTGCAAAGTGTATTATTATGGATTGCAACTAATTAGAAGGAAGGGAGTGATGGCATGGTGATATATTCTATTTTTAATTTTGTGCTTCAATCAAATGTGGGCTTTGTGTGATGAATTTAAAGAATGTCATTTATCATGGATTGATATTCCAAATTGTTTTGATTATATGGGAAAAGTAGGTTTTGAATGGACCCGAAACGATTTACAAACAGGTTTCAAAGGGACCTGAAACCTGAAAAAGGAAAATCATGCTACCAAAAGAAAAAGCAATGAACAACCAATAGCGAAACAACAACACTTCAAAGGGTTAGCAAGACAACCCAAACCAGTAGCAAAACTAGGCTACAAAAAATGGTTTTCAAGGGAACCAAAAGCCCAATAAACCCAAGTTTTTACAGGGACCTTGAACCCAAAGGTTTTGAAGGGACATTAAACCCTTTACAACCAAGTTTTGGCAGGGACCTTGAACCCATAGATATTGCCTGCATCAACCACACAACAATAGACCAGTTGCTTAGGAAGACCAAAGAACTTCCGGAGATAGCCAGGTAACCAATAGTGTGTGACAACTAGACAATAGCATAACACTTAGCAACAACACCCATCCAAGTCTCCAAACCACTGGTTGAAATAGCCAAATCATAGAAAACCAAATGATCAGAAAAACCAAAGCCCATCAACACCCCCTCTCCACCTCTATAGGGGTATTCACCATGGAAACCTAAGTTGTCACCATAGAGGAACTCCAGCCAATTTTCATTCCACCTCAATAGGAATTTCCTCCACCTTAATAGAAGATGCATTGGAGAAAACTCGCATAAGAAGTGTGAACAAACCACCACACCAACATCACCCATCTCCACCTCAATAGGAGAGGTCTCCACCTCCATAGGAGACACCAAATAAAGGACACAAAATAAATCCAACACTCTAGCAACATAGTAACTAGGGGAACCAACAACATTAGGGCCTTCAAGATGAACAAAGTAAGCAGCCCTATCAAATTCAAACCAAGGGTGGAAACAACACCCTTAAAATCTTGTGAAAGAAGAGAAACCCACAAACTAACTAGCACATTATCCACCTCAAAAGAGGAACACAAGCATCAAAAGGAAGGGAATCCAAGACTCCCTTAGCCACGAAAAACACCTGGGACAATAAAAAAACCTTGCTAGAAAAACCAGCCAACAGCTTCAAAATCAAACCTAGAGAAGTAGCAACACCTAACTACACCAAGAACATCTGGGACATGAGAGAACAAAGCCCAACCAAGAAGAAAACCTCTAGGAAAATCCCAAACAACAAGAAAGGTACCAAAGAAAATCCATTGGGACCCGAGAGAATCAAGACAAGGCAAGGAAAGCCCCCAAGTAGAGAGAGTGAAGAGAAGGCAAGACCATGAAGAAAAACCTCCAACCCTACATGTCAGTCAAGGTCTAAAACATGTCAAAAACTCTCCACAAACAACTCCACTAAAAGAAAACTAACACCGACAACCTGCATCAAAGAGGAAGTCCCACAAAAGCACAAAACCAAGCCATTGGGACTCGAGAGAAGCAGGCCAAGGCAAGGAAAGCCCCCAAGTAGAGAGAGTAGAGAGAAGGAAAGACCATGAAGAAAAACCACCGACCCTACATGTCAGTCAAGGTCTAAAACATGCCAAAAACTCTCCACGGACACCACCAAAGGAAAACCAAAAACCACAACCTGTAGCAAAGAGGAAGTCCCACAAAATTACAGCTCCAAAGCTACACTAAAAAAAATCTCCCACAAAGAGGTACTAGAACCCTTGAAAAGGACAAGGCCAAGAGAAACCACAAGTGGAAATAGAAGAGAGAACCTGGAAAAACCATTAAAAGCAACATCTGACCCTACATGCCAATCAGGGTCTAAAAAATGCCTGAATCTCTCCACTATCAAACCCACTTTAGACACCCCAAAAACCCCACCCAACACTAGAGCAAGAGCCACATAAAAGAAAAATAGCAAAGGTAGTGAGACAAACAAGCCCACATGAAGAAATGAATAGGAACCCAACCGCACACCCAACAAAGAAGAAATGGGAAAAACCCCATAGGGCGAAAGTTGCAGCCAGACCAGAAATACAACTCCCCAGTGGGAAAATAACAATAGCCAGCACCAAACCACAGCTTCCCAGAAGGACAAAAGCAACAAAAATACCTAGAACAATGCATCCCAGGCTAAAGACAGTAGCCAGCTCCACTCCTCAGTAGCCCCATAGAACAACACCAGCAACTAGCCCAACAATAAACCATCTGCGTCTGTAGAATCATCACCATCCTCTCTAGAATCATCCCCATATTTCAAATTTCCCCCCATTCCCTCTCTTCTCCAAATTGTTATTTTTCTAATTATTTTTGTATTGAGTTATTATGGTTGAAATTTTATTAGCTTTTGATGAAACCTTATTTCATTGTTTACTTGTTGTCCTAAGATGTTAAACATCATTATATTTATTTAATTATAGATTTGACAAGATTATATGATATTTTTGAGGCATTTTGTGGGGTTGGTATTTAGAGCCTTTATTAGATTAATGGTGTAATGATAATATCAAACAATGAATCCTTGTGGTTATGAATATTTTTGGTATATTATTATATTCCTATTTAAATATTTGGTTAGCCTTTGTGGCAATTTCAATTTTATTTGAATGATTAATAGTCTATTAACCATTGGTATAATAAGATATATAGCAAGGTTACTGATAGTCCCAAACATAATTTAGTTTTCTTATGTTTTTATGCAAGTTCATAGGCATTTATCTTATATATATATATATAGATATATTCCTACACTATGCTATCTTTTATACTTATTATACAACCTTGAAATTGGTTTAAAGTATATGGAAATATGGTTATAATGTGATGGTTAATGCATAAGTTGTGTGGATATGTATGAAATTTAATTGATATATGTGCTTAGCTATGGTTGTTAGTATTGTGTGCATGTTTTGTGAACTAACTCTTGCAACTAGAGGAGATGGACTATAGCCCGCAACAACTGCTAGGTGCAACCTGCAGCCAAAGGAGTTCCTAGGTCCAGCAAAACAGGGGAAGTTCTAGAATAAATGGAGCACAACAAATACAACATGGAGGCACTTAATAAAGATGGTTTTGCATCATTATGATTTCCAATAAAGACACTAGAGGAGAAGAACCCTATTACAATTGGGATTCTCACATAACTAATTTGAGCATTCAACATGCATGTTACGTTACAATAGATTCACAATCCTACTAGGACTCTTCTTCCTTTTCAATTGTAATTTAGATTGTTGAGTGTTTATCATGCTCTGATGTATAAGGAGTGGTGATTTATGGTTTTATTTTAGAGTCCTATTTGAATAAACTCCCATGTGCCTATATGTATGGCTCGGTAGTTGAGGTTTTAAAAAAGTTAGTCAGCTAGTTGATTTTTGTTCCAAAGAAAATATAGATGCTAGATACTTTTTAGTTAGTTGTTATTCCTTATACAAACAATGATTATCGTTCAATCATGTTTTCAATGAATAAGATATCTCAGTAGAATCTTATGTGATCTTTTGGAGTTGTGCAATGAATGGTTTGCGTTATCATGATTTTGTTGATCTAAGAAGATAGATTTAGTATAGATTAGTGAAGATAACCGCATGAGCAAGGGCCACTCAAGGTAATTGTCCTTCACTCCATTTCATATTACTTCATTTATGTTTTAGTAGTTATTTCATAAATACAAGTTATGTTAAATAGATCATTTATGTTACAGACATTAATGGATTTCACAATTATACTGTAATTTCTTAAGTGGGTTGTACTCTGGAGTGTAGTATAGGTTTAGTTACCAGTTCAGTTAATTCCCAACATTCATTTCTTGACAGTACTTATAGTCCTATACTGTAGGTACCCATAGCAATAGTTCCATGTTACTTTCTTTACTATTTTACAGTTTTATGATTTCTTAGCAAGTGTAACACTTGTACTAGGATGACTTAGGTAGTTTTAAGTCTTTGATAGCACATACAGTGTCAGTACCATCATAAGCTTACTATCCCTAGTTGATAATTCAATGAAGATATTTCCAAATGTTTAAGTGGACTGTTCAACTAGGTTTTTCCTCTGAATTGTGTGATTGCCACTAAGTTTACTAAACATTATAATTTTCTTTCAATATTAGGATAATAAGGTTTTATCTCTTCAAATACCAAAATATTTCACTTACATTGTGTAGGAGTCATTGCTATACAAGTCATACCTATTGTATGCAGAGGTAGAGAGACGCCTCGAGAAGATTACTCTCATCAAACCAACAAGTTGGAGTAGATATTGGTGATTACATTGATCAGAGTGAGGGTACTACTAAAGAAGAATCTTCCCTTTCACTAACATCTACTACAAACATAGAGGGGACCTTCCAGACAATGGCTGATGTAGCAGTGGATGATCCACCAGGACATGTGACCTTTGAATTTCCAATTATCAACCAAGAAAGGGCTATTGTGCTAAAGAATATGTTGGCATATGGCTTTGAGATATCATTTTTGGCTACTTGTGTTGGCATTGATGGCAAATGGAGTCAACAGTATGGTCCACCATGTTAGTATTGCTCCTATCGGCAAGGAAAGTAAGATTTTGTAATCTACCGGCAGAAGGAATGAAGAACAGGACATCTGGTTGACAAGCTGATCTGATCACTTCTCCCGATCATTATTCTATGGTGTGGATCTCCAAGGAAGTATTCCTAGCATGTGTACTATCCTACTGGTGATTTTTTGTGGTGTTGCATTAGTCGGAGTTCGAGTTAAGAGGTTCAGTAGTATGGTTCATGATTTATTTTCTCATCGTGGCCGACATGTTTTATATGGCATATCGCAGATGTATGTGGAGTATGTATTTAGTTATTTCTTATGTTTTTAACTTTTTTTTGGGTCCCTTCTAAAGTCTATCCAACTTGTGAGGACATGCATCAACTCTAATTAATGATTTGATCCAACATAAGCAAGAATATTATATTTTGATGTGAAGCCGACATACAATGAATTCCTGATTAGCGGATATATAAAGGAGATCAAAAAATCATTTTGGTGTGTGAGAAGGTAAAGTAAAAAAAGGGTAGAAGTGTATGTGTAGAAGAGAGTAAAAATGGATAGATCAGTTATTTGAGGGCAAAAAAAATTTTGTATGCAGAGCAGAGCAGGGTAGAAGTGCGAACTGGATAGAAAGATCTGGAATCTGATTGTGCACTTAATTGGAACTGAATCCAAGCATTTCTAGATCCTACTCTCTCAGTTCAATATTTTGTTGTAATTTCAATTATACTTTGTAAGGCAGTGAGCCTTTCTCTTTTGAGCAGTGAGCTCTAGGCAGTGTGCCTAAATACAAGTGCATTCCCCATTCATCATACTTTTAACAGAGTATACTTTGTGGATTAGTCTCCACCATGGTTTTTCCCCTAACAGGGTTTCCATGTAAAAATCTTGGCATTATGGTATTCTTTAATGTGATTGTATGTTACCTTTTGTTTATGTGTTGTGAATGCTATTAAGGGTTTAATTATTGTTGTTGATAGTTTAAGATCTGATTTGAAGATTAAATATTGTGGAACACTAATTCACCCCCCCTCTCAGTGTTCCTAGTGTCCAGCAATTGGTATCAAAGCAGGTTCCTCTTCAGAAGTTTAACAGCTTGAGGTGGATCTTGAATTACAATGGACGATGGTGGTCTTCAACAATAGCTTATGGTGGCACTTGATGATCTTGATCAGTCCAAAGAAGAGGTCATGGAACTAAAAGAAAATATTGTAGATGCCAAAAAATTCATTCAATCACTTAAGGATAAGATAAATGGGTCAAGAGAAAAGAGGAAGGAACTGTGTGATCAGTTAAAGCAAAAAGAAAGCAAAGGTCCAGATGATGTCCATCTGAATCAAACCCTAAGGGAAATAACAGAAGAATGTGAAAAGCTTGTTAAGGACAATACAACTCTAAAGCTTGAAATGGAATCTATGGCAATGAAGTTCACCAAAGAGATTGAAGAATGCAACAGAAGTACCAGTGGATTCATTCAATTGGAAATTGAACTGCAACAATCTAGAAACAATGAACAAGAACTTGAGAGATAGGTAGTTATCCTCATAAATGAGCTTGCAACTGCAAATGAATTCACGGAAAAATTTAGGATAAGTTCTGCTAGGCTTGATGAGATAACCAAATGAAAAAAGGATACTAATGACAAGTGAAGTCTTGGCTATGAGAAGGGTGAGAGCTCTGGATTTGAATAGAAGAACCTTGAAAAGAAGAACAAAGGCAGAAGACATCCGGCAAGGCAACCCAATGCTCATAAATTTAATGGATATTGCTTTGTTTGTAATAAATTTGGGCATATGGCTTCTCAGTGTAGAAGAAGGATAAATCCTAGTATTCCATCATTTTCTGGTTAGTGTTTTAAATGCAAGAAATTTGGTCATAAGGCATTAGAATGCATAAATATGGTTGTCAGTACAAATAACATTAAATGTTATACCTGTGGAAGATTTAGACATGCTGCTAATCAATGCAGATAAGGAGGAAATTAGTGGAATGGATGGTATAGATAGAAGAATCTGGTATGCTATAATTGCAACAATTTTGGGCACATGGCAAAATTCTGCAGGAACAGAAACATGAACAAAAGAGGTCTGGTTTATCAAGGAAGAAATTCATAGAAAAATAACAAAGGAAAAGAAAAAGCATCTGTGGAAGAGATAAGAGATCAGATGAAGAAAACATGGGTAAAGAAAAGTGAATATGATGAAGGAAACAAGGTTGTACTGGAAGCTCCTTCCGGTAATTCTTCCATAAATTGATTTCAGGCCAAAGGCCTAGGGGGAGTTTCTCATGAAAAATCCTTTGCCCCCCCTATGTATAATTAGTTCTGAATCACTGGATACCATCAGAAGTTGTGTTATTCTTTGACAAATGTATTTGTAATCATTTTTTGTGTTAGATGAAATGTTGAAAGTTCGAAGTTGGATTCTTCACTTGTTGTATGAGTTTTCAGTGTAACCGAAACTTCTAGGGCAACACATTTAATGCGACAAGAAAGTTAAGTATGTGAAGTTATAAAAGGGCATTTGAAACCCTAATTTGTCATTGTGCATTGAAAGGAAATAGTTGGAGTGCACTTTCAACAAAATTCCAAAGGTGTGAAAGGTCATTATAGCGGCGAATTCTTCAGGTATCTCTGTTACTTATCAATTTCATAGCTATTTGGTTGGAGAGTAAAAGACCTGACTGAAGGAAGACTAGAGCAAATGATTGAAGTGATAAAGATAAGAGAAAAGCTAGAAGAAGCAATCACCATTCATAAATCCCTTGTTCAAATTATCAATAGAACATCAGAGAATAACAGCTTGATTATAGCTATTGGGATTGTAGTGGACTCTTGGAAGAAATTCCTTCCAGAAATTAAAGCTAAGTATAAAATAATCTTCTAATTATTGCAACAGTTTCTCAAATTTTGATCCAACTCTCAATTTTTCAAAAGGGAAAGAATAGGAAGAGAAGTATAGTAAAATATTACAAGGAGAGCAGAAGAGATAGAATCTTTGTCATTGAGGTCAAAGGGGGAGAGAATGCAGTGAAAAATTTCTTTAACATCCAAGGGGGAGCAACAATTATGGTTTTGTTGAGTTTTTAGTTTTGACACTTAGTCAATATTTCACTAAGTGTTGCCATCAATACCAAAGGGGGAGATTGTTGGCATATGGCTTTGAGAGATCATTTTTGGCTACTTGTGTTGTCATTGATGGCAACTGGAGTCAGCAGTATGGTCCATAGTGTTAGTATTGCTCCTACCAGCAAGGAAAGTAAGATTTTGTAATCTACTGGTAGAAAGAATGAAGAACAGGACATCTAGTTGACAAGTTGATTTGATCAGTTCACCGAATCATTATTCTATGGTGTGGATCTCCAGGGAAGTCTTCCTAGCATGTGTACTATCCTACTGGTGAGTTTTTGTGGTGTTGCATTAGTCGGAGTTCGAGTTAAGAGGTTTGGTAGTATGGTTCATGATTTATTTTCTCATCGTGGCCAACATGTTTTATATGGCATATTGCGGAAGTATGTAGAGTATGTATTTAGTTATTTCTTATGTTTTGAACTTTTTTTTGGGTCCCTTCTAAAGTCTAGCTGACTTGTGAGGACACGCATCAACTCTAATTAATGATTTGAGCTAACATAAGCAAGAATATTATATTTTGATGTGAAGTTGACATACAATGAATTCCTGATTAGCGGATATATAAAGGAGATCATCAAAAAATCATTTTGGTGTGTGAGAAGGTAAAGTAAAAAAAGGGTAGAAGTGTATGTGTAGAAGAGATTGAAAATGGATAGATCAGTTATTTGAGAGCAGAAAAAAAATTGTGTGCAGAGCAGAGCAAGGCACAAGTGTGAACTAGATAAAAAGATCTAGAATCCGATTGTGTGCTTAATTGGAACTGAATCCAAGCATTTGTAGATCCTACTGTCTCAGTTCAATATTTTGTTGTAATTTCAATTATACTTTGTAAGGCAGTGAGCTCTAGGCAGTGTGCCTGAATGCAAGTGCATTCCCCTTTCATCATACTTTTAACAGAGTATACTTTGTGGATTAATCTCTACCATGGTTTTTCCCTTAACAGGGTTTCCACATAAAAATCCTGGTGTTATGGTATTCTTTAATGTGACTGCATGTTACCTTCTATTTATGTGTTGTGAATGCTATTAAGGATTTAATTATTTTTGTTGATAGTTTAAGATCTGATTTGAAAATTAAATATTGTGGAATACTGATTCACCCCCCCTCTCAGTGTTCATAGTTTCCAATAGAATATAACTGCTTCAACATTACCAGTCTTATATGGTTTGGTAACTAAAGATCCAGACACATTCTTGTTTGATTTTGATGTCTTATTAGGAACTATGATTACACAACCGATGCTCATAATCTCAAGTTATTTCCTACAACTTTGAAGGATGTTGTTAGGAGATGGTTTATGGGACTGGGTAGAGATGTTGTTCCAAATTGGAACACCGTGAAACCAATTTTTTTGAAGAAATACCAAGACTATTGTAGAGGATTTGATAGGAGAAGGGATGATATTTTTAGAATGAATCAGAAGGAGGATGAGCCATTGGAAGATTATGTAGAAATATTCCAATTCTGCTTGAAAAAAAACCCACATAATAGATTTGTAGATGAATCCCTAAAGCTTGTGTTCTTGAGGGGAGTTGATGATGATTGCATGGATGCCCTCAATGTTATTGGGGTAGGGGTTGTGTCTCAATTACCCTTTTAAGATATCTGTAAGGTTTGTAGAAATTACTCAAAGACCTTTACCAAAAAGGTCAAGGGGGAAAGAACATCCACTCTTGGCAAGGCATCTAATGGGGTTTCAAGAGTGGAGTTAAGTAATCCATTGTCCAACATGAAGGAAGATATCATAAGTCATCTAGCTACTCAATTGGACACACTACATATAAAGAAGCAGGAGAAGGCTGAAGCAATGCTTACTAAATACTGCCCCAATTGTAGACAAATGAAAGCAAACTATAAGTGCAAAAGGGTGGCAATTATTACAAAAGAAAAATCAAAGAAATCTGATTTTCAACCACTGGATGGAGAGGATGGACAACTATTCTACATTGCACAAATAAGTCCATGGAAACCAAGAAAAGGTATGCCACAAGAACTTCTAAATTTCAATACATCTTTTCTAATTGGCAATCAGAATTGCTCTGGTTGGAATTCTTAGCCTTGGTCAAATAACCAAAACTAATGGAAAAATCCTCAACAAAACTAGAACCAACAACAACCAAATGTATGGCCACAAAAAAAATTCCAAGGCTCCAGTTATAACCCTTAATAGCTAGTGTAGAAAAATTAGTGGTAGCCACAATGGAAAAAAGGGCTAGCAGTGGTAGCACCAAAATATGAATTACCAATAGCCTTTACTGCCTTCTCAACCACAACAATAGGCCATCATGCCCACTCCATCAAACCCAACATCTTAGCCACCAAGAGCACCACAATTACCTGCCCAACCTGCACCTAACCCCAATAACAAGACTATCCAACAAGCATACACTAAGAATGCTATACAATACCCCACTTATGGGGTAGAGGTGAGTGATGTCCACCTCAGGTCAGGGAAAACACTAGCTAGACCTTCATCCCCTCAAATCACTAAGATGGTGGATGAGGAACCTGTAATGAAATAACTTGCACAATAGAAGAATATGTAATGATATATGTTGAAAATACCTGATAATAACTGAGAATAACAAGCCACTTTGAGGGGTAAACCTCCAAATATCTCCAATGGAACACAATTCACAATATGATGATGAAATAAGACTCACAACCTCCTATATATACCTATTTATTCCCAGGATATCACCTAGGACAACCTAGATAGCCTTATATAAGCCCTAGGCTGACCTAACTAACTAAATAATAATATGATAATGATAACATGACTTAATTCAAAGTTAAGATACCCACAAGACGACTATTCATAACCCAATGTACACTAATATTAAGGGTGTAGCATGCCCCCTCTTGAAAGAAGCATTGTCCTCTGTAATGTCCCCTTTTGCACCAACCTTTTGTTGGAATATGGCTTCTAGTGTTGTCTTTGATAGCAACTAAAGTCATTATTTTAGTACACAGATCATAATTTGCTCATACCGGCAAGCAAAGTAGAGAACAGAGTATTACCGACAAAAAGCATGAAGAACAGGGTATCCAGGTAGTTTGTTGATATGTATGCTTCACCGGATCATCATTTTGTGTTGTGGATCCCCAGGATAGTTTGTTAAGCATATATGTTACCTTATTGGTAAGTTTTGTGATGTTGCATTAATCAATCTACGAGCTTGCAGATCCGGCAAGATGTTTTTTGTTTATTTGCTCATTGTGGCTGACTTAGTGAATATAGTGTGTCACGAATGTATAAGGAGTAATTATTTAAATGTTTCTATGTTAGAGAATTTTGTTTTGGGTCGTAGCTATAATCTAGCTCACTTTTGTGGGAGCGCATTAAATATTGCTCATGATTTGAGCTGGCATGTGAAGAATATTTTGTATGTTATTTGAAGCTGACATATAGGGATTGAATTCTTGCTAGCGGATATATATGCGAGTTTGCGTAATTCATTTTGGTGTGGGTGTGTGTGTGTGTGCGAGTGTGTGTATAGAGTAGAGAAGATGTGTGTGTGAATATCAGAAGATCAGTTGAGTGAATTTTGCTTGAGAAGAAGAGGATTTTTGTGAATTAAGGCATAGCAGAGCAGAGCTAAGTACAAATTCAAACAAGAGGTCCATAATTTGGTACATGAGCTTCACCAGAATAGAAACCATGCATTTGTAGATGTTATCTTCTCAATTCAACTTTTTTTGTAATCACAAATATTTTGTAAGGCAATGAGCCTTCCTTATTTTGAGCAGTGAGCTCTAGGCAGTGTGCCTGAATGCATGTGCATTCCCTTTTTCTTCATACTTTTAATAGAGTATATAAATTGTGGATTAATCTCCATCGTGGTTTTTCCCCTAACAGGTTTTCCATGTAAAAATATTGGTGTTATTGTGTTCTAATTGTTTCTTTCATGTGCTTGCATCTTTACTTTTGTCTAAATGTTGTGAATGGTTTATGATCATAATTGAATTTTAAATCTTGTTGAACACTGATTCAACCCCCCCTCTCAGTGTTCCTTGAGTCCAACAATTGGTATCAGAGCAAGGTTCCTCTACAGAAGTTTAACAACTTGAGGTGGATCTTGGAATGTAATGGACTTTGGTGGTCTTCAGCAGCAGCTTATGGTGGCGCTTGATGATCTTGATTAGTCTAAAGTAGAATTCATTGAATTAAAAGCAAATCTTCAGAATGCTAAAAAAATAATTCAATCATTAAAGGATAAAATCAATGAGTCAAGGGAAAAGAGGAAGGAACTTTGTGATCAACTAAAGCAGAAAGAAAATAAAAGCTTGGAAGATGTTCATCTAAATCATACCCTAAAATAAATAACTGAAGAATGTGAAAAACTTGCTAGGAACAATGCTAATCTAAAGCTTGAGATGGAATCTATGGAGATGAAGCTAACTAAGGAGATTGAAGAAATAAAGAAGAATGAGGAAAATCTGGCCCAGTCTTTAAAAGAAAAATTTGAAGAATGTAGCAGAGTTAATAGTGGATTCATTCAGCTAGAGATTGAACTGCAACAATCCAGAAATAATGAACAAGAGCTTGAAAGACAAATAGTTATTCCCAGAGATGAACTCACTACTACAAATGAGTACAAGGAGAAGTTCAGGATCAATTCTGCTAAGCTTGATGAACTGACTAAAGGACTAAAGGATGCAAATGATAAGCGAGGTCTTGGTTATGAGAAAGGTGAAAGCTTCGGATCTTAACATAAGGATTCCAGATAGAAAATTCAAATGAACAAAGGTAGAAGATATCTAGTAAAACAACCCAATGCTCAGAAGTTTAATGGTTATTGCTTTTCTTGTAATAAATTTGGTCATATGGCTTCTCAGTGTAGAAGTTAAATAAATTCAAGCAGTCCATCGTTTCTCGGTCAATGTTTTAGTTGTAACAAGTTTGGTCATAAGTCAATTGAATGCAGAAGTATGTCTTTCAGTGTAAGCAATTTCAAATGCTACACCTATGGAAGATTTGGGCATGTTACTAATCAATGCAGATCAAGAGGAAATCAATGGAATGAATGGTCTAGACAAAGAAATCTAGTGTGCTACATTTGCAACAGATTTGGCCACATTGCAAGATTCTACAGGAACATAAACATGGATAGAAGAGGTTCGGTATACAAAGGAAGAATTTCACAGAAAGATGATAAAGGAAAAGGGAAAGTGACTGTGGAAGAAATAAGATACCAAACGAAGAAAACATGGATAAAGAAGAGTGAATCTGATGAAGGAAATAAGCCCATACCGGAAGCAGCCTCCAGTAATTCCTCTGAAAATTGATCTCAGGCCATTGGCCTGGGGGGATTTTTTCAAGAAAAATATTTTATCCCCCTGTCAGTAGCTGGCACCAGAATGTGGGAAATTTTCAGTAGTCGTTCTATCAGTCTACAAATATGTTTGTGATCACTTATGCAGAAAATCGAGATCTGGAAGGTCCGCAGATGAATTCTTCTCTTGATGTCTGAGAAAATAGAGTTACCGGAACTCCTAGGGAAAAAAAATTAATGTGGTAAAAAGGTTAGGTGTGCGAAGTTATAAAAGGGTATTTGGAACCCTCATTTTCCACCTTGCATTGAAGAAGAATAGAAGGAGAGCCTTTGTAGCAAAATTTTGAAGGAGTCAAGTCAATTTGGCGGCGAATTCATTAGGTATTTCAGTTGCTTGTAGAATTTTGAATTTTGTGCTTGATAGAAAAACTTGTTCAGTACAAAAAGAAAAATGAAGAAAATAAAAGGAATTGTGAATCTCGATGAATATAGTAGTAGAAAGATCAGGGATGTGAGAAATATGTTGTCGGCCGATGAACTGAATGTAGAAATGGTAGAAGGAAGTGAAGAAGAAGGTACTTTATTCAAAACAAGGATACTGCAAATTGTTTAAGAAAAAGATGGGATGCAAAAGATAGATGATATATGGTTATACAAACCCTCATATGAGCAAGACCTGATTGAGAGAACTCTAGGTAGTTACTTTGTGCATAACAACATTGGATTGGAAAGTTTGTAGAATGTACTTCCTAAAGAGTTGATTGAATGTATTAGGGAAACTATGGCCTCTGAGTCTCAAGACAGGAAAGAGGAAGAAATAATTCTACATTTGAAGGATCATTTTAGGCTATCCCTTACCAAATTAAAAAGGAAAATGAATGTGTTAAGGAAATGTATAAACTCAGCAAATAACATCTACAATTATTGTCTTTGTTAGCCTCATGTAGTTGGGAAATACAAGGACAAGCTGGAGCAAATTGAAAGTGAGTTGAACAAAATTGGTCAAGATTATAACATGTTTCAAGACTAGGAAGGTATAGTAAAGAAAAGGATTCATGAGTTGCAGCCTGAGCATGCAAGATTTCACTCTTCCAGAAACACCCTTGTGGACACTTTCTGGAAAGTGAAGGATTTAACTGAATGCATATTGGAGCAGCCAATTCAGGTTCTGAGGAAAGGAGAAAATTTATAAGAAGCGATTACAATTCTAGAATACCTCATCTAGATCATCAACCAAATATTAGAAAACAATAGCTTGATCTTAATCATTGGGATTGCAGTATATGCCTGGAAGAAATTTCTTCCGAAAATGAAAGATAAGTACAAAATCATTTTTTGACTTGTGCAGCAGTTGTAGTTCTTCAAATTTTGATCCTATTTCTAATTAGCAAAGGGGGATAGAGAAAGTAGTGAAATTTTTTCATTGATTTCAAAGGGGGAGCAGTGTTTTGAAAATTTAAATTTTGGCAACATAATATCTTAGTTTTGACACTTAGTCATTTTTCACTAAGTGTTGCCATCAATTCCAAAGGGGGAGATTGTTGGAATATGGATTCTAGTGTTGTCATTGATGGCAACTGAAGTCATTATTCCAGTCTACAAATTAGAATTTGTTCATACCGACAGGAAAAGTAGAGAATAGAGTATTACCAACAAAAAGCATAAAGAACAAAGTATCTGGGTAGTTTTTCGATCTGTATGCTTCATTTGATCATCATTTTGTGTTGTGGATCCCCAGGATAGTTTGTTAATCATATATGTTACCTTATTGGTAATTTTTGTGATGTTGCATTAATCTGTGTATGAGCTTGGAGATCCGGTAGGATGTTTTTCTGTTTATTTTCTCATTGTGGCCGACTTAGTGAATATAGCGTGTCGCAAATGTATAAGGAGTAATTATTTAAATGTTTCTATGTTAGAGAATTTTATTTTGGGTCGTAGCTATAGTCTAGTTGACTTGTGTGGGTGCGCATTAAAGATTGCTCATGATTTGAGCCGACATGTCAAGAATATTTTGTATTTTATTTGAAGCCGACATATAGGGATTGAATTCTTGCTAGCGGATATATGTGTGTGTGCGAGTGTGTGTATAGAGTAGAGAAAATGTGTGTGTGAATATCAGAAGATTAGTTGAATGATTTTTTCTTGAGCAAAAGAGGATTGTTGTGAATTAAGGCAAAGCAGAGCAGAGCTAAGTGCAGAGTCATACAAGAGGTCCATAATTTGGTACATGAGCTTCACCAGAACTGAAACCAGGCATTTGTAGATGTTATCTTCTCATTTAAACTTTTTGTTGTAATCACAAATATTTTGTAAGGCAGTGAGCCTTCCTTATTTTGAGCAGTGAGCTCTAGGCAGTGTGCCAGAATGCATGTGCATTCCCTTTTTCTTCATACTTTTAATAGAGTATATAAATTGTGGATTAATCTCCATGGTGGTTTTTCCCCTAACAGGGTTTCCACGTAAAAATCTTAGTGTGATGGTGTTCGGATTGCTTCTTTCATGTGCTTGCATCTTTACTTATGTTTAAATGTTGTAGATGGTTTATAATCTGAACTCAAGTTTAAAAATTGTTGAACACTGATTCACCCCCCCCTTCTCAATGTTCCTTGAGTCCAATACTTTTTTGTTTGTCAAATTATCCTATCATTAGGTCCTCGTAGGCTAATGTTGGTGTCTAGAGGGCCTCTTGTGGGAGTTAACTAGTTTTATAGGTGCCAGTATGCAATGTTCTCTTCTCCAGTGCTTAGCAATATTTAGGGTTTTCCTTCTAGAGGCATTACAAGCTCCATTTATGCACACTTACTATTTTTAGTAAGTACCTTGGACATTGGGGTCTAGCCTTACTATTTATAGTAAGTCATCCAGATGAGCAAAGTGAACAGTGGGCTTCCCCATGGTGTTTGCAAAATCAGTTGGTGATGAATATTTATGGAGTTATGATTAATTGATTATTATTAAAGTGTTAACTTTCATAATAATTAAATATGAATGTGCATTAATGAATTGACCTCTATAATATATGGTTTTTTATAATCATGAGGTCAATATTTAAAAATCTTTTATGGGGGGAACCACACTTAAGAGGTTTATTATATTATTTTATTTGAGGATATCATTAATGGTGCATTATGACCTTATAATATATGATTTATGGTTATAATATAAGGTCAATCATTCAAGTCATAAAAGGAGGTGGTCACATGAAGATTATTTTAATAAAGCATCAAAAGAAAATGTTTTAAATATTAAAATGTATTAAAAAAGAAAGACAAGTTGTGGGTTTTGTGAGGAAATATAAAAGCTTTGAAAAAAGATCATTATTCATTCATTCATTTTTTATCAAACTTGATTGCTTATGTTGAGAAGAGAAATGAGGGTTTTAACCTAGTTTTTTATCTTGGAGAATGTAGCTCTCTCAAATTTTTCATTCTACAAGTGTGAAATACCACCCAAGATTTGCATCTTCAAGTGGCTTCACACAAGAGTCACATTTGTGCTTCAATGTTTTACAAGAGAGATCTAAATCGAGGGTTTTGACAAATTAAGTTTTGCATATACCTAGACACCATATTGTTGTGTAATAACATTGTAGATTTATTATCTCTGGTGGGAATAAGAACTCATAACTTGGGCATGATTCTTTATGGTGATATTGTTGTTTCTCATTGGTAGTTCCTTATATTCTAGTTACAACCTTTTTTGTGGGACATGGTGACTTCTTAAGCCTCTTGCTTTGAAGTTATCCATATGCTAAGTGAAGTTTAATTGCATGTGATGGGTTTTGGGGGTTTGTTAGAGGTTGTCAAGGCTATGATAGAGGTGTGAACTTATCCTGGCTCAAACACCATTGATAGCTATAGTCTTTCCTAAGGGGTGAATGTTATACAAGCTAGACGCCTTACTTTAACAAGAGCAATACCATTTTATTTGTTGATAACCATTTATGAGTGCTACAGTGAGGAAGAGGGAAGGCATGAAGTTTCAAGCTAGAGTATGAAGACATTTATTACTATTGTGCATTAACCATTGCTAGGTGTAGGAGTTCTAAGCATTCCCTTGATATTAGGGCACTTATTGAGAGAGTTGGGTGTGTACATTGCTTGTTGCAAACTTTCATCTATTGTTGACTACTCAAGATCAACCTTGAGGAGCTAACAACGAGTATTTTAAGTATTTCCAAGTGAATATACATATCTGATATAGACTCAAGACTATTGTCATACATTTCTAAATATTATTTGTGGGTAAATTTGCTCATTGTAGTGCTTTGACTAAGTATTATTGAAACTAAAATCTCTATCCAGTTATTTATGCTTGTACCAACATCATATGTCATGGAATGAGAAATGAAACATTTTATGTTAACCCTATCATACATTACATTTAAATTTTGTGATAGTTTCATGCAATGCATTAGTAAAAGTTTGAAAAAGTGTCATATCTAATAAATTAAAAATAATCGAGTCAAAATTGCAAGTAATTACCCATTTGGGGGTGGGATACTTCAATGGTATCAGATATTGGATCATGCCATTTTGTTTTGAGTGACTATCACTCATAGTTTTTAGTCCAGTCTTAAAGGTATGGATTTAGGCAGTGACAAAGAGTTGGTATCGGGTGATAAAAAGTGGTTGGAAAGAATACTCTATGAAATAGGTAGTAAGCTTGGAAGTCAACATCAATCTGGGTATGATACTTTGGTCACACTGAAAAGAATGGAAGAATGTTTGAGGCTTGTTGAGTAGTTGCCTTCTGATTTTTTGCAGATAGCTATGTCTCTAATAGTGACTTCTTTTGGTGAGCATGAGTAATTGAGACACGAAAACAAGGAGATAAGAATCACTATTACTCTTTGCCTTAGTGAAATTATAAGGATTACAACTCCTCAAGTTCCTTATAATGTTGGAAAAATGAGGCAATTATTACAGCCGATTATTGAAAGCTTTGATGGGATAGGTGATGTCAGAAGTCCTTTTTGGAAGAGGGTCAAGGTCCTAGAGTTGATGGCATGGGTGAGATCATGCATTGTTATGATTAATTATGATTGTAATGACCTTATTTTATAGATGTTTCATCTTTTATTGGATTCCATCAGTGAAAAGTATATAAATCTATTTAGTACTACATGGGGATCATTATGACCTGAATTATTAATGAAGGTGATGAAATTTCCCAACCTATCTCATCTCTATTGTTGGTTGTTTTAAAGCAAGAGCAGGTGGTGTCTACATATGCTTATGACTTGATTCACAGTATCTTGAAACAATGTGATGGTAAGTTGAGGCCCTACTTTTTTGATGAGGAGAAGGTAGAAGAAGAGGGGTTCAAATAACAAGTGGTTGATGACGAGAATGCCTTATATCATGATAGTTTTTTGATAGAACCCCAAGATGAAATTTTCAGCCCTCGTGAAGTTGATATCAAACTTGAAAAAAAATCAGATTTTATGTTGCATGATGTTGATCCTAAATCAAAAAAATTACATGAGATTGATGGGTCCTAGGAGTCCAATCAGTTAGCAAGACAACTGAAGGTGAATGAAGACTAGATTGATGCAGCCATTAGACACTTTGATGACACTCTTCAGCTGATGGAAAAGTATTGTTGAAGGATTCCATGAATATAGAACAATTCTAAAGGACTTTCCCTTGTAGGTTTTCATGCACTCAAAGAGGTGTTTATGGTAACAAAGACCAATTACATGTAGCTACTCTCATATAGAGATCACCTACTCTAGCTTTGTGAGATCTACTACGATGCACTTGAGGGGAAAGAAAGGGAAGTGGATAAGCTTACTGATGAGCTTATTGTCATAGAGGATTCCTTGAAGTGCACATAGAAGGACCTTCAAAAGAAGCAAAGGTTCAAATTGACGAGCTCTACGTGGAGCTAAGCTTGGTTCAATCTTCATCATCCACAATAGAAATTCAATCTTCTAGGGCTGCCATGACACCTACAAATGAGAGTGGTACTCATGGGTTGAAGGCCCAGGATACAGACATGACGAAGGCAGAGATGCATACACCGTGTGGACCAGCTAGCAATGAGGTGCATGCATCCGCATTTGATAGGGTTACTTGTCTCTACATTTAAAAAGTAGAGATTTCTATTGGTGAGTCTTGTGCTGGGGAGGAAAATTCTTGTGTGACTAGCGTGTCGAATCATCATGCTGTCCCATCTTATGCGCATGAGGATTGTAGGGAATCTACTAGTGGGAGCATGTCTCCTACATCTTCTAGCAGATCGAGTAATGCATTGGTTGAGGTGGATGGTAGGCTTGAGCCTAATAATTCACTGGGACTCAAGGAGTAATTGATAGTTACTGAGGATAGGGTTGTCCAAACCTTATCTCATTTTGACAGCACACTCAAGTTTGTGGAGTACCTCATATGGTTAGCACAATTGGATGAAAGGAAGATAGGGGTAGTAGTTTGTACTATCATGTGTGAATTCAAAATACCTCTAGTTTCTATCAGATAGGGACTTTGCTATTGGGTTCATAGAGAGGACTTGCAAAGCATCTACCCAATCAACCCTTCAGAATCAGAGACATGAGCCACCGCCTGATTCAGGTGATGAGAGTGATGAGGAATGTGTTCCCCATGACTATGACGATCAACCATTGATGCAAGAAGGTGCATTCTATCTTGATTGTATAGTAAGGAGTGCTCATCACGTCACTTTTAGTCCACACATAGATGATTTGTTGATGTGCAGTTGTGGGTTGGCTTAGGATTCATATCACCCATTGTGGGATGGAGTGTTTCCATCTATGAAAGATGGAACTAGAGACTACGGGTATCTGACTCTGTTATTTTTAGATGGTTGTTTACAAGGTCAAGGATCATTTTCCATCATGTTGATGTGTCCTTGGCAGAGTTTGCGACTTCCTTATTTCAAGAATTTCCTTTAGAGGTGTGGCTATAGGGAAGTTGTGGTTTTAAGGTAAATGCACAAAGTTGTGTCACACTTTCGGCCAAATAAATAGTTCCAAGTGAAAAAATTTCATCCAGAAATGTTTCGGCTAAATAGGTTTCAATCGAAACCATGTGGCTTGTACGTGGCACACCAGGTTTTGTCCAAATCCAAAAACAATAATTTTTTCCCTTTGTTGCTTTCAAATTGGCTTAAATTGGCTTATTTTACTATGTGGGGTTTCTACTGAAACTGTCTATGCGACATCCTAGTTGGCAGCCAACTCAGCTTTTTTCAAAATTTTCTGAAACTTTCAACTTTAGCTAAGTATTTCTTTAGTCAAAATGGTGTTTTAAAAAAAAAAAAAAACCCTTTTATAGAGATCAGAGTGGTGAATCCGAATATGTAATTTTTTTAATATTTTGATTAGTTTTAATATATTTTATTTTTAAAATAATGCAAGTAGATTGTTAGAGTTAAAAAAGAGGTTGATTAGAAATTTAAAAGAAATAGTAAAACATATTAAAAAAAAATTAAAAATATATGGGGTACAAGAGGAGAGATTCTTCTTCAAAAGGGTATAGTTTTTTTTTTTTAAATGATTAAAAAAATAGACAATAGTTGACAGTTGTGAAAACTATCAAATTCTGATAAATTTGATTTTAAAACATTATTATGAGAAAAATATACATCAAAATTTTATTTGTTTTTTCCATGCACAAGATATTGAAGTTACCTATTTGGAGAAAAAAAAATTAGGGAGAAATGAAGTTTTTTTCAATTTATTTCTTGGTGGACCGTGAAGTCACTTTTTTCTGAAATTTTTAGCATTCCAAAATATGTTCTTAAATTGATAAAAAGTAATGAAAACAATTTTTTTTAAAATATGAAAAGTTACAGGAATAAACTTCATCAAAAGTTCTACATTTCATTAGTTTACATCATTTTGAAATTCAAAACATAAAGACCACTTTTATGTGGTCGAAGTTCAAAATTGTTTTTGTTGTTGGTTGATTCCTTTATAAAGTGTGACACAAGATTGTGCTTTTACCCTTCAGTGAGAATGATGACATTGTTAGTTTAGGCCGTAGTGACCTCCATCAGTTGGTAGGGGATAGCTACTCTATTAATGGGGACAAGGTTTCCTTTCATTATCCTTGGAGGACAACAATTGTTTAGGAGTTTGGAGGAGATTTGTATCATCTCCTTAGCATTAGAGAGTGGAATAAGGTCAGTACTTTGGCACTCTTTGATCTTGGTAGTTGGGTATGCATTCCCATAGGTTAGATTTCTAGTCTAGAGGGTGCTGATTTTTTTTATATCAACAACCTAAGAGGAGAAATTACTCATCTTTCACCACCTATGAGGGGTAGTCGTCACATCCATAGGATGTTTGTAGAGCATGGAGAGAGGTATTGTCATGTAGATACTTTGAGATACTTTTATCTCCTCATGTTCAATGGATGTGAGGTTCTGATGTGTTGGGATCCAGGTGGTGATAGGTTTGACATGATAGTGTGGTTGGATCTCAATGAGTTGCTTCACCACTCTCAACATGGTGAAGTTTATATCAGAGTAACACATTGGAATTCAACGAGTAATGTGTATGGTGAAATTTCATTCTTTTTGTGGGATCCAAGGTTTTCTATGTTTGGTAGATTTCTCTACACCTGGTTAGTTGTTTATAGTGGTGTTGAGCATGGTTGAGCATACTACAAATTGATTTGGGATCCCAGCATTCAGATGTCAGGCCAGGGCACTTAGTTGAGATTGCTTGAGGTCAAGCGATTTTGGGGAGGTCAAACTGTAATGTCCCCATTTTAGCTAAATTTTGTGTTTGTTAGATTATCCTATCATGAGGTCCTCATAGGCTAATGTTCATGTTTAGAGGGCCTCTTGTGGGAGTTATTTGGTTCTTCAGGTGCTAGTTTGCAGTGTTCTCTTCTCTAGTGCTTAGCTATATTCAAGGTTTTCCTTCTAGAGGAGTTATAGGCTCCATTTATGCACACTTACTATTTTTAGTAAGTGCCTTGGATAGTGGGGTCCAACCTTATTATTTATAGTAAGGCATCTAGATGAGCAAAGTGAGTAGTGGGATTCCCCATGGCATTGGCAGAATTAGTTGATGATGAACATGTATGTAGTTATGATTAATTGATTATTAGTAAAGTGCTAACTTTAATAATAATTAAATATAAATGTGCACTAATGAATTGACATTTATATTATATGGCTTTTTATAATCATGAGGTCAATATTTAAAAATCATTTATGAGGGGTGCCACACTTAAGAGGTTTATTATATTATTTTATTCGAGGATATCATTCATGGTGCATTATGACCTTATAATATATGATTTATGGTTATAATATAAGGTCATTGATTCAAGTCATAAAAGGAGGTGCTCACATGAAGATTATTTTATTTAAAACATCAAAAGAAAATGTTTTAAATATTAAAATGTATTAAAAATCAAGGCAATTCATGGGTTTTGTGAGGAAGTATAAAAGCTTTGAAAAAAGCTATCAAACTTGATTGCTTCTGCTGAGAAGAGAAACAAGGGTTTCAACCTGGTTTTTGATATTGGAGAATGTAGCTCTCTCATATTATGGATTCTACAGGTGTGAAATACCACCCAAGGTTTGCATCTTTAGGTGGCTTCACATAGAACTCACATTTGTGCTTCAATGTTTCATAGGAGAGATTCAAATCAAGAGTTTTGACATATTAGTTGTTGCATATACCTAGACACCATATTTTTGTGTAATAACATTGCAGATTTATTATCTCTGGTGGGTGTAGGAACTCATAACCTGGGCATGATTCTTTATGGTAATACTGTTGTTTCTCATTGGTAGTTCCTTATATTTTGGTTATAGCATTTTTTATGGGACATGGTGACTTCTTAAGCCTCCTGTGTTGATGTTCTCCATATGTTGAGTGAATTTTAATGCCATTGATAGTTGTATTCTTTCCTAAGGGGAAAATGCTATACAAGTTGGGCACCTTACTTTAACAAGTGCAACACCATTTTATTTGTTGATAACCATTTCTAAGTGCTACAATCTGAGAAAGAGGGAAGGCATGAGGTTTCAAGTTGGAGTATGAAGAAATTTATTGATGTTGTGTGAAAACAAAGATTTTGGCAACCTAATGCTATATGCTCCTTCTAGGGTTTCACCTAAAAGGAGATAAGATTGGTGTCAAAATGTAATGTTTACATTCAAAGAGGGATGTGATATAGATGCAATATTCCTAAATGAAGTAAACTAAATGCAAAGAACTAAAAAATACTATTGATTATGTATGTAAAACTAAGAAATATGAAGTGTTTGAAAACACAATGTTGTTTGCAAAAGACCTAAAAAGATGAACAAAAATGCAAATAGAATCAAATAGAAAGTAACAAGACTGAATGTGTGCACCTATAAGCCTGGTGAAAACTAGGAAATATTATGAAAATTTGGAAATGTTGGCTTTTTCCCTAACTGAGACTCATTCACCACCCTAGGCGAATCAGTCCCAGATCAGGGTTTTTTGTCCAGAATCTTGTTTTTGCCAAAAGGGTACTGGAATATGCACTTAGCTCTGACAGGTACCTCTAGTGGGTGGAAAATTAGTCCTTTTTCTATTTTTTGGAAATTCAAGTTTCAAATCTGCACTTTGTCACCTGCACAACACTTCTTGACAGAGACTCGGGTCTAAATCTCCAAAAACCACCTTATATAAAACAGCTTTAAATTGGTTTTCTAATGGGGGGCTTTCCTTGGTCAAACCCCTAATTTTGTATTTAAACCTTGAATTAACAAAATCTGCATAAAACCCTAGCCCTAATTGTGTCTAAGACTAGGAAAATCTAAAGTAAGACAAAACCCTATTCTAATGTGCTAGAATAAGATGAGAAAATGTGATTTGAATGATGTAAGACTTCAATCCAAGAAATCCTACAACATCTCAAATGAATGTAAATGACATGCAAATTTTATGCAAACCTTAAATCTAAAGATAGAGAGAAAATGGAAGATGGAATCACTTTGAAAAAAAGTCTTTAAGTGTGATTTGATGGCTAGTTGCATCTCCTCAACCTATATTTCTCCATGATTCTCCATAGGCATCCATGATCAACTCTTTGCAATATTGGATCTTGAATGGTAAATGAGCTTGAATACTTTCAAAAACCCTATCTTGTTGTCCAAAAGCTTCAACTTTGCTATAGAAATGCTATTGAATCTTCTTGTGAAAGATACTTTGCTCTTGACTCTTGATTTTGCTTTGTAAAAATGACTAGGAGATGTGAAAAATGACCTAAAAACACATATTTATTGGAAAAAATACCTAATTGCTTGTTATTAAGACCTAAGAGGCTGACATCCATTGAGAAATTGAATTAAGTCGGTGAGTTTCTTGCTTAAAAATAAAAATTCCCCCAAAAGGGACTCATTCGCCACCCTTGGAGAATGGGTCCCACCAAAGGGGACTCATTCGCCCAAGGTTACAAATGGGTCCCACATGAGGTTTTCAGAGGTGGTTTTTTGAGATGTGACTGTTTAAAGAATTATTTGTCGAGATTTATATGATTTTTGAGTAAAATGGGCCTCTAGATCAAAAATAATGAACATTAGGGGCCTACATAAATGTAGTTTTTAAGAGGTGATTGGTACAAGGGTGTCTAAAATAGGACTAAGTTAGGCCACAATTTGTACTTTCTACAAAGGAGTACAATTTCTGTGTCCACATTATGCATTAACCACTACTGGGCATAGGATTTCTAAGCATTCCCTTGATATATGGGCACTTATTGGGAGATTTGGGTGTGTACATTGACTGCTACAGGCTTTCATCTATTGTTGACTACTCAGAATCAACCTTGAGGAGCTAACAACGGGTATTTTATGTATTTCCAAGTGAATATGTAAATCTGATATAGACTCGGGACTGTTGTCATACATTTCTAAATATTATTTGTGGGTAAATTTGCTCAATGTAGTGCTTTGCTTGAGTATTATTGTAACTGAAATCTCTATCTAGTTATTTATTGTTGAACCAACATCATATGTCATGGAATGAGAAAGGAAACATTTGATGTTAACCTTGTTATATATTACATTTAAATTTTGTGATGGTTTCATGCAATGCATTAGTACAAGTTTGACAAAGTGTCTTATCTAATAAACTGAAAATAACCGAGTTGAAATTGCAAGTAGTTATCCATTTGGGGTGGGATACTTCATCATTAATGTGAATCATGTGTGGATTATTCTAAATGAACTCTTCATATTCTCAAGTAGCATCTTCAATTGGAAAATTCTTCCATTGGATGAGATACTCAGTGAGAGTTCTAGTCCTTAGCTTCTTTGTGTGTCTTTGACGAATGCACTCTGGTTCCAAGATGATTCTTCCTTCTTCATTGAGCTCTGGTAATAATTTTTGGGTAAGGATATTGTGACCAATTACCTTCTTCAAGCAAGAAACATGAAAAACTAGATGTATCTTTGTTGTAGGTGCAACTCCAACTTCTAGGCGACACTACCTATCTTTTGTATGATTTGGTATGGGCCATAATATTTTGGAGATAACTTATTATTATTTTTTTGTTGCTTCAGTGAGATTTGCTTATAATGTTGTAATCTCAAGGAGACCCAATCCCCTACTTCAAAACTTCTTTCACTACGGTACTAGTATGCCTATTGTTTCATTCGATTTTGTGTCATGGCTAAATTCTCCTTGAGTATTGAGAATACCTATTGTTGGTGAAGCAAGTTCTCCTCCACTACCTAAACTCTTGGTGACACCTTCAACGATGATGTGATGGAAGGAGGTTGATATCCATATAGTTCCATAAATGGAGATATTTTTTATGAACTATGAAAGGAAGTGTTATACCACCATTCTGCTAGTGGTAGCCAATCTACCCATTTATACTATTTATCAAAAGTGAAACAGCGTAGATATCCTTCCAAACACTTATCAACAACCTCAGTTTTCCCATAAAATTGTAGATGGTATGAAGAACTGTCATCCAATTGAGTACCCAAACATGAGAATAAATATTTCTAAAACTAACTAGTGAAGATAGGATCATGATCACTAACAATAACCTTAGGTGTACCATGTAGTTTTGTATGTTCTCCAAAAAATATTTTTCCACTGTACTTGTTGTAAAAGGATGTGATAATGTAATGAAATGTGCTTTTTTAGTGAGGTGATGTACTACTACCATGATAACATTATGACCCTTAGATTTTGGAAGTCCTATGATGAATTCCATAGATACCTCTTCCCAATGTTGGCTAGGAATAACTAAAGATTGCAAGAGACCCGGTGTCTTAATTGTATCCCCTTTATTTCTTTGACAAACCAAACATTCAGCCACAAATTTTTGAACATCACCTTTTACCCTTCCCAAAAAAATATTTCTTGACTCGATGGTATGTCTTATGGAGACTAAGGAAGTTCTATGAGAATCTTGTGTTTAAGAGTGGAATCCTTAAAAAGATACAATCACTCTTTATACCATAGAGCATCTCCATTCCAACAAAACTTATCTGAACTACTAGGATCACTCTTTAACTATTGAATGATATTACTTGTAGAAAAATCATTCTACCACTCTTCTTTGGCTTCAACTACCCAATCTACTTGTAGTATTGAAATGGCACACAATAAGGCTTCATCTTTCTCATCCTTCCTATAAAGTGCATCTACCACGACATTTTACTTCACTTTCTTATATACAATCTCAAAGTCATATCCCAGCATCTTAGGGACCCATTTTTGTTTCTCTTCAGAAGATAATCTTTGTTCCAAAAAATATTTTAATCTATCATGATCTATCTTAACCTTGAAGTGTCTACCCATTAGATAAGGCCTCCATTGTTTTACTGCATGAAGAATAGCTAGAATTTCCTTCTCATAAATAGGTTTTAGTTGATTCTTACCCTTTAATTGGTGACTTTTAAAATAAATTCGTTGACCCTCTTGCATGAGAACTACTCCTATCCCATTTCTTGAAGCATCACATTCCACAATGAATTCCTTGGTGAAGACAGGTGTGGCAAGAACTAGAGTTATACACATAGCCTCCTTCAATCTCTCAAATGTTGCATTAGTGGACTCATTCCAAAGAAAATAATCCTTCTTCAATAAAGCGGTGAGGGGTGTTGCTATACAACCATAATTCTTTGCAAATCTTTTGTAATATCCCATCAATCCTAAGAAACCCCTCAATTTCTTAATGGTTTTCAGAATAGGCCATTCCATGATAGTGTTAATTTTGTTAGGATCCACCTTTACCCCTTCATGTGAAGCTATGTGTCCCAAGTAATCCACCTCCTTGAGACCAAAAGCACTCTTGGATGGCTTAGCATAGATTTGATGATCTTCAAGAACTTGTAATACTTGATCTACATGCTCAAAGTTTTCTTCCCATGTCTTGCTATAAATCAATATATCATCAAAGAACACTAATACAAACTTCCTCAAGAATTTCTTAAAATAGAATTCATCAAACTTTAAAATGTAGATGATGCATTTGTAAGACCAAATGGAATCATCAAAAACTCATAATGACCCTCATCAGTCCTAAATTCTATCTTACAAATATCTTCTCCCTTAATTTGAATTTGATGATAACCAGATCTACGATCTAACTTTGTAAAATACATAGCTCCATTCAATTCATCTAGCAAATCATCAATGACTAGAATAGGAAACTTATCTTTGATGGTGTACAAGTTGAGAACTCTATAGTCTGGGAACATGCACCAAGTATCATCCTTCTTACACACCATCACCATGGGTGAGGAGTAAGCACTTTAGCTATGCCTAATAATTCCTGCCTCGAGCATCTCTTCAAAGATCTTTTCTATCTCACCTTTTTAAATATGTGGGTACCTATAAGGTCTAGTGTTGGGTGGTTGGCTCCCTGGAACTAGTTGTATGGAATGATCATGATCCCTTTTAGGAGGAAGTACCTTAGGCATATTTCCTAAAACCACTAAGTTATGATCAATTATTGCTTATAAATATGGATGGGTGGGAGTGTTAGACTAAGAGACTTCTAATGAACATAATTGGGCCACAAATCCATCAACTCCTTTCTTAAGAAATTTTTTCATTTGATGAGAGATTACCATTTGTGGGGACCTTTCCTTCAATCCTCTTAGCTATACTATCTTTCCTTCTTATTGAAATCTCATGAATAGTTCTTGGAAGTTCATCTCAATTGTTCCCAAAATAGTAAGCCATTGTACTCCCAAAACAATATTTGATGCACCCATGGATATCGCATACATAGGGCCATCAAGGCGATAACCTCCCATGGAAAGTTTAATGCTATGACACTTCCCTAAACAACTAATAGTACCACCATCTATAATCAAAACTTGAAGCTCTAGATCTGGATATATAAAACAATTTAGACGAGTAGCCTACTTTTTATAGATGAAATTATGAGTACTACCAGAATCAATCAACACTATTACTTTCTTCTTCTGTAAGAAACCCACTACCTTAAGAGTTTGTGGAGCACTAAAACCTAAGAGTGCATGAAAAAGAAATTATTAGTTGGGAATTATGTGATTCCTCATTTGACTCCCTTTCATCCTCTAATACAGGTTCCTTCTCTTCTTCCTCACTTGGACCTTCAATATAGAACAATTTGTTTTACTACATTTATGTCCTCAACTATATTTTCTATCACAATTGAAACAAAACCCTTTTTTCTCTTTTCTCCTCAATATGTTGTGGAATCAACCTAGTAAGTTGAGGAACATAATTTTTTGAATATCCTTTCTCTCTTGTCACATTAGCCCCTTGCTTCTTAGGAATCAAATACTTCTCCTCTACCATGTGTGCTAAGATAAAAGACTCATTTATAGAGCTAGGACTAAACATGTGTACCTCATGTTGAATGTGATCTTTGAGACCACCCAAGAATAAATCATTCAAGTTCTCCTTTGTAATTGTATCCACTCTTAAGGATAGAGTTTGGAATCGTTGAATATAATCCTAAACGGATCATGTTTGTTGAAGTTTAGCAAGCTAGCTAAAGAAGTTGTCTGTCACACTATTGCTATATTGTGCTTGGATTTCCTCCATGAAAATTGGCCATGAGATAGTAAGACCCTTTTTCCTTTGATGAGTATAAAGCCAAGGATACCAAATGAATTGATCTAGTTCTAGATATAGGGAAGCTATCATGACCTTTTTTCCATTTGGGACTTGATGTACTTCAAAAAAAATATCCATTTGGTTTATCCATGTTAGAGGATCCTTCCCATTCAACTTTCACATATCCACCTTTGAAATCAAATTCCTAGATCCTATAGGAGTATACATTTGGGTCAAGATTAGCTAACCTCAAAGTTTCACCTTGGTAGCTTGAGAACTTCTTTCTTGGTTCATTCATATAGGCACTTAACATGCTTTGTATGTTTGATATATCTCCTCTTAGGTCACACATATCCATCTTCATTAAGGAAATGTCTTCCTTGACCTTACTGATTTCCTCATTGGGATTAATATCCTCTATTGTTACCCCATCCTTATCAGGGGTTTTCCCCAGTGTGACAACATTCTTTTTGCCCCTTGTTGCAAGCCCCATCATGATGGAAACCAATAATTTTGAAATAAATCACACAAATGAGACATAATTCTTTGAAACTTTTACTGTAACTTATTAGGACCAAAATACAACTTATCTAGAAAGAAATCCAAGGAATTAGCATATTTACAATCTTGAGAGTGATTTTTTTGGAAACCCTAATGTTGTAATAAATCACTTATTTCTACTTTAATTTCTCCAAATTTTGGACTGTAGGATCCTCTATTATTTCTTCAAAAACCCACTAAAAATCAAGCTCTAATTCAATAGGATTTGAGAGATAAGCACTTTCCCAAAAAAAATGTGCAGAAACCCTAATTCTACAATAATTTTCTCAATTCTACTCTAATTCCTCTAAAATATGGATTGTATCTTCTTCAATATGGTATTCAAAAACCATTTAATTTTTTTTTTAAATAGCCAAAATATGAAAGATATTCTCTTACCAAAATCGTCTCCAATATTGAGAAAATGCCTTGCCTCTACAGTGCCAAGATCATGCTCTAATACCACTTGTAATAAAATAACTTGCACAATAGAAGAATATGATATGATATATGCTAAAAATACTTGATAATAATTGAGAATAACAAGCCACTTCGAGGAGTCAACCTCCAAATATCTCCAATGAGAACACAGTTCACAATATGATGATGAAATAAGACTCACAACCTCCTATATATACCTATTTATGCCCAGGATATCACCTAGACTAACTTAGACAACCCTATATAAGCCCTAGGCTAACCTAACTAACTAAATGATAATATAATAATGATAACATGACTTAATTTGGAGTTAATATAGCCACAATATGACTATTCATAACTCGATATACACTAATATCAAGGACATAGTAGAACCTCCATCTGAAGCTTTAGACAATTCACCTCTAGAGCATAGTTCAAATTAGGTAAACCATACCACTTCAAGACTAGAGCCTCATTTCCCCGAGTGTTTAGCCATTCAAAAACATCATACCCAAATTGAGACGGACCTATTGGGTCAACTTAAGGATGTCAGTATCAAAATCCCCCTCATTCAAGATATCAAGGATATCCCAATCTATACCAAGATAGTAAGAGACCTTTGTCTTAAGAAATCAGGGAGAAAGAGGAAGGACCCTCAGATATTTCATGCCCTTGGGAACCTTGTTGATATTATTCTAGGGAATATAATTTTCCCTAAATACACATACCTTGGAAGTCTAGTAGCGGATGTTAAGATAAATGGGACCCTTATCAAGAACACCTTGATTGATTTAGGGGAAACAATTAATTTCATGACTAAGGAGACAATGTAGCTACTTCAGCTAGCTAACCTTAGACCTACACCAACTATTTTACAAATGGTAGATAGGTCAACAGTGAAACTTGATGGGATCATTGAGGAGCTGAACACAACCACTAGAAAATATCACTTCCCCCTACCTTTCATTGACCAAGTGCTTGATTCCTTAGCAGGAAAAAGTACTTCTCCTTCCTAGATGGATTTAGTGGTTATAACCAGATAAAAATAGATCCAAAGGACTAGGGTAAGACCACATTTACATGCCCTTGGGGTATATATGCCTATTCTATTTTTCCCTTTGGACTATGTCATGCCCTAGCCACTCTCCAAAGGGCAGTGCTAAGTATCTTTTTAGATTATGCTCATGATTCCATGGAAATCTACATGGATGAATTCACTACCTATGAAGAAGCATATTAAGATGCACTCAACAATATAGAAAAGGTTTTGAAAAGGTGTAAAGAACATAACCTATAATTGAGTTATGAGAAATATTTCATGATGATGACTCTAGGGATTGTCTTAGGCTAATTTATCTAAAGTGAAGGAATTCAGGTGGATCCCAACAAGATTGAGATAATCTCTACACTTCATGTGCCACAAAAGCAATGTCAAGAGCTTTTTAGGACATGAAAGATACTATAGGAGATTCATCAAGGACTTCAGTAAAATTGCAACACCCTTGTTTTTTTTCCTCATGAAAGACATAATTTGACTAGACTGTAGAATGTCAACACTCCTTTGAAGCACTTAGGATAGCTTCGACAAAAGCACCTGTCTTGAGAGGGCTAAACTAGACACTACCTTTCCACATACACACTGATGCTTCAAATTTTTCTATAGGAGCAGTCTTGGGACAAAAAGAAGGTAACAAGGAGTATGTTATCTACTATATCAACAAAAAATTACAAGGAGCTAAACTTAACTACACTATCACAGAGAAAGAGATGTTGGCAGTTGTTTATGCTATCAACAAGTTTAGGCATAATATTACTAGTTATCAAGTCTTTATCCACATAGATCATACTGCTATAAGGCACTTAATGAAAAAACCTATAGTTGGGGGGAGACTAGTCAGATGGTTGCTCTTGCTATAGGGGTTTGATATAATGTCACGTCTCAAATTTTGATGTTGTTTTGACCATGACTTTGTGGGATTTATAATATGAATTATGATACGTGTTAGAGCAATATGACATAATACAATGCTTTGGTATATGGGAATGTAAAAAAAAATATTTGTTTTTAGAATTATGAGTGCATTTTATTTTTAAAAATATACAAGATAGAACAGAATAGAAGTGTTGATTTAATTATTGCTTAGATTTATATTTTTATATTGGTTGTTAATACATTTTCGTTGTTGCACACTTGAGTGCATTTGAGATGCAGGTGGTCAAAGACCAAGAGTGTGATTGAGGAAAAGAAGGCTAGCTTCCCGATAGGGTAGAAGAGGAGAAGCTCTCGAACACACACACACAGCACCTAAAAGTCATGTAGTTGCATTTAGGTCATGTCTGTTTTCAATGTGATTATTTTAAATTGTATTCATAGTGTGAATAAGTGATTGATAAAATATATATATATATATAAAATAACATGGCAAAATTAAATTATAACTTAATTTAATTATCCATAAAAGTTGTGAAAAGATTATGGTTTATTTATTTATTTAGTTATTCCATTTATTTTGTGCAATAAAAAGAAAATCTGATTTAGATTAGGGAATTATGAATAAAATGAGAAATATTATATTTGCATAAAATAAGGAAGAAATATTTGATTGGCATATTAAAAGGTGGAGATATCTTTGTTTGCATATGTTTTTAAAACCTTAGTCCAAAATGAGGAGAAAGGAACATCCCCGAGAAAACTTTGGGCTCTGGAAAAAATTTCCTTAAAACCAACAATGTTGTTGGCAAGTGGCACCCTCTGGAAATTGCATGTAAAATTTATCTGTCATTTGGAAATATTCTGCATGATCCTCGGAAGGAGGAATAAAGCTTGAAGGGAGAAAAGAGAACATTCATTCAAAAATGATCAGAGCTTTGGAGGGGAAAACAGGAAGGTAATACTGGGCAACTACACTAGAAAAATTGCCAGGTTATTTTCCATACTTTGCTTTCAATCAGTTTAAAATTGCAGTAAGAAATTGAAGAAATGAAATGCATCATTCTATGAAGTGATTACAGATATCTGAGAAATCTTTTCCAATTTTATTTTTTGAATCTGGGTAATAGCTTACTTCTCATTGTTGCATTATATAAAGAATACCCAATCTTTTCTTCCAGATTAGGGTTACATTCTGTTGCAAAAGCTGCAAATTATTAAACTGCTTTCAATTATATTTGGAAACATACATAAACATATATATATATATACATATATATATATGCACAGGAATCTGTATTCCCGTGCATATATATATATATATATATATATATATAAATGCATATGATCAGAAACACTTTCACCAGAAATAAATTCGAAATTCCTTTGAGATGAATTTGAATGCAGTATAATACTGGGAAAAATGTCTCTTTTTGAGTTATGAAATTTTTTATACACAGGAATAAGGGAAGGGATTTAATCCCCTGTCCTCCCCATGGGAAGGACGCGGCTCTGTGGGGAGGCTCGCGCCCTCCACACGCCGCGGCCTGTGGAGGGGGCGCAAGCCCCTCACAGCCCGCCCCCTCCCCATGGGAGGGGCAAGGGCTTCCTGTGCCCTTGTGGTGCTCAAAACCAGTATGAAACCCTGTACAATGTTTTATTCTGTGTGCACAGCCAGAGAACTTGTGAACAATTATAAAAAAATTAGTATTTCTTTCTTAAAAGCACATAAATATAATTACACTCAGTTGTATATGAATATATATATACACTCAGCTGTATATGTATATATATAAATATATCCATACATATATACCAAAATGCAAGTTTGAACAGGAAAACCATTTCCAGAATGTGATATGATCTCTGTCAAAAATACACAAATATCTTAGAAATTTTAAACCTGGAACAAGAACAAAAGTACCTCTGAGAAAACATGTAAACTGAAAATCTTCTTGATCACATTGATACAGAAGTACATTCCTGAATAAAGGTATACAATATAAAATTCGAATGCAAGTTTTTCTTTCAAACCTCTGTTATTCCGAAAGAATTGCATTGTTTCTGTATATTACTAATATCCAGAAACCTGTATTAAATTGAGAGTTACACTTTCAATCAGCTTGAAATTGGAAAGAATAGAAGTATATACATAAATCAGTAAACATTGTTTCATACAAAAGAAATTAAATAAATTCCTCTAGTATTATGACATACATGTATTTCTTTAAAAACATAGTCTTTTACCAAATCATAAAAGAACTACTTACAAAAGAGTAAATGCAATCCTACTACAGAACTTGCAACCTTTCTTTCATTTGTCCAATGTATTTCAAAAGATGTTATGAGATTCTCATTTGAAGTTCTTTTAGAATCAATTGAATGCATGAGACATGTAAGGAAAATGCACAACTTTCTGCTTTTGTATTTATTCATACTTTACTTTTGGTAACTTCTGGGACAGGATGCCGAAGGTGGACCCACAGAGACGGTAGTATTACCTTTTCTAAACTACCATTTGCTTGTATTATTTATGCTTGTCCAAGCACTTGTACCATTGAAATAGATGGATTTGTTTTAAAAGCCTAGAAATGTATATGTATTTGAGTCTCTGCCACCTCTTGTTGCAAGAAATGTGTTTTTCTCATGTTAGAAATGCATATAGGCACCAGGCATGCATCGAGAGTTCCCTCCTGTTTTACTGTGTTGGGTTGCTAGGCTCCTTTATGTAGGGTCGGGGATTCCTTTGAGTTAGGAAGGAACCCGGGGAAGTCATGAACTTCGTGGTTGGGCGGAAAAGGCGCCTGAATCACACTCTTGGCCCCCAGCTCGCAAGAAGACCGATAGTGTCACGGCGGTTGGAGGTTCAGAGTTTTAATTGCTATTGATGAACTTGTGTAACATGTTGGAAATGGCTTGTATAGCGCCATTGTATGTATATATATATATATATTTGACATTCATTGTTGAAACTTTGAAATAGAAGTATGGCATGAAAGAATCTAATGTAACATTGATATGTAGAATTAAAGTTTTATGACGTAGCATTGAAAAAGATGTTTTCATTGGAATTATTGATCTCATCCGAGTATAGATGAATAAGTATATATGAAAATTCATTAATGTACTTTTGCCTTGTGCATAATCTTGATAAATTACAATGTTGTTATTTGTATACATGAAATGCAATTTAAATTCTCTTTTATTGAGCTCATTTGGAAGCTTTTATGAATGATATTAATTACTTGAAAACCCTTTGTAACAGAATTGAACAATTGAAAAATGCTCTTAATTTTCTGAGTGCTACATATAACAATAGTGGATAAGCCAAGAAAAGCTAATGTGGTGGTAGATTTTCTGTCTAGATTTCCCACACAAATAGAAGAAGGCATTATGGATGGCTCTTTTTCAAATGAGAATTTGTTTTCTCTTACTATACAAACAAAATGATTTGCTAATATTGTAAATTACTTAGTGGTAGGGAAAATACCATCACATTTCTCTCCTAGAGAAAAGAGGTAGTTGATGCATCAAAGCTTTCCATATTCTTGGGCAGATGGTTACTTATTCTACACTGGTCCAGATAATATCATGAGAAGATGTCTAAGAAAAGATGAGGTCTTTTACATTTTAAAAGCTTGCCATGATGAGCCCTGTAGGGGTCACTTTGCATCCAAAAGGACAACATTTAAGGTATTAACAATGGTTTAATATTGGCCAACTCTCCATAAGGATTCAGTGAAGTATACTAGGAGCTGTGACATATGTCAAAGAATGGGAAAACCAACAAGAACAGATGAAATTCCTTTGCAACCATAGATAGCACTAGCACCATTTTACAAATGGGGGCTTGACTTCGTTGGACCAGTTTCACCAACCTCTAATAACAAAGAGTATATTTTGGTTTGTACAGACTATCTGACAAAATGGGTTGAGGCCAAAGAATTACAGTTTGCAAGAGATGGGAATGTAGCTAAGTTCTTGTATGAAGACATCTTTACCATGTATGGAGTACCTAGAGAAATTTTAATTGATCAAGGTCCCCAATTTACTTCAAACCTCATTTCTAAATTGGTTAAGGAATATGAAATTAGACATAGAAAATCAACACCTTATCATCCCCAAGCCGATGGGTAGGTGGAGGTTACAAATAGAGATTGAGAACATTCTAACTAAAATAGTGCAAATTCATAGAAAATGTTGGGCATCTAGATTACATGAAGCGGTGTGGGCCTACAAAACATGGAAAAAAACTATAGGTCTCACATTATATGAATTAGCCTATGGTAAAACAATAGTTCTGTGAATAGAGTTTGAATACAAAACACTTAGGATAGCAATGGACTTAGAAATGGATTTGACAGAAGCACAAAAAGAAAGGCTACAAAATCTGAATGGATTGGATGAAATTAGAATGGAGGCCATGCATCACACAAAGATAATTCAAAAATAAAGGACTAAATGGAATGATCAATTTATAAAGACTAAAGAGTTCAATGTGCGAGATTGGGGCTTTACAATATGATTCTAGATACAAAGACTACAAGGGGAAGCTACAGTCCAGATGGTTGGGACCCTATGAAATCCAATAGGTATTTCCCAATGGAGCATTCAAGTTACAAACTATAGATGCAATTAGATTCACACTATTGGTGAATGGACACAGATTGAAGGTATACAAGTAGCCAACTCAGAAAGATGATTTTCTTCTTTCTCTAATACATCTATATGGTCAAACCAATGGTTTAGATACAAACAACCTATCGCAAGATAACAACTCAGCAATAGATACTACTGATTCTCATAGTGACTCAACAGATGAGCTACACAACTCACCTCCTGAGGTCACTCAAGTATAAATTATTATCCCACTTCACATGTGCACACAACACAGGTGCCACAATCAACAATCTTCTTGAAGACCATTTCATTATGCAGTAGAGACCTGTAGCTTTCTAAAAAGTAGTTTATTTTGGGAACAATTGATAAAGGACTTGTAGCCACTATCTATCGTAGAATTCAAAAATTTGTGCCAAATTAATTGCAGTTCATCCACAATAACTCTACTTTTTCCACACATGCAACCTTAAGTTGTCATATCATAACATGCAACTTCATTACAACATTCCACATTACCCATCACTATTTTTCATGCATTTGAAAAGTCATTTTATAACTCATATACCATACATTCTACAACCTTTTAATTTTTCCATGGAAACCTTTCATTTCCATTACACATTGTAATTAACTGATGTCAAATCACACTCATGTTGCAAACACTCTTCCAACAACTTTAGATGTGTGGATTTACATTCATATCATTTGATAGGTACGCATATTAACTTCCATAATTAACATGGATCTTCAATGCTTTCATTGTGTACTTACATTTAAATTTCACATGCTTTGCACTTATTAGAATTATTTCCATATTCTTTAATAATTCCCTCTGCCTAGTAACACGTATTGAAATGAGGTCACTTCAAGATTTTAAGTTGGGGGGGAGATAGTATATATCCCAAAATTTTGTTTTCACCACCAAAATAAAAACTTAGAAAAACCATACGAACCCTTTTTTCTTTTATACCTTTCTTCACCTACAACCTTTTTTCTATCAATTCCCTAGATTTTGAGCCAATTTGAAGCCAATTCAGGCTAAGTTAAGCTGAAACAAAGGAGAAAAAGACATCACAATTGAAGTTACATTGAAAAAGTGCATGCAAGTGTAGCAAATAGAGATGGTTTGTGGGTGGTTGAAATGAATTTTGAGTTGAATTTCAAAGGTTTGAGAAAAGTTAGGATATTTCACTATGGGAGGTGATATAATCAGAAGGGAGCCATCAACACACAAACAAATATTGGATGATGCATTAGTTCTCCCCATTTTCACAAGGATAGGATGGCTAGACTACTTCCTAAAGTTGATAGAGTTTAATGAAGACATGATAAGGAAATTTGTAGCTACATTACAACATGATGAAGCCACTATCAAGGGCTTGAGAGTGGACACTTTAGAGGCTACAATTGTGAAAGTGTCTAGTCTACCGAGGAATGGAGTTGAATTCCGTGTGAGAGCGAATGTGATAGCTGCCAAGGATGAGTTTAGGGAGGTAGGAGAAAATCTTGATTCATCATCACTTCGTTGGGTATGGGCCTCTTGTGGTTCCTATGTTATTAATTATATTACTTGTAATGGGAGAAAATCCCTTCTGTACATTGTGCATTTTAAGTTACTAAGTTATCTCCATCACAATAGATTGGTCAATGTACATAATTTCCTTTACAATTTGTTAAAAAGAATGGGGTTTGAATACCAAAGGAAGATAAATGATTCAACTTTTGCACACTACTATTTGGTAACCTTGTTAGTGAAAAGGAGCCTTAGGGTTCAAAATCCACAGGTGTCATGATAGATCTTTTTAATTTTTAAAGATATCAATCATATTCTGTAGGAACTGAAAATTCCTAGAAACCTAGATTCACCTGTCGCATCCTTAAGGGAAATTCCCCTTGTTTCACCTACTGCTTCCCCTACCCACAACAGAGGTGAACCAAAGGAGAAAAAATTTCAAGGATCACCACATGCAATAGCTTCCCAACCTACAAAAAAAGAGACCCCAACTTCCTCTAGAACACCTAAGACTAGGAAAAGGAGAGGTAGTTCTTGTACACCTTTAAAGGTGCAAAAGAAGAAAGATACCCAAAAAACAAAATCTACACCACCAAGGCATTTAGGCCACTTGAGAAAGAAAGGTTCCATGATGGGAAGTATTGAGAAACCAGAGGAGGAAACAAGGGATCAAGAACAAGAAGAATAATAGGATGTTGTGACATTAGGTACTCATTCAAAATTGAAAGATAATGTGTCTGAGCATGTGCATGTAACTACCAAAAGTAAATGGTATATATCTACTACCTTTGACTCAGATTCAGAGGATATTTTTTTTGCCAATAAAACCAGGAAGAGAACCCCAGTTAGCCTTAATAGTGAGGGTTTTAAATACATAGGGATTGGTGATGATTAGTTTTTGAAGGATAAAGAAATGTTTTTAGAAGAAAGAAATGTCAAGAAATAATCGCAAGAAGCCTTATAAATGATCAAATATATAGAGCAATTGGTAAATACTTATGAGAAAAGGGACAAAGAAAGGGAAATGAAGATATAGGAGTTGGAGGAAAAGTTACAAACATATGGACATGGGACCAAGTTAGACATATTGGCACAACTTTCCTTGGTCGGAGCAAGAAATAAAGAGCTTGCAGTAGAAAACATGAGGCCCCCTGCTACAAAAACTCTACCTTATCATGCAATCTTGTCCCTAGGATATCAATTGTGGAAGGTTACTCAAGAGTTTTCTAAACAGAGAGAACTGGGAGAAGAAAAAAGAAACAATAATTGCAAAACATACTAGAATACTAGATGGTAAGGATGTGGAATTAAAAAGGTTAGAAGTCAACGTGGAATAAGTAGTAGATAAAGCTACCCAAATTATCAGATGTAAAACCCTAGCTAGAAGTTATGCTCTATTTTTACAAGAAAAAATCTTAAGTTTCTAGTTCAGTAGACTAATAAGTAACCAACCAGTTTCTATGAGTAGGAAATTTGATTTCCTAAATATTTTTTTTGATTCCACACCAGAGGAACATGATCAATTATGTGAATATTATTTGCATAATTATGTAGTGACAAAAGACACATAATGAAATCCCTTGATATTTGTACAAGATTTACAATTAAGGGCACTAGCATCCTATTTCAGGAATGAAAAATTGAGGGGTGAACTTATGGAAGAATATATGGAGAGAAAAATTAGTTGCTCTTCCAATAAGGAAGGAATCTAAAAAACCTGATATGATCATAGAAGAAAGGTTTGAACTTTTGGATCACAAAGGTGTAGGAAGGAAGATTATGAATTTGAGAATGAAGCATTATAGAAGGATATGGATATTAGTGGTTGGACTTGTTCATCATTGCTACAGGTATGTGCAAGAAAGATGGGATAGCTTAACTCCTGAGCTAGAGAGAAAAGAGCCCCACTCAATATATAATTTTATGGCTATTCTTGAAAGGACACATAGGTATATGGATGTTGCACAGGACAAAGGAGTTGAATGGGTACCACTCACTTTCCAGCCACCAATACTTATTTATCCGATACCACACTAGATAGGAGATAAACATGAGGAATGTGAGAGGGCTAAAATTATTAGGATGAACAGACTTGCATGTTACAAAGGCTTTTATTTGAAATAGGTCAAAGGAGTGGATATTGTTACAAACTTCAGGAAAATTACCTTGCACTACAACCTCCAACCCTAGTTAATTTGCTTGAGGACAAGAAAAAGGGTAGTTGGGGGAATGATGAGCCTAGACATTATTTAGTTTTAATGCAAGTTCATAGAAATTACTAGACATTTATCTTATACATATATTCCTACACTATTCTATCTTTTATACTTATTATCCAACCTTGAACATGGTTTAAAGTATATGGAAATATGGTTATAATGCAATGGTTAATGCATAATTTATGTGTGGATATGTATATGAAATGTAATTGATATATGTGCTTAGCTATAGTTTTTAGTGTTGTGTGCATGTTTTGTGAACTAACTATTGTACCTAGAGGAGGTGGATTGTAGCCCACAAAAACTGCAAGGTGCAACATGTTTTGTCCCACTGGGTCTCCCTTCTCTACCTCATTCATTGCATTTGTACATGGGTACCTGATCGGGCCCTTGTTTTCGGGACCCATTCATGCTTTCTTGCATTCATCTTAGTTTTAGGTGCATGCTTTGTTAGTCTCCCTAAGTTTCCCTTATGGGGGGGTGTTAGTGTAATTAATATTTAATTACACTTGCATAACTTAGGTAATATTTTAATTCTTAGGTTAATTATTCTCATCCTTATCTTGTTGAGCTATCTTGTTGCTCAAGATAAGATTAGAGTTATGCATACTTTTCTTTTATAAAGCAAATCATCTCATGTAATTATGAATTCCTTAATAATAATATTTTGCACATCTTTTTGCAAAGCTCTTGATTATTTTGTTTTTCTCTTCTGTGGAAGGATTTTCTGGTTTGCATTTCAGATCTTGGTTTCTAACATGGTATCAGAGCCTTGATTTGTAGCCCCTTCTCAGATTTTTGAGAAAATCGATGCAGAGTTCATTCGGGATTCCTTGAGAGTTTCATACCTTGAGATTGTCTCTCTATTTGGGTGCTCTTGCATGGTTACTTTCGGTGCATGTTGGAGGAAATCTGAGCTCATATTCGAGTTCAGGGCTATCGAAAAAGTTAAGATCAACTTTTGTTTCACCTAAATCCGACATTTTATGCCAAAGTTATGAGGGTTTGAAGATTTGCCAGATCTAGGAGTTGAGAAGCTTCTGGTGCTTTTTCAGGTAGATCGGACCTCGCCATCAGATCCAGAGCATCCGAAAGATGAAAATTGACATATAACTCGACCTATTTTGGCGTCGAGAGCTTTTGAGGCAATTTTTTTTGTTTCAGAAGCCGTACGGTCTGTGTACGGCCCTTGTGCACGATTCTCAAAAAAAAATCAGGTTTTTTTTAATATTTTTCTTGCATGCCAAAAAAAAAATTATTAATTTTTGTTTTTTTTTAAAACAAAATATAAAAAAATCAAAGCAAAAACATATATATCAAAGGGGGTCGTACCCCTGCCTACGTGCAGGGTACGCCACCTTGCCATCTGCACCTGTTGCAGGCCTGCCAGTACGGCAGTGACTCCATTCAACTCCCCAGCAACCATTTCTCCACCGCCGGCCCCTCATCCCACCGACATTTCCCTATTTCGTCGGCAGCTTAAAGGCCGCAAGCCCCTCTGTTCACCGACGGCACCCTACAACTAAATCCGGTGGGTCCACTTCATTCGACGGGTACAATACCTAGGGAATATTCCCTCCACATATTCCTATGGAATATTCTGAGTATCAGGGTTTTTCCAAACAACCGTCAAAAAATTTCCAGCAGGGGGGGCACTTTTTTGCCATGACGGCCAGATGGCCATCAAATTTAACATCATGAAGTGCTGACGTCAACATGACATCATCGACCATACGGCCCTCTTTGCCCCCTCCTAACCCTGATTTACCTTCAAGGAGTAGTTTTTTTCTTTTTGGCATAACTTGGGCATACAGTATCAAAATCGATCAAACGAGATATCGCCGAAAAGCTGGTTTTGAGCACTTTCTTATGGTGTAGTTTATTTTTTAGTATTTTTATGTTTAGCTACATTTATTTCTGTTTGAAGTCAGATGTTTATTTATGGCTTCCGAGCTCATAACTTTTTGCCACGATCTTCGTTGTTTTCCATCTTTGCGGCATTCAAAAGGTATTGAGGAGCTCTATTTTGTTGTCCATGCACTTTTTTATGTATCTATCCCAGGTTGATCATTATTCCAGATTTGTCCCGATGGGTGTTTTGGAGATTACTTGGATGTTTTGGCAATTGGAAGGGTGAAACTTGAATATTTGTACTTTATTTCAATACCACATCATCTTATTTTCTATTTATGCATGTTTGCATTCTCTCCTTTTACAATTGTTGGGTTATTGTAATAAATGAACTGAGATAAAGTTCCATTAGGGGGGTTTCTTGCATAATAATCTGATTAGAGTGTGCATGCACTTTGATCTCCATCTTCATCTTGATTTGTTGACAACTCGCATGGGTTATATCTGGTTTCTTAGTTTCTTTTGGCCACATTTTTGCTCTAGCTTGACACATATCAGATTCACATCAGTTCACACTTTAGATTGGGAGTTTATGGTTATTGATCTGCATTGGTTCAAATCCTTCTCAGTTTAAGGGCCATGTTTTTATGGTTAATGTTCTAGAGTCTTCATGGTACTTGTTCCTATGGAAGAGTTTTAGTCACAATTTGGCATCAGCATCGAGATACACAATTTCTAGATTTTTTCATCATTTCATCTACTGTTGCTTCACAGATTCTAGGGTTGTTCCAGTTTGTGAGTTTTCCAGTGTTCTGTGGCATCGAGTCTGCTGTCACATTATTATGATTCCGCTTTGGTTTCTTGTAGACAAAAGTATCTTTCGTTGCTTGTCAGATTGCGGTTCCAGTGTTACTCCACAGTGTTCTTCCAGTGCTTCTTTGCAGCAGTCATCTCATTATAGGGGGTTTTGTCCCACTAAATTTTCCTTCTCTACCTCATCCATTGCATTTGTACATGGGTACCTAATTAGGCCCTTGTTGTCGGGACCCATTCATGCTTTCTTGCATATATCGTAGTTTTAGGTGCATGCTTTGTTAGTCTCCCTAAGTTGCACTTATGGGGGGGTGTTAGTGTAATTAATATTTAATTACACTTGCATAACTTAGGTAATATTTTAATTCCTAGGTTAATTATCCTCATCCTTATCTTGTTGAGCTATCTTGTTGCTCAAGATAAGATTAGGGTTATGCATACTTTTCTTTTACAAAGAAAATCATCTCATGTAATTATGAATTCCTAAATAATAATATTTTGCACATCTTTTTGCAAAGCTCTTTCTTTTTCTGTTTTTCTCTTCTGTGGAAGGATTTTCTGGTTTGGATTTCAAATCTTGGTTTCTAACACAACATGCAACCAAAGGAGTTCCTAAATAGAAAAACATAGGAAGTTCCAGAATAAATGGAGTGCAACAACTACAACATGGAGGCACTTAATGAATATGGTTGTGAATCATTATGATTTCCAATAAAGACACTGGAGGAAAGAACCCTATTACAATTGAGATTCTAACATAACTAATTTGAGCATTCAACGTGCTAGTTCTGTTACAACAAATTCACAATCCTACAAGGAATCTTCTTCCTTTTTAGTTGCAATTTAGATTACTGAGTCTTTATCACACTTTGATATCTAGGGAGTGGTGATTTATGGTTTTAGTTTAGAGTCCTATTTTAATAAACCCCCCATTCCTATATGTATGGCTCGGTGGTTGAGGTTTTATAAAATTTACTCAGTTAGTTAATTTTTGTTCCTGGGCAAATATAGTTGCCATATACTTTTCATTTAGTTGTTATTCCTTATGCAAACAATATTTATTATTCAATCATGGTTTTAATGAATAAGATATATGTCAATAGACTCTTATGTGATCTTTTGGAGTTGTGCAATGAATGGTTTGAGTTATCATGATTGGGTTGATCTAATAAGAAGTTAGATTTGGTTTAGATTAGTGAAGACAACCACTTGAGCAAGGGACACTCAAGGTAATTGTCCTTCACTCCATTTCCTGTTATTTTATTTCTATTTTAGTAGTTATTTCATAAATACAAGTTATGTTAAATAGATCCTTTGTGTTACATTCATTAATGGAAGTTCATGAATCATTCTTGTTTCACAATTATACTGTAATTTATTAAGTGTGTTGTACTTTGGAGTGTAGTATAGGTTTAGTTATTAGTTCAATTAATTCCCAACATTCGTTTCTTGATAGTAATTAGTTACAATCTTATATTGTAGGTACCCATAGCAATAGTGCCAGCACTACTTTCTTTACTGTTTTTTAGTTTTATGATTTCTTAGCAAGTGTAACACTTGTACTAGGATGATTTAGGTATTTTTAAGTCTTTGAAAGCACATACAATGCTAGTACCATCACAAGCTTACTAGCCTTGGTCGATAATTCAATGAAGGTCTTTCCAAAGGTTTAAGTGGACTGTTCAACTAGGTTTTCCCTCTAAATTGTGTGATTGCCACCAAGTTTACTAAACATTAGTAGGGACTCTATAGTTACCTATTTTAATTGAGTGTGGGGTTAGATGAGGAGTTCTTTGTCAATTACTATATATTCTTTAGTTCACCTATTGATGTAAAAACCCACCTTTGAAGGCCATGAGATTCACTTTAAAATACAATAAATATGTTTATAATTTTATTTGTTCATTTCCATAATAGTCTAGGAAATATTTTCAACCAATTTCTCATAAAAAAGTTTGCAAAGGAATAAATTATCAATGTTGAATAACCATTAAAAATGTATTATCGCATATAGTTTTTAAAATAAATTTTATATTCAAAATTTTCACTCTTATTGTAGGAAACCAATAATTCTAATATAATTTTTATTTAAGTTGAACAAGGTATAAAGTACCTAGAAAAAATTACATAAATAATCTAATATTTTATTAAAATATTATGGATACCAAAAATAATTATGGTAAATCACATGTGAGGACCTAGAAATACATATTAATTAGTTGATTTACATATCATCATTCTTTAGCAAGAATACTTAATCACAAAATATAATAGTGTAGAAACTAAAATTTATATATCTCATGATTATTACGATAATGTGGCTTGTACTAAAGATTGCATGTGTAGAAAGAAAAGAAAAACACACATGTTAGTAAGAAGCCAAGTCTTATGCAGTACCAATATATCCCAATAATGGATTCAAGTTCATGTAGTTATCCAAATCCCTAGTTAGGAAAAACACAGTTTGGAACCCTCCAGGTTTGGGTTGGTTTAAACTGAATTTTGACGGTGTGGCCAAGGGGAACCCTAGTATAGCCAATATTGGTGGTGTTATAAGGGACTACAAGGGAAACTTGGTTGTTGGGTTTGTTGGAGGAATCGGCATTCAATCTTCTATGACGACTGAGTCACGGGCACTGCTCAAGGGCGTCAAGGTCGTTGTCACACTGGGTATAAAAAATTTACATATTGAAGGGGACTCTAAGACTGTGATTGACTCTATTAATCATGGTCAGTTGCATGGTTTGAACATCAGGGATCATATCTTACTAGACATAAATTTATTGTTTTCAAAATTGGAAAGGAAGTACTTGGCTCACACCTATAGGGAGGGTAACTAGGTGGTCGATAGTTTGGCCAACTTGGGCTCCACTTGGAGTCTATGCAAGTGTTGGAAAAGGCTTGAGGCACTACTAGAAAATATACAAGGATTAATCCTTGCAGAACAAAGGAACATAACTTCTCAATGATGGTAAATAATACTAATTATTATGGGTATAGGTGGCACTACACGTTGGGACCTTTGATGACGAGGACTAGACTCCAGGGTGAGGTGGTGAGTTTAAAGTGAGTTGATGTGTGGTTATCTTATTTCATAACTATGTAAGGTGGGATTCTTGGGATTTATGGATTTTCTTTTCAAATGTACTATACATATCTCATCAAATCTCCAGGAATGTGTGTAATGTGATGTTCATCGCTAGCTTACTTGATAATTCTAATTTAATCAACCTTATGATGAGCATAAGATCTTATGAGATGTACTTAAGAATTTCAAATATTGGCCATGTAGCTAAAAGGCCTGGGAAAATGCATAATTTCAATGGGACCTTTGGCATGACAAGTATTAATTATCTGGATTTCATTATCATGGCTTATTACCTTAGCTTATGGTTCTTAAGGGATGCTTATGGCCTCATGGAGTTGGCATCATTGGGAATGACTACTGGAGCATGTAAATGTCTAATATCTTTTATTGCACTTTACTATCCCGGGTGGCGAGGTAATGATGGTTTAAGAAAGGGTAAATTCACCGACGAACAATCCATTTTCTAGCTAACTTTGTTTCTCTGGGCTAATTCTCGTGTGTTGTGGTTCGAGATGGGTAGTGATAGGGTCAAGACCGAGCTAAAAAATTGTGAGGAGTTTTGCAGGGACCCCATAGCTTGGCATATTTGTATGGAGGGAGGTTTGGCACCACTTTTAGAGAGTCTAGTGAGCCACGATGAGAAAATGTCAGCCCAATTTGTTGGTTCATGGAAGCATAGGCGTGTCACCATGGGAAGCATTTCATTCGAGGTGGATGAGGAAGTGATTGGTAAGGCAATGGACCTCTCCTGCAATGGAAAGAAATATAAAAATCACACCAAAATGCAAGACCTGGAGAGTCTTAATGCCTTCTTCAAGTACAATAAGAAGTTGGTTAAAAAGCAATTGGGTTTCAATCATGAGGTGCTGCCAAAACCTGGGGACAAGGTGTGTCTTGCTCTTATGAAATATGTTACTTTAGAAGGTAGATACAAGGTGTTTTACTTTTACCTTTTTTCGTTGTTAAATCACCTATGACACAAAATGATCCTCAACTTTCCCTTCTTTCTGCTGACTTCCTTGGAAATTTTGATCAAAGAATCCCATGATGAGCTGTCACTCTCAATCTTGATATTATGCCTCCCCTAGTGCTACACCAGGGCCTAATCCTTAGGCTATATCACTTCCATTTTTCATGTTCCCTCATAAACCTATCTCGATTGTGCATGTGGAGGAATTGGAACCTCTTGACCTTGCCTCTAATAAACTATCCCCTATTGCTTCGGTGGGTACTAAGAAGAAAACCCCCATGCTTGAAAATGAACCTTGAGTTGAGCCTAAGTCTAAACCCCCATCAAAAAAGAAGAAAGGGGAGGTCGGGTTGGCCCAATCCAAGGCTACGGTTGGGTTATGAGAGCTAAAAACAAACCCATCAAGAAGGAAAGCAAACCCACTACTAAGAAGAACGGGAAAAAAGAACCTCCGTGCTAGGTGGACATGTTGGCCACTAATAGCGAAGGAAAAAGTGTTGAGGAAAAAGACTCCAAGGGTAACACCATGGTGGCCACAAGATTTGATGTGGGGATGGAACAAACTAGTGTGAGGAGGTCCCACAAACTAGCGAAGAACAAAAAAGGGATTCCAATGGATGAGATTTCTAGTGATTCAGAGCATACTGGGGGCAAAAATGAAGGCAAAAAAGACACTATTGAAGAGATGGAAGAAGATTTCGTAGAGGTCACTAGTCATTTCTCAGGAATGAAACAAATGATTAAGGAGGACTCCACCCACTCCTCGGATCCTAGGGCTTGTGAGGAAGAGGTGACCCAATGCAAGAAAGACAAGAATGAGGACTTTGGCATGCTACAGTTAAAGTGATAAAGTTGATTGAAGGATAAATTGTGGAAAGGTTGAAGGCATGAAGGAAAGGTAAATCTTTGTGTTGAAAACACAATCAAGTGTATGAGGTGAGTTTAAAATTTCGGTAAATGTGTTAAGAAGGAAAAAGATAATTTGGAAGGAGAAGTGTTGAATGTTAAACAATGCAATTCAAAATTGATAGTAGATTTAAGGGAGTTAGGAAAGAAAAGATATGAATATTTTTGTGAAAAAGATTATTTAGAAAAAGAATTGGAAAATGTTAAAGAAAAGAATAAAGAGCTAGAAGAAAGATTAAAGTTGTTTGATGAAATCAAAAAGAAAAATGAAGATTTGGAGGAGAAAGTAAAGTTGTTAGAGAAATAAAATGCTTTACAGAATGATGAGATATTGAGATTGAATGAACAAAATAGTCAGTTTAATCAAATGCTAGTAGCCTACCAAAAGGAAAGTGAATGTTTGAAATCAAAGGCATCAGTTTGTGCATCTCATGTAGCATAGAAGATCTGAGTTGTTCATTTGATCAATCAGTTGGTAGTTGTGATTTAGCTGAAGTCGTTTCAAATAAAGAATGTAAGGATGAAAATGATAATCTGTTTGAATGTACAAATATGGTTAATTGTTTTGAAAATAATATTGGTTTGAAAATCATGAAGAATATGGGTTATAAAGGTAAAGGGTTAGGAAATTATGAGCAAGGAATGAAAGAGCCAATAGAACTAGTTATGAGGCCAAAACATGAAGGACTTGGATATGTAATAGGTAAAGGAAATGATACAGGCTCAAGTAAATTTGTACAAAAATTCCATTGTGTTCAATGTTCACATTGTAGCAGGAAAGGTCATACAAAAGATAAATGTTGGGATTTACATTCATGTACAATTTGTGGTTTGAAAATCCATTCTGAAAAGATGTGTTGGAATAGAGAGTGTAAAAATGAATCTATGAAAGAATGCATGCAAATGGATTGTGGATATGGAACAAGATGGAAAAAGATAACACCTGTACGTTGACAAAGTTATTCAAGTATAAATGTTCATATGTGAAAGATGATAGTAGTCAATCAAGGTTTGAAGGTGTAAGATGTTATAATTTTGTAAGATGTCAAGGAAAATGGAAAGCTACATATAGCAAGGGTATTTCCAGATTAAACAATTGAAGATCTAAAGATCAAGGTTTTAAGAACTGTCGCAACTGTTGGGGACAGTTGGAAAGAGATCCGCAGATCTTGAAGATGGTTTGAATGTTCAAGAAAGGTGAGAGATAACATGATTCAAAGGAAAGAATTATCTTGAAAGACATAATGAAATTTGGAATACTACAATTAATGAGTTTACAGAAAGGGTACATCTAAGGGATGTGAAGATCAGTTAGAGGTGAAGGTGCACAAAGACACCAAGATCAATGTAGCAAAGTGTGGTAGCATGAGAAAGATTACTTTCCAAAAATGAAGAAATTGAGTTCGAAGATTGCATATCAGAAGATTGATTGGCAAGCAAGGAATTTTTTGAGAAGAATCTTCAAAAATAGAATTTGAATATTTGATTATCATCATTGTAGAAGTGATTAAGTGAATGTAAGTGGGTACCTAACAAGGCTTTAGGTCGGGACCCATCTTATGGGGGGATATTGGCATAATTAATTTATGGGGGGATGTTGGAAGAAGGTAAATTAATTGTCTGAAGACTGTCAGCATAGACCTAAAACCTTCTAGCATCGTCCACAACCGACCACATGCTAGATACTACCGCCTTCCCCATCTAGAACCTTCAGGATGAGTGCTATTTCAACTGCCCCTAATAAATATCACATCTAACTCACATACTACAATGTAATGGATTTATTGCTTCCTTATCTATAAATTTATTAGATGAGCCTATGGATAGCAATGCCCAGGTTTTCTTTGAGTTCTCCTATCTTATTGTTTGTGTTTAATTTATTTGTGTTTTATTTGTGTCTCCTTCAATCTATCAACCAAGAGCAAGATAAAAGCCTATGGTAGAAACGGAAGCTACATCTTGAATTCATCCACCATTGGCTATTGAGTGTAAGGCTAGATTTGTCTGCAATATAGTTGACAATGGCCTAAACAAAGTGGAGGTAATATAACTTAGCCTCATTTATATGTTGGGTGTCTCCAAGTAATCCATAAAGTGGGGTGGGTATTCAACAGATAGAGTCACCAACGTTAAAACCTTTTCAAGGTACTTTCCAAGAATTTCTACCATCTACCATGGCTATCAATATAAAAAACAAGTGCAACAATCAATAACACAGATCTAAAACACCTGTAAATGCAGAATTGAAAACCACAAACATGGTAAAAATTTGAAGCAATACAAATTGACTTGGAAAAAGCCAACTTTCACTGATAAAACTTTAATGAAATGACTTATAAAAGTGGCATGCAATCTCTAAAAAAAAATTCTTAAAAACATTATGTGGACTTTAGCTTTAATATTGTAGTCATTAATACATAATATTTATATTGATAAACACTGTTAACAACAGCAGCATTACAAACCAAAAAATGATAATAGAGTCTCATCAGGATTATCTAAAAAGAGTAGTAGAAGTAACTGAGAAGATGTCAGATATAACAAAAAGGGAGCAAGCCATAGCTCCAGCTTTTACAGAAAACGAGGGGATTTCCATGCAATTGCGATACTCCAAATGTCAATACCTACTTGTCCTCGGTGCCACGTCAGTAACTGAGGTTTCATTTACAGAAGCAACAGCCGACGCAGGCGATGTTGGGTTTATAATGAAGAGCACAGTTGAAAGGAGACAAAATATTACATATCTAGCTCAATTAATTATATCAGAGAATTGAAGAAGAACCAAAAAAAAAAAAAAAGTTCCAGATAAACAAAGGATAACAGAATTAAGAGAGAAGCTAAACACCAATACTGCTGCAGCAGCTATTCTTTTTATTAACCACTGAATTTCATGCATACATAATAGATATACAGGCTGTCTAAACAAAACAATGTTACCAGTTCAGACTGGCATGTCCAGGAAAGATGTGCAACTCCACAAGGTAACCATTATAGCTGAAAGACAGTATATATAAAAACCGACATAATATTTTATATCTTTAGAATGAAACTGTAGTCTTACAGCTAAGGAACTAATTTCCAGTGCTCAGAATAAACCTGAAGAAAAATCTTACACAGCCAAAAGCTTCCAAACCGAGGCAGCAACCTTCCAAAGATAAAACTAACTGATGCTAATTTGGTGCGAAGCGGTCGTTCCAGAAGAACTCAAAAATGTCGACGACGTCGACGTGTCGTTCCAGAGGCACTAAAAGATGCCGATGAAGCAGTCGTTCCAGAGGCACTCAAAAATGCCGATGAAACAGTCATTCCAGAGGCACTCAAAAACACCGATGAAACGTTCGTTCCGGAGGCACTCGGAAACGTCAATGAAGCAGTGGTTTCAGAGGCATTCAAAAACGTCGATGGAGGAGTCATTCCATAGGCACTCAAAAACGTCGATGAAGGAGTCGTTTCAGAGGCACTAAAAACGCTGATGGAGGAGTAGTTCCATTGGCACTCAAAAATGCAGATGGAGGAGGAGTCGTTCCATAGGTAGATGAAACCACCGATGGAGGAGTTGTTACAGAAGCACTAAAAAACACCGATGAAGCCGTCGTTCCAGAGGCACTAGAAAATGCTGATGAAGCAGTCGTTCCAGAGGCAGGCAAAAACATCGATGAAGCAATTGTTCCAGAGGCAGAAAAAAACATCCATAGACGAGTCGTTCCATAGGCACTAAAAAAGGCAGATGGAGGAGTCGTTTCATATGCACTGAAAAACGTGGATGGACGAGTAGTTCCATAGGTAGGTACTGAAAAACGTGGATGGAGGAGGCGTTGTTCCACAGGCAGCAGAAAACGTTGGAGGAGTTGTTCCATAGGCAGCAGAAAACGTTGATGGAGGAGTCGTTCCATAGACAACAGAAAACGTAGATGGAGGAGTCGTTCCATAGGCACTTATTGTTCTAAAGGCACTCATGGAGGAGTCGTTCCATAGGCAACAGAAAACATACATGGAGGAGTCGTTCCATAGGCACTGAAAAACGCAGATGAACGAGGAGTAGTTCCATAGGCACTAAAAACCGCCGATGGAGGAATCGTTCCAAAGGCATAGCCCGATATCATCTTAGCAACAGCCGACATAGCTGGGCGATCTGTCGCCTTAGCTTGTACACACAAAAGCGCAACGTGAATGCATCGTCGCGCCCACTCTTGCGAGCAAGTCATCACATCTCCTCCGTGCAGTCTCCATGCCTGCATCACAAATGACACATCATTAATTGATTTTAATTTTGGTGTCTGGCATTGAAATCATTATTGAATTTAAACGCATAGTGGTAAATTAGATTTGTTACCCATTCGAACACACTTTGTACTACGTGAGGAAAATTGACATATGTACTTTTCCTTCCGCTCACAATCTCAAGCAATAGCACGCCAAAGCTATAAACGTCGTCTTCAGTTGACAGCTCTCCTCGCATTGCATACTCTGGAGCCAGGTAACCGCTGCATCACAAACAGGACACCACTCAGAAAAATAAAAAAATTAACCTATCACCAATCCGAAACCAAAAGCACACAGATACCATTATCGGAGTCCTTACTAAGTGCCTGCAACTCTTGTCTCGTCTTCAGGGAAAAGTCAAGCTAAACCAAAGTCTGATATTTTAGGCGTGAAGTTTTCCTCTAGCAAAATGTTGTTATCTATGTGAATGATTCTCGGCTGTGAATCTTGGTAGGTAGAGAAGCCCACGGGCAATTCCGATGATGATGTCATTAAGCTGGTGCCAATCTAGCAGTCTATACTTTTCTGGATCTGTCACCCCAATCCTATCTCTTTTGTAATCTCTTTCAAACAACTCTGCACTATAAATAATAACAAATAAAAACAAAAATGTAACTTACCAAAGAGAAGAGTGTCCAAGCTTTTATTGGGAAGATATTCGTAAACAACCAACCTTTCGACTCCCTCAGCGCAACATCCCAACAGCTTCACCAGGTTTCGGTGCTGAACATTGACCATCACCTCCACTTCATTCTTAAATTCCGTTGCACTTTGCTTAGATCTTGCAGACAGCCATCTCCTTTCCGTCTTTAGTTGTTCCCTGAAAGGTAAACCCAGAATTAGAGCTCGGAGTCCCCCTAAGAAAGTTCCCCACGATAGCCTAATTAATCTGACTAGTGTTAATTTAGGTCAATGATACAGTATATGAAAAGAAACACACAAACACCGAAAGAAACAAAGCAGTGTTAATTTATCTCTTCTAACAGTATAGCCCCCACCTTGTATACTGCTCCAAAGCCTCCCTCCCCAAGCTTGTTGTTTTTATGAAAATTTTCTGTGGCTTCTGCCAAAAAATGTCGCTGGTCGCTTGTGGGTATCTCGGATTCGAGGAAACTCGTATTATATGTAGATGAATGCAAACTGGAAAAGCTTAGAAAATTTAATGTTATACTAAAACCAACAGAAAAGAAGACTAAATACAAACATGGAAATAGGAAGGGGCAACTTCGATGTGGGTAACTGGCCTCCCAAAAATAGCAGATCTCACTCTTTCTCTCATTGCAATTAGAGAAACAACCAACACAAGGATCAGGCTTCCCATAACTTCCCAATTATTGGTAATGTTAAACCCTGAACTTTGAGCCATAACTAGGATGCAGATTGTCAGAATAGGTACAGGTTCGATACCCAGCTCCGATTTGTGTTTTAATCTCGTTATATTCCGAATTTCACCCGGTCAAACGGTCAAGATGAACCATTTAATCTGTAAAAAAAGGAGTTGGTACATGTTATCACCGCTTTCGCTCGGATTTGTGTTTTGATAACGCTATATTCTGGATTTCAACCGGTCAAGCGGTGAAGATAAACTATTTAAATCAGTTGACTGGGCAAGTAAAATAGGTACAAGTTCGATATCTAGCTCCCTGCTTTCAAAACATCTAGTTCAGATTGGTGTTTTAATCACGTCATATTCCGAATTTCAATCGGTCAAATGGTCGAGATGAACCATTTGAAATTTGAAAAAAGAAGTTGGTAAACGTCATCTGAACCATTTAATATTAAAAAAAAATAGTAGATTAGGTTTCTTTTATCATTCCATGAATTATTCTTTTCAATAAAGATGAAATTTGTTTCTTTTATCATTCCATGAATGATTCTTCTCGTCAATAAACATGAAAAAATTTCCCATTAATGTAGGCACATTGGTGTATTAAAATTATTTAATCTAATAAACTATTATTATTTTAATTCAATAATTATCTTTGAGAATTTATTATTAAAAAATTTAATTTATTTTAAATTATTTTATTGTTGTTTCTTTATATAAATAGGGATAGGTGGGTTGTGACATATACAAACATGCATATAATTACAGTTAATACATAATTTTATATATATAATTAACACATAATTGACAATTAATTTAATTGTAGAATTAATTTTCATACGAATCTTACAATTGAGAAAATTTCTTATATCATTCTTTAGGGTCCTAACCTTAATCTTACGATTCAATTAATTAAATTTATCTATAAAAGAAAACGATGAACAAAGAAAATCTTATAAAAAAATTATCTAACTCAAACTACTCAACTTTAGAAAATTGTTACAATAGTTAATTCAAGTTTTAACTAGTTAAGACTTGTGGTAGATAAGCTATAAATAAGTTGAAAATTGACTAAGTTAAGGATTCCATACTTTCACTAAAGTTAAAGGTTACTTTCAATGTTAAATAGGAAAAATTATATATGGTTATTTTAATTCCAATGGAATACTTAACTACATTATTATAATTATATCTAGTTTAAGATGATAATTTGTTTTTTTTATACAATAGGGGTGTCCCTGTGACCCAACCCAGCAGCTCGTATCTTGGGTATTTGGGGCAAGCTAAGGCGAGACTAGTCCCCTACGGGTGAGATCCCCCGCCCTCAAGAAGTCCCACCTCTTAAACTTGGGAGCATAATCGAACCCGAGACCAATAGGGAGCAAACCTACTACTCAAGTTAACTCTACTACCCATGTGGGCTAGTTTAAGATGATAATTATTTGCAAAGCTTATTTGACATTTAAAATGATTTTTTTTAATAATTAAATTTACATCTCACCTTCTCATTTCTCAATGCATTGCAATTAACAATAATATAATATATTGTGATTCATAAAATTAAATGATGGTCAATTGTGTAATTTGATGACAGCAAGACTTATCTTCAACATTTTAATGAAGAAAATGATAGGAAAATATCAAAAGAAGCATGTCTTACTTGATCAATAAGATAAAACTAAAACTTGAAATTTTTGCTAGGGATTAAGAAATGTAAGAGATATTATCAACATGTTAGCAGACTTGTAGACATCCATTTGTATGCAATTTTTGGATACATGTTGATATGGAAACACATTCGACATATTTGAACTTTTCTATCCATATTCTTTTAATATTTGCAAATAGTTACTATTTTATGTAGTTTCTATTATTAAATAAAATCATTTAGTGAATTGCAACATTTATGCAAATTGATCAAATAGTAAATTACTTGAAGTTCAATAAAGGTGTTTTATTTGATAGTGCAAATTTTTTATACTGATTCAACTTCAATATTTTGTTTCTAAATTTCCATATAGTTCTTTTGTAGCTAGCTTATTTAGTTGACACCATTAAACAAAATCTTTTGATTTCAACCTTAATGATAATTCTTTTATTTAGGTTTTGAACATGTAGCTTGATCAATTATAATTAGCTTGAAAGTTTAACTAAATTTATTCTAGTCAATAGTGTAGAATTTTGTATTTAATCATACCATTTCAACTAGTTAATATTTTTTTTCAAAGTCAATATAACTAGTCTTGAGGATAGCTTAAAATGTTTTGTTTTTATATTCTTTCATTTTCTAATTTAGTTGAACAACCTAAATAAATATGTCTACGACATGTTTGGTTGTCAATAGGAAAAACTAAGAATCATGGGAAACATATTTATTTAGTTATAAATAGGGAAGAGATTCATTAGATAAAATTCCTTCAATTAAGTCAAATCAAAATTTATCCTAGTTATAATGAGTCTTAGAATTTAGAAATTTTACATTAAAAACATATAAATATAAAACCTTTGATTAAAAACATATTACATGAATGGAAAATGAAAGAGAAAGTAGGAAATATATTTTAAATGAAATACTTCTAGAAAACTTGTTTTAAGAATCATAAGAGTACAAATAAAAAATTGTAATCATGGATATCAAATAGTCAATTACATGAGTTAATAATTCTATTATTTTTGAAAATTCACAATAAAAAAATGCTAATTTTCCTTATAAATTTTATGGATTAGTTATTAGTTTCTCAATTTAGATTAGAAACAATTTATAGAATTCCTTTCTAAAATGTGATATAAAATCTATTACTATCAATACTTTCTCTTGAATATAAGACAATAATAAATAACTAGTATTGATATAATGCAAATTAATTTTTATGTAAGTTGGATTAGATTGTTCAAATTTTATTTTCAATAAATTTTTAAATTTATTTGAAAATATTTGATTTAATCATTAAAGTAGTGATACAATCTTTCAATTAATCTAAAGTTAGTGCTCAATATAGATTTCAATTTGGATGAAAATTATAGTTCCATTAGATGATTATATTTTATTTATATTTGTTAGTTAGGAAATCCCAAATAAGACTTGAAAAAAATACTAGTAATGTTTGGTATCGGGTAGAGCTTGTAAATTTTTCATGGTCTCATGTGGTCCGGAGGTGGGAAAATTCTTGGTAGTCCTCAACTGGTTAAATTAAGGCTATTAGGTCTACAACCTAGGGCTTTCTAAAACCCAATTGTCTTGAAACCCTAGCATTCTTATGTTTTTTCATTGGTTTCGTTCACTTTTTAACTAGTCTATAAGTCACAACTTATGGGTATCGATGTTGTGTGTCCCGCATCCCCTTTTTCTAGGAAGTTCCCCTTTGATACTTTGTTGAGATTTAATTATTTTCCTTCCTAATAGTTTTGTGTTCCCTAGGTGGCATGGACGCGTTTCGTAATATCACATTGTCTCTTCGGTTCGCTGAGAGCTCAGTTTTATCGTTTCCTAGCCCTACGATACCTCGAAATGGTGACACGCGTCCAAATATTTCTAAAGGTTAATGTTGTTTATCAAATGTTTTATGTTCATGTTGATGAGCCTTTTTGTCTCATCAAAAATTGGTCCCCTTATTCCCTAGTCACTTTAAATCATTAATTTAGCACATGTATTTCATGGAGGCTCTTGCCTTCGCAAAGCTCTAACATTTTTGACACTTTTCTTCCATGAAATGGAAAAATGTTGACACATATTAAAACATGTGCTGAATTCTATCACAAAGTCACAAGCCTTCATAGAGCCATGGTGGGACCAACTTTTTGCTCTAGTGAAGTCATGAGATGATGACAAGTGTCAGCATCTTAGCACTTCGCGATAAGCTCTTATATCACAAGAGGCACATTTTTATTGTATTCTCCCCTTGCAAATGAGTGAAATGGTGACACATGTCCACATGGCAATAAAAGGAGCTTGTCACTTTGCATAGGAAAATTGAAACTTGTTTGATGGCCATTGATCTGAAGATTGACAACCCACATTCAAACTAGGCCAACATCTCCTACTGGTCGCATGTTTAAGCATGCAAAGGAAGTAATGGAAAATGGGGTCGTTATCTACCAAATTCAAGGTGTCGAGAATAAATTACTTGTCAAAATTCATTTCTCCCACAAATGCTAAGGTGATCAAACGAGGTGTTGATGTTTTCTACATCAAACAAGGGTTTTCTAGTGTGAACTAAGGTTTTCTGCGGTATTCCAAATAGGTAAGTAATTTGACCTTGTCTATTAAATTCAAGCAAAATTTAGGGTGTAAGGGAGATTGTTTTGAAATCATAACCGAGAAATTGTGAATTGTAAGGGGTATATGTTGTTGATTTTTTCTCAAATCCTTAGTCAGGTAGAAATTATGTAAAATCCTAGTTAGCAATATAAACCCTAGTCCTCTATAATTTCACAAAATGACTGGAACTTCGACTAGGAAGAGAAGACCGTTGGAGGAGGAGATAATTGCTTTGCTATCAAGGTCATCGAAGAGACCAAAGGTTGGTCCAAGGTTTGGTGGTGTTATAGACAAGCTTATGGATCGGGGTAGTGGATGCATAGACCCCATCATTCCAGAAGAAGGATATGCATTGTTTAAGCATGTATATAGGAAGGCCTATGTAGACAGGAAATAATGCAACATTTAGAACCTAGGATTGGGCAAGCTAGTGGTGCCCAATGTCTTTGTAAATTAAAAGCTAACAACACAATTGGCCATGGCATATGACCCCAATTCTAGGTCTTTATACACTACTAATGGCCAAAGATTGTTGTCATTGGACAAAGATCGAGTGTGTCAAGTATTTTAATTGGACCTCAATGCATGCCTACCAATTGACCTAGGTGCATTGAAAAAGAATATGAGTGCAACAGAGATAGTTACAAGGTCATATGGCTACCTTGTTTCAAAACAAAGGGGTCAAGGAAAGAAATGCAAAGGTTTGGTAGGGGTGATTTGGAGCCCTTCTCCTACATCTTCGAACCTTACTTTCAAAGGACCTAATTTTCATTAATGTGAGTCTTAGGGATGGATAAGAGGATCCAAATCCCTATAAGTTTGATGGTCTTGGTAGTGGAAATTTAGAGCCAAGATGTGAATAGGCCCTATGACTTTGCAGGGTATGTTGTTGATTAGTTGCACATGTCCCTTTGTGCAATCAAGAGGGATCCCTCTGATCTAGTAAGTTGTAGGCAGTATTATCTTCTACTGCATATGATATTGCATGTTGGTCAATAGCTATGGCCGCCATAGGTGCAAATAAGGGCCATAGGGAAGAAGAATGTATTGCTACCAACCCAAAAATGGATGTACTTGTGGGACAAGGATTGCAGGCATTCCAATTATGCTACTTTTGAGGATTTTTTTGTCAAACCTCTAAGGAAGGGGCTAGGCCTCACCACTGGTTAGGGTTTGTCATAGGAGGTAAGACAATTCTTGAGGCTGCATGACCTCAGCCCAAAGAAGAAGATTGATCACAGCTAGGGTGATTGGTTCTTCTATTCAGAGGTAACTATTAAGAATTTGCAAGCTTATCTAGATAGGGAAAATTCCCTAAATCAAAACCTTGAGCAAAGAATAAATACACTCTGGTGGTTATTAGCCCCTCCATAGTAGGTAGAGGATGCTCAGACCTCACATGATAGAAATAAATTGGAGGTGGAAATAAAGGAATTAAGGGAGAAGCTGAAACAAAGTACCTCAGAGGTTAGGTCAGCAAAGGAAGCATCTACAAAGAAGATAGGTCTGATTTGGTGGACAACATATTAGGGTATAGGTTATCCAGGATTCTCTCCCATGTAGACAAGGTGTGGGACAGCTATGCAAGGTTGAAATATGCTTTCTCTACTCACAGCTAGATGTGGATGAGATTTAAATGCATGTAAATCAAGTGGTCCCATGGATTAGATCTATTGAGATTTTTTGTCAACAATTCAAGTTTTGATAGCATCCTTGTCTCTAGCATTTTGAATGATTCATCACAATAGATATAAGGATTTAATAAAAAGGGAGCTTAATACCTTTGAAGGCTTTGAGGAGTTCAGTATGCCTCCAATTTTGGTTAATGAGGGGGAGATGGTGGCATGTGCAAAGTGGAGATCAAATTTTTCCAACCTCCTCACTCCCACATGTATAGTAAGATATATAAGGAGAGTGAAGTTAATACTAACCAGTTAAATGTCAGTATGGATGCACTCATCAAATTGGAGTATAGTCTGATTCGTTTTCTAGACCTAGTGCAAGTTTTGATTGCCAATGACTACAAGGCACATTTGGAGGAGGTCAGTAGCTTTTTGGCACCAAGGATTAACACCTCAATGTCCAGCAGGTAGAATTCATGGAAGAGTAGGATGATGCTACTTGAGTTGTGTTTCAATCAATTCCCAACCACCAAATATAATTGTTGCATGGGTCTGTCATACAAGGAATATCAGAGGTGTCATATCTGTCGTAAGAAGGAATTTTGAGAAGATCTCCTACCATACACTAACTTTAATGTTGTAGGTGATCCCCAACTACTTTTGGAGTGGCTGGCAATTTTTGAACCACTTTGTCCATTGTAAATTTTGAATTGCTTTTGGCAGTTGAATGAGGCCTTTTTCTTGTTGCTTCCCATGTGTCTATAAAAGGGAATTTTGGGCCTCATTCAAAGGGTTCTACTTCTTAGCTTTTTTAAGTCTTTGTATAGATCTTAGGTTGTATAGTTGATTCCTCTTAAGCTCAGAGAGGAAATATTGTAATGTTTTGCTATGTAATAACAAAAGATGACCTAAATTTTCACTATATTATACTTTATGGTGTATATTAGTCTTATCATTCTCTCCATTTTTGTACTCATTACTCTTGAATCAATATAATCAAGGATTATATTTTGGTTCACATTTCACCTTTTGTGTTATGAATGTATGAATTGTTTGTTTCCATTCAAGGAATAGAGTAATTTTTTCTTTCAATTCATCTACTCATGGTTGTGGTGTTGCAATATGGATCTTCACTTAGTAGTTTGAAAATATTGTTTATTTGTTGGTTTCTTGTTGTAAGGAAACAGGGTTATTAGAAGCCAGAAGGTTGGTTTGTTGTAGGAGTTTTACTACATTTCTAGACTCTGTGTGGATAAAGCACTAGTCAATCTAAATCTTAATGCTAAGAACTTTGATAGAATCAGATATAAAATAAAAATCAAAACCTTTACTTTTCTATAATTTTATTGTTTTATGCCCATTTCCACACTACAAGGAATCATAGAAAATATAGAGGGTGTCAAAGATGATTTAGCCCTTCAGGTTATCCTTTACCATATCAGTGTGAAGAATCTGTTATCAAAGGCATCATTGCATGTTACAGTTGTTGCATGATATTATAGGGGAACCCACCCTAGTTTTGTAGAGCTTAAAGTGCAGAGGAGAATTTGTAATCTGTCTCCTGTTTGTTGGCCACTGACCTAGGGTTTTTGTGTATAAGAAGTAGCTAATCTTTAAAAAAACCTAGATAATTAGTTGGAAACACCAACAGATTGGTGACTCTGCTAGGGATAGAAGGCATTTCTACCCAGTTGTCTACATCTAAAAGGATTGATTCAAAAGTTTTATTTAAATCCACCTATTAAAAATAGTCTTAAAAAAAGTCGTCAGGTCTATAGTTTCTATCAAAGTGCATTCGAGAAGAAATGTTATTCTCATTAATTTGGGTGGTGGCTCTGATACTTTACAATACACCAAGAAGGCCAATTGAAAAAAGGAAATCCTTTTAGGAATATTATCATCATGCATGGTAGAAGATTCATTCATAATGTTGATCCTACAAGAAGACTAGAAGGAGAACTCACAAGAAGCAAAACTACCTAGAGAAACAAAGACCAGAGTAAAAGAAAAAAGGATACAAGTAAGTTTGATCCTACCTTTGATAAAAAAAAATGGTTATATCTTGCATAATGAATATAGTTTTGATTATTCATAAGAAAGATATGCTCTTTTAAATGAGGAAGAGGCATTATACACCCCATTGATAATGCCTAAAAACTCTTAGAGAAGAGAAAATTAAGCAAGAAATGTAGAACTAAACTAAAGTAGGGTCAATCCTGAATAAGAATTGTTATATCAGAATCCCCCTCTTGGATCATATGTGGTACAACAACTC